>OZ005656.1:67141679-67741679 GCA_963930645.1 Salticus scenicus | reverse complement strand
CTGAATAATTAAATCTTAGTATTCAATATTATAATATTCTTAGTACATAGACAGAGTTTACAGAATAAGCACGAAGTACAGCCAAAACCCCAACAGAATCACCGTTCTGCGCATGCCAGAATTCCGAGAATCGTCCGAGGCAAAGTTTACAAACAAAATGTTTACTGTTATCATCTGCTGGCGATTGGTGGTCAAAACTGGCTCTCCCTCAGTTATCCGATTCTTCACCAAGGTATGTCATGTATTTGCCGAAATTTTACTTTTTTTGCAAAATGTTTTAAACAATATCAACTTTTTTAAAAATGCTACATTTTTTTCCCGAAATGGAAAGAGCCCACTCTATCTCTGTAAAAAAACAGGCAAAAACAATTTTTATTTTTATTTATTTATTTAATCTGATGATAAAAATGCACGTTTTTTTTTTCGAAACGCATTTGCATTTTCTAAAGCTTTTAATAACAGTTTAACTTATTACACTTTTCTTCTTAATATTGTTTCCCATTGAATTTGGATCCAATTTAAATTTGAGAATTCCTTTAAAGAGTAGCAGCTACATTATCTTTTTAAACAAATTAATATTTTCAAGCGAAATTCTCAATCGTATACTCAATCATACTCAAAATCAATACTCAATCATATTTCTGTCTTATACAATGAATTTTATTATTTAATTTGAAATACTACATGCATATTAAATAAACCAATAAACAAACATGCACTGCCTGTATATTACTCCTTCCTTAAAAAGTTTCTTTAACTATAAATATAATTTTATTTTATTTTTGAATGTATTCCATACATTAATTATAGTTTAAAACATTTGTATGATATAATTTCGTATATCAAAAAACAGATAAAAAAAATTTCTCATTAAAAATAAAAGCTGACTGTACTAATTAGCTGTAAGATAATTTAGACCCCATGTTCATTAAGTTTTCAAACTAATTAATATTATTTAGTAAAACATGACTAAGCAGTATCTTGTTTTTATTTAATTTTACCGATTTTGATTTTAGAGTTATCTACATGATTATTATTATTGTATTTTATTAAAATTTGCTTTAAAAATTTTAATTAATTTTTTCTTTTATATAATACAGTGTTATATTTTCTTTTTAATTAAATCTAAAAAAAAAAAAAAAAAAAAAAAAAAATCTTTTTAATACTAAAAATTTTTAAAAGAAATGTCTTTTTCTTGATAATAAAATAATAGTGATAATTTTCTTAATAATAAAAGCTCCTGTTTTCAAGGGGCCAAACTAAGGTCATATCTACAACAATGTATTGGAAAAATGGAAGTAAAATTTTATCCATAGCTTTCATGCGCTCATGAATAAATAATGAAAAGAAAAAAAAAAAGTCCTTCTGGCTTATTCGGAAGGGTAGGTTGATTTCTTTTTCTTTATCAAGTAGCCGTCATTTTGTTTCAAAATGGCGGCTACAAATTATTAATGGACTTAGTAGAAATATTGATGTTGGCTATCTACATATGGTGTTTTAAGCAAATTGGTTCATAAACACCTTTTTATGTGAATTTAAAATTTTCAAGTAGCCGGCGCTTGGAAACAAGATGGTGGGCCAAGTTGACAAATATATCAAATGCATTTGTGAGATAAGAGTACTGTACAAATATAGTTGGAATTAATTCAGAATCTCAAAAGTCATCGTTTTGAAATATTAAGTGGCTGCCACTTTTATCAAATTGGCAGAGAAAGTTGCTCAGTGAACTAATTAATAATAATAATAAAAAAAAAATGTAATATTAATAATACCCATGTTTCTCATGTTTCTGGAAGATTAGTTCATTGATTCAAATAACAAATTAAACATACAACATTCATTGTTTCTTTTATAGTGATATCTTATTAAATATATATATATACAGGTATAGAGTATAAAAAATATAGTTGCTACTATTTTATAAGTATAGTTGTTTCTAATTTTAGAATAAACTCTTTTCGTTACTATGCAGAATTTTCAACGTGAGGGTAAAATTATAACAATGAGTTAAATATGTAGAGTTCAGTTACGCGCCACGACAAATTAATAATCATAATAATAACAATAATAATAATAATATGTATGTAATATATAAACAAGTGGGTAATAAAACTTGATTTAAAGGATTATGACGTCATTTTTAATTTTTTGGAGGCTCTTGTATACTTCATGTAAATATTACGATGTAAAAGATGCCATTAAGAAGACCTCTTTAAACTAGTATTTACTAGTATAAACTAGTAGTACAAGAAGAAAGCAAAAATCGCTAGCGGGCGCAGAACTACTAGTTTGTTAAAGAAATTCCAAATAAATAAAAATAAGTTAAATAAATAAATAATATATATATATATATATATATATATTCGAGAGCTTTATTTTTTCTTATGAAGGATAGTAGTACATTTTTTGAATAATAATAATAAAAAAATGGTAACAAATACGGCCATAATTTCCTAAAAACCAGCTCTTAACGTTTTTATGTTCAATCTCTTAAACATATCAATCGAAATATATATATATATATATATATATATATATATAAAAGATTAATAGATTTCTTTAGCAAATTTATAACACACACACACAAACCTAATAAAAAGGCTTGTCTTCTAAAAAGGACATCTACATATTTTATAAACGTACGCATTCATTAAATAATGAAAACAAAATAAAAGGTGATACAGAATCGCTGCAAAATCCGCTGATATCATTATCTTTAATTGCAACATTTGAATCTTTAAAGATATGTAATTTAGTTGCATATATCATCAGTTTCGATCCGCAAGGGGGAAAAAAATTAATTAAAACCTACAAATGAAGCATTTAATTGCGATGACTAATTTAGTAATGGTTATAGAAATAACCTTTATATTTATTTTTATTTTCAATTAATTTATCTTCATTTTTTTTTTCTGTAAAATGCCGCAGGGGAATCCCACTAATGGGAAAATGAAAAGAAAAAGTTATGATTTTTCATGAATGAATGTTAAGCAGCGAGACGATTTTATCACGTTTGTTGCTTTCAGCATTCAGGATGTGTATATTTGGAAATAAATGTTTAATCTTAAATGATATGAGGTTAATTTTATTTTATCACTCTCGTGTTTATTTATTTTCTACAATTAAAAGGATCATTATGAAGTAACAAATTAACCTGTAATTATTTGCATTTCCCGATTATTAAATAAAATAATTAATAAATGCGAAATGTAACTTAAAAAAAAAAAAAAAAAAATGTAAAAACTTTTTATTGTGCAGGGTGATTAGAATTAAGTTACGATTTCAAAACGATATAATTTTAAAACTACCCATCAGAGCGATTTGATATTTACCAGCGCAGTCGTGAGGAAATGAAATTTTGTTTAGCAAAAGAAAAAAAAAAGTTCCAAAATGTGCCGTTAATTATCCATAAAGCATTTGTTTTATGAAGTTCCTCTTTTTTCTCTTTTTCACTATGACTGTTTCCGCTGTAAACACTTATTCTTGTAAACACGTCTTTTTGCTAAAACTAGTTGGCATAGGTGGACTCTGCTCAGTTCCCCATCCTATTTATGTACTCATAAAATTCTATTGGGAGACACATTATAATCATGTTAAAAGAAATGAATTTGACCAAAGCTTGATACAGTGACAGAATGAAATACCCGCCTAATAGGCTATCCACCGTTCACTTCGATATATTTATCTTATTCTAATCTATTCATTTATTTCATCAGGGTCAATTCCGTTGTTTAGTTTTCATGCTACTATTTCCAATGCAATAATCCTCAAAATTCATATTTATATAAAAAATTTACAATTTCGCTATGTTGATAAAATCGTAAATTACGAATGATTTACGAAATTTTCCTATTAGAATATTTGTATTCAATCATGTTCAAACAAATATCATAAATGTAATTTTGAAGTTGTCTAATGTATTTACGATCCTCAAAATGGAAATTTATGCTCAATTTTGCCTTATTCTGACATGTTAAGTAAATCGTAAATTCCAAATAACTTACGAAATTTTTAAATTGGAAAAATCGTAGTCTATGATATTCATGCCGGTATCCTAAATAATATTTCGAAAGTGGTTTGACATCTTTACGATGAAAATATCCCTCAAGATTGACGTTTATGTGAAATTTTGCTCTATTCAGCCATGTTAAGAAATTCGTAAATTTCCAATAACTTACGAAATCTTTATATTGGAAAATTCATAGTCATTAATAATCATGCCAGTGTCCTAAATAATATTTCAAAAGTAGTCTGACATCTTTACGATGAAACTATCTCTCAAAATTGACGTTTATGTGACATTTTGCTCTATACTGCCATGTTAAAAAATTCGTAAATTTCCAATAACTTGCGAAATTTCCAAAGTAGCATATTTATAGTTACTGATGTTCATTCCGGCATCAAAACTGATATTTTAAAACTGGTCTGACATTTTTACAGTAAAAAGTTTCCATTAAATGCACGTTTAAGTGAATTTTTGTCCTATTCTCCCATGTTAAGAAAATTGTAAATTTCTAATAACTTACGAAGTTTTTAAATTCGAATGTTGCAAATGAATAGGGTTCTTGCCAGTGTCGAAAGTAATATTTTAAAACTGATCTGACCTCTCTGCGATCATTTGTTCGTGAGATATCGTGTTAACAGACTAACAAACTAACGGACTAACACACTAACGGACTGACACACTGACACACTGACACACTAACAGACACCCTACAGACAGACACCATAGAAATTTTGTCATTTTCGTATTTCTCACACCTGAAAACGTGTAGAAAAGTCAAAAAACCGAGGTCGAAAATTTTCACGATTACCTAAGTTCCCCATACCTATAGTATGATGGGGAACTAAAAAAATGTAGTAAACCCTTGAAATCTATTGCTTCCTGCTGTTCCATTGTGTTGCTAACAACATTCCTGTGTTTAATGAGTCCATTTAGGCGTTTCCCCTGACAGTACCCTGACAGCGCCATCTATAGGAACATGTGGGGACTATTTTTTTCCTCCCCCAAACAAAATTTCATTGCTTCGCGATTGGTCTGGTAAAATATCAAATCGCTCTGATGGGTAGTTTGAAAATTATAGCGTTTTGAAATCGTAACTTTAATTATAATCACCTTGTATATTGCTTGAGTTTAACTGAAAAATATATACATAATTCGAATGAAAAAAATATATAATTACACGTAGAGCATTGGGAAACTTTAAACCTATAAATATTTTTCAAGTTTTCGGTAATTTAAAATGAAATTCCATGATAATTGTTTGACACATGCAATATGACAAATACACTTTTAAATATTTTAGACTGTGAACATAATCTCCATAATATTTTTTAAAGTAGTACGAGAAATGTTATGTAAAGTTCCATAAAAGACGATTAATAAACTAAAAATATATTCTAAACATTTATTCTTATGCCTTATTATTATTTCCACCTTAAACAGAATTTAATGAAGGACGAGAGCCGACTTTTAAAATACGTGTGATGTATGTACTGTAGCGAATGTAAAATGTCATTGTACAGGTGTTTATTTATTTCATTATAATTTCTTTGTGAAGTATTTCAATTTCGCCTTTTTCTTTTATTATTATTATTATTATTATTATTATTATATAACATTCTCTCATGATTATATAATATTCTCTATTATATATATCTCTATTATATAATATTCATTATTATATAATATTCTCTCATTTTTACGGCTTTTCGGTAATTTTATGGCTATAAATTTGATTTATAGGGGAGAGGATTATTTTAACTGTTAAATATCTACTAAGGGCCTACAGAGGTGAAAAATTCTAAAACATGTACATTTGCAGCAAGGAGAAAATTTGGGGGGGGGGGGGAATTTGCCCCAGGAATTATAAATTGCATTTATCATATTTTATTAATCAATTATTGTTATTACTTATTATACATTGTATATATATTTTTTAAGTGTTGAAATAACTCTTTTCCATTCACCAAATCAAACTCATTGCCATAAAATGACCGAACAGTGATAAAAATTGGGGGGGAGGAGGTAACGTCCCAAGAAAACGGTGGGTGATTTGGCAAAATGGGGATCATATTCGGATTAAGGAGTTCATTTTACATAAGAATCAGCAGGATCAGGGCTCGAATTTTTTTTTTCAGCGCAGTGTTATTAATGGACTTAATGAAAATATTTATGTAGGCTATATGTACATACGGAGTTTTAAGCAAATCGGTTCATAAATACTTTTTTTTATGTGAATTTGAAATCTTTAAGTGGCCAGCACTTGAAAAAAATATGGCGGATTAAGTTGGCAAACAAACATATCAGAAGCATTTGTTAGATAAGTCTACTTTACAAATGTAGTTCGAATTAATTCAGTATTTCAAAAGTTATTGTGTAGACAAATTAAGTGACCGCCACTTGAATCATGGCGGAGCATTTTGCTCAGTGAACTAATACAACATATTCTTACTTTGGTTCGAATAAATTCAGTATTTCAAATGTTATCGTGATAACAAATTCTGAAGTGGCAGCGTTCGAGTGGCTGCAAATTGGAAACAAAATTGCAAAGCAACTTGCCCAACGAAGTTATTTAAGATATTTGAATGATAAGTCCATTGTACAACTTTGGTTCGAATTGATTAAGTATTTCTAAAGTTATGTGTTAACAAATTTTCAAGAGATCGCCACTTGGAAACAATATGGTGGAGCAAGCTTCCCGGCGAAATCATCCAAGATATTTGAAGCATAATTTCACTGCCCATTTTCGGTTCGAATTAATTCAGTATTTGAAAAGTTATTATTATGACAAATTTCCAAATGGTAGTCTTATTTTAAGTGGCCACAATTTGGAAACAAAATGGCGGAGCAACTTGCCCAGCGAAATCATACAAGATATTTGTATGATAAGTTCACTGTCCAACTTTGGTTGGAATTAGTACAGTATTTAGGAAATTATTGTTATGACAAATTTTCAAATGACACCGTTAGTTCAAGTGGCCACCACTTGGAAAGAAAAGCGCTGAGTGAAATGCTCAGCGAGCTTATCTAAGATATTTGAATGATAAGTGCACTGCGCAAATTTGATTCAAATTCATTCAGTATTACAAAAGTTATGATAATAACATATTTTCAAGTGGCCGCCTCTTGAAAATAAAACGGAGAAAATTGCCTTGCGAACTTATCCAAGATATTTGAACCATAAGTTCACTATCCAACTTTGGTTTGAATCAGTTTAGTATTTCAAAAGTTATTGTGATGGCGTATTTGCAAGTGGCAGTCTGATTTCAAGTGTCCACAACTTGGAAATAAAATGTCTGAATAAATTTCCCAATGAACTCATTCAAGATATTTGAATGAGGAGTTTTTTCTAAGATTCTAAGACGGAAGGAAACTGCTCACCACTATGCAGCGGTGTTGAGCGTTTTTAACCTTTAGAGAGGGGCTCCAAAGCCACTGTGGAGATTCAGAAGAGCCCGCCTCCAAAGGTTAAGCCTTGACCGTTGTTTATTGCATAGCAAATAACAAAAAAAAAAAAAAAAAAAAAAAAAAAATTACAAAGGTCGCCAAAGCAGAGAGCTCTCCCACGACAAAAGGCGACAAAGTTGCATGAAAGTGAAGAGGACCGGAGCCAAGTGGAAGTCTATTTACAAAGTTCATTCAGGTAATGTACAAATTTCACAGTCTTTATACAATGTTCTCGCAGTCTTTATATCAAGCCCAAACACCCTATGAACAATGTTGGTTAATAGCAACATCAGGCGCAGGATGATTGCTTTCCGAGAGCACTTCTGTGGAATACTGTAGCATCAGACATGACCAGTATTCGCCATGTAGGACAGGAGGAAAAATTAAGGAAAGATAGAGAAGGAATTTAGTTTGTTGATTTTGATAAATCTTGAAGGAAGGCATAGATGCGCTTTAATTTGAGCCGCAGGGGCTTTCTAGTTATTATACTGTTCAGCCAAGTTGCTGGTCTACGGTTAGGGTTCCTTAAATGGTAAGGTATTGTAAGTTGACAGTAAAAGTAGTAATGTTGTGCAGTCCCCTCCTCACCGCATGAGCATACGGGTGATCGTCGGCAATGAAATCTGTGAAGGTATTTGGGGAAGGGGCCATGGCCTGACAGAAAGGCAGAGATTTCCGGGGAGAGGTCCCAAATATTGAGTGAGACATTTGGTATTAGCTCGTGAGTGTATCTCCCTTTTGGAGACACACTCCAGAGACTCTGCCAGTCATTAATTAGTTTTTTGATTTAGGTGATATTTTATGTAGGAAGGAGGAGCTGGGAGTGAATAGGCTATGTCACTAGATTCTGTTGCTGATTTCGCAAGAGAGTCCGCTAGTTCATTTCCGACGACCCCCTTATGGGCAGAAACGTGTGCCAGGGATATTTTAGTTTTTAATTTTGAGAGCTTTATTTTAATTTCAAGTACTTGTGGGTGTCTGCTCTTGTGGCGAGCTATGGCCTTCAGGCTCGAGAGGCTGTCACTGAAGATTGAAATTTGATTGTAGTCTGGAGAGTTTTTTTTTGACCACTCAACTGCCTTTAGGATGGCAAAGAGCTCAGCCTGAAAGACCGAATTGTGGTCTGCGAGCCTGCCTGCCCACTGATGGAGAACTTTGTTATTGTTTAAAACGCAGAGTGCAGCTGCCACTCCATGATCGGTTTTGGAGCCATCAGTGTAGATTGCCAGTTGAGCAGACGGGGAGAAGCTGTTTTTTGCACAATTTATGAAAAGGGAAGCTGCATCCTGTGCTGGGTGTATTTGCCAGCTGTTAGAAAGCTGTTGGACATGAATATTAGGGAGGAGAGTGTCGGTGAGAATGGAATTATTTAATTGCAGGACGTTAGTTTTGTTAAAGTTGTATTTTAATTGGAGGTGAGCATGTGGAATACCAGTGATGACTGTGAGGGCATCAGTAGAGATTGTTTTGTAACCTCTAGAAATTTGGACCAAAAACATTCTCTGTATTGAGTTAAGTTTATTCGACGCTGCTTTGGTGAGGTTGCCCCCCCAAATGCCAGCGCCGTAGGTTAGGATCTTTTCTACTACTATTTTATACAAGGTTTTTAGGCAGAAGGTGGATATACCCCACCTCTTCACTGCCATTTTTGCTGAATTGTGGAAGATTTTAGAAGTTTTTATCTTTAGGTCTTGTATATGTGCCAGCCAGTTTAGGTTTTTATCTATTGTGATTCCCAATATTTTTAGTTGTGAAACATGACGGACACTGACGCCATCGATCCTCATCACTGGGTTCCGTTTAAGGAGTCTTGGGAAAAAGAAGGTTAGTGCTTGCGTTTTCGAGGGTGAGAGTGTTAGATCTGATTCTATTAATAGGGAGCTGAAGAGGGATAGGGCAGCGTAGGGCCTGTTCCTCCAGAACTTTTCTCGTTAAACCCGAGAGAATCACAGAGAAGTCATCAGCATATGCGAGGGTTTTAAAACCCTCTGAGTTCATTTTTCGAAGAATTCTGTTGGCCACCAAGTTCTAGAGGATCGGGCCTAGGCACGATCCCTGGGGGCAGCCCTTAGATTGTGGAAAAACACTGTAGTTAGGGCCCCCGTTAATCAAGATTTTCCTGTTGGAGAGGTAGGAGCTGATGACTCCCGCAAGATTTCCCGGGCAGTTGAGTGTTTGTAGAGTGTGTAGGATGTGTGGCCATTCGATGTTGTCGAAAGCCCATTTAATGTCAAGTGAAATAAGAGTGGTGTACTTTCCAGACTGAAAGTTAAGAGCGCAGGAGTTTAAAATTTTCTGCAAAGCGAGTTCACATGATCTGCCCTCTCTGAACCCGAAGAATGAGAAGTTTACTGTTTAACTTTGGTACAATTCGATTTAGTGCATCAAAAGTTATAATGATGATAAATTTTAAAGTGGTAGCCCGATTTCAAGTGGCCACCTCTGAATTTGAGATAGCTGATACTTTAAAAATGGTGGATAAAGTTCATTTATAAACTTGGTTGCGACCCTTTTTACAATGAGGATTTTAAAATTTCAAGTTGCTGCTTGAAAACAAAATGACGGAGCAACTTGGTTATCGAACCCATGCAGATATTTATAAGATGAATTGGCTGTCCAATCTTGGTTTGAATTTGAGCATTATTTCGGAAGTTATCGAGATAATAAATTTTCAAATGGTAGCCTGATTTCAAGTGGCTCCGCTTAATATAAGATATCTGCTACTTTATTAAAAATGGCGGATAAAGTTCATTAATAACTTGGTTGAGACCCTTATATAGTCTAATGTATACATAAAAATTCAAGCAAATTTAGACTTAAATACGCTTTTTACAATGGGGATTTGAAATTTTCACGTGGCCTCGTTTGAATACAAAATAGCGGAGCAACATGATTAACGAACTCATCCAAGATATTTCTAAGGTAAGTTCACTGTTCAAATTTCGTTCGATTTGAAGTATTATTTCAGAAATTAGCGTGATGACATAATTTCCATTATATATATACAGGGTGATCAGAAAATATGTATACATTTGAAAAATTAATAATTCGCGGAATAATGTAGGTAGAGATGTAAAAATTGACACACATGCTTGGAAGACCATAGGGTTTTATTGCAACCTCAAAAAAAAAAGTTTAAAAAATGACCAACAGATGGCGCTGGACAGCAAAACGTCAGTGACGCTGCATGAGAATCGTGTACGAAAAGAGCTTTAATGAGAGAGGGTATCAGATGCACCAGCAATCGTAGCATGTTGACGTTACCAGGAAATGCATTGTTAGTGAAGCTGTACTATCAGAATGGAGAATCTGCTACTGCAGCTTTACGATCCTATCGCCATAGGAAGGGTATTCGAACGGGTAAAGGTCGTATGACAGGTTCAGCTGTGTAGAGAATGATTTCGAAGTTCGAAACCATGGGTTGTTTAGACGACGGGCCCCGTAGTGGCCGACCGAGAACAAGTACTAATGCTGCTCAGACAGTTCAGGAAGAAATTGAGAATGTAGCGGGTTCGTCTACGCATGGGGAAGTCAGCGCTCATGAATTCGCATATCGCACTGGCATTCCATACACTACTGTTTGGGTAGCACTAAGGCGTATCCTCCGATGCTATCCCTACAAAATCCAACGTCATCATGAACTGTTACCCAGCGATTTTGTGAAGCTTAGAGCATTTGTGGTGTGGGCGTTTCAAAAGATGGCGGAAGATGATGATTGGTTGTCTAACGCGTTGTGGATCTAAGAAGCCCATTTCACCCTCCGAGGTCCTGTCAACTCGCACAACTGCAGAATTTGGGCTACCGAAAGTCCTAGAACTGTCGTGCAAACTTCATTGCACGACGAAAAAATCACGGTATGGTGTGGATTTTCAACATCTACCGTTATTCTTTTTCTTCGAGGAGTGCGTGATTCTGGTTTTGTAACCGTTAGCGTGACGGGTGAGAGATATGCCGATATGTTACAGAATCGCATGATCCCTAGCCTGGCTGATAAACACCTGCAGGAACGTACGATTTTTATGCAGGATGGCGATCCACCCCATATTGCTGGACGTGTGATAGATCTCTTGCGCACGTCGTTTGGTGATGGTCGCGTGTTGAGCCGCCACTTTCGTCATGCTGGGCCTCCCAGGTCCCCAGATCTCACTCTGTGTGATTAATAGCTCTTGGTTTACTTGAAATCGCAAGTCTACCGTGATCGACCGACATCAATAAGGATGCTAAAATACAACATCAGACGTGAATGTCTCACAATAACTACAGATATGCTGTACAGTGCTGTTCACAACATTGTCCCTCGACTACAGCTATTGTTGAGGAATGACGGTAGACATGTTGCGCATTTGTTCTGAAGAACATCGTCTTTGCTTTGTCATAATTTGTCATGCTAATTGCTATTTTTCTTATCACATGAAGCACCAACTGTAAACCATTTTTTGAACTTTTTTTTTGTGGTTGCAATAAAACCCTATGTCATTCCAAGCATGTTTGTCAATTTGTACCTCTGTACCTACAATTTTCCGTGAATTATTAATTTTTCAAATGTATACTCACTTTCTGATCAGTCTGTTTATACATACATATGAACGAATTGATTGCAATAGGTCGACTTCTAAAGAAATTAACCTAAAACATGAAATTTTCATACATAACGTTTGCGTGGAATATATGATAAAAAATAATTTAAAAATTAATGAAAATTAAAGCTAATATACACTTCTCATAATAAGGACACGTGATGTTTTGAAATAACTAATGTAAAAATAATTGTGAACGAGATTAGGCTAAGTGCACTTAATATATTTAATATTCTAAAAACAAAGATTGTTATAATTTTTTTAATCTTATATATATTATAAATGTGAATGTCCGTTTATTTGACTGAGTTTCACGCTAAAACTGCTCGATGGATTTCGATGAAATTTGTTATGGAGATAGCTTATATCCTAACTTAAAAAGTTGTCTACCTTTTATTCCGAAAAAAATTTTGTTTTTGCGATTTTTATGCATAAAATAGCAATTTTGTAAGCTAATAATAGCAAAAAATTAGCCATTTAAATTTATCCATAATTTAATTGTTGCCAAAAAAAAAAAAAAAAAAAAAAAAAAAAAACGAATTTATTTATTTTTTTCAACAGGAAAATAAATACATTTATCTAAACGTGAACAAAAAAATAAATAGATAAATAAATAAATAAATAAATTATGCATCTCAAAAAATTGACGTCATTTTTAATTTAAAAATTCTTTTACAAAGTGCTAATATAGTTTACGATGCTAATGTGTGTTCTACTAAAATCAGTTTTATTTATAGTAGATCCTCCTGGGTGATTTTTTAAATTGTTGCGTTGAAGTACACCGAACATTTTTCGCCAAGAGGCTTAATTTAGCATTTTTTAATCTAGGTAGTTCAAGAAAAATGTAAAATTTATAAAATACTACAAAACGAAAAAAAATAAACTGAAATAGTAGTCACATAAATGATCTATTTTTATCTGAGTAGATAATTTTATAGAAAAAAAAGTGCAGTTTTAAAAATAAAAAATTTATTTCATTAAGCACTATTTTAAACCTAAAAACCATTAATAAAATAAGCAGAATATGAAGGGTTCTTATATGTTAACGAAAAGGTGTCCGATAAAACGCTTTCTATTTTTATGCAAGAAATTATACAAAAAAAAAAAAAAAAAAAAAAAAATCGCTAATATGGCGACAAAAATTCAAAAGCCGCCAAGGGAGAGATTCAATAAAGTTGTGTAGCACGATAATGTTTAGTTATTTATTTATTTTTTTATATACCAATCACTACGCTAATTGAACATACAAATAAATGAGCTGCTGTGTGTGACTGCACTTGCACGCTGTCGGGCAGAAATATTTGATTAATTCAAATTAATATTTAAATAACTAAACAAAGATATGTTTAATAGAAAGCATAGTCTTGGAGACAAACTTGGCAAGTGGGTTATTTGCTTTACTCCTGTGGAACAAGTGACTATTTTTTGGACCGTCCCAGAACATTCATCGAATAATGACTTATACTGTACGAGTAACAGCTTCAACTGTTTCCAGAATATTCGAAGAATTAACACCAGCTATTGGACTATTTTCGAAAATATTTGTTTTTATAATAGTTTTGTTGTACAGATTCGAGAAGTTCAAAAAATGTTTGATATTGCCAAGGAGGTCCCATACTAAAGCTGTGACGAAAATAGTCGCCAATCGAAATATATTCAGTTACAAAGAAATCATTTAAATATAGTGTCCAGCGAAGCGGGCAGAGCCTGCTAGTCTTATATATATTATAAATGTGAATGTCCGTTTATTTGACTGAGTTTCACGCTAAAACTGCTCGATGGATTTCGATAAAATTTGTTATGGAGATAGCTTATACCCTAACTTAAAAAGTTGGCTACCTTTTATTCCGAAAAAAAAATTTGTTTATGCGATTTTTATGCATAAAATAGCAATTTTGTAAGCTAATAATAGCAAAAAATTAGCCATTTAAATTTATCCATAATTTAATTGTTGCCAAAAAAAAAAAAAAAAAAACGAATTTATTTATTTTTTTCAACAGGAAAATAAATACATTTATCTAAACGTAAACGATAAAAAATTATAAAAAAAAAATTATGCATCTCACAAAAATTGACGTCATTTTTAATTAAAAATTTCTTTTACACATTGATAAAGTGCTAATACGCAAGCGAAGTGATGACGTCACTGGCCGTTCGTGGATGCAAGAAAAATATTTCCTATGTTAAACGTCCATTGGATTTTTTGTAAAAATTATTAAAAATCGAGGAAAATTATTTCCCGATTTTAATCCCCATATTTAGGTATGTATTAATTATCATGTCCATGCGTTAGATTAAGTTAATTTTGTTGTAAAATTGACAAAATTTGAATTTTTAATTTCAAAACTCTAGGGGAAAAAATGGCAAATTTCCATATTCGATTGAAAACACAAACATTTCATTTCAAAAGATGATATTTACACAATAAATATCGAACTAATATACTAATTAAAAGAAAAATGATAAATATTCTATCATAATTTGAAATCAAATTTGTTTTCAAATGTCTAAATAAAGTATCTGATATAAGATACTAACATGTTGCAGCGGAATAGATTTGATATCGGTCATCCTTAGCAGAAAAAAAAAAAAAAATCGACAAATTATTTGCCGAACATAATTTAATTCCTTTCAAAAATCATGGTTATTTTAACAACTTATATTAAGAGAGTAATAAATAATATGAAACAATATTTCGTACAATGCATATTACGAAAATATACATCTGGCATGCATATTTTCGTATTACGTTTTTGATCACCAAATACAATAAGCGCCAAGTACGACAGAGTTTTGAAATTTAAAATTAAAATTTTGTCAATTTGACAGCAAAATAACTCAATCTAACGCATGCACATGATAACTAATCTATACTAATATTATAAATGCGAAAGTTTGGGTGGATGTTTCTTACTCAATCACGCCACAACGGCTAAACGGATCTGGATGAAATTTTGTACAGAGATAGATAATAGTCTGGAATAAGACATTGGCTACTATTTATACAGGAAAAAATTTAAATTTTTAATTAATCTTCTATATAATATAAATATTTCTTCTATAATAAAACTTTAAAATAATTTATTTTAGTTTTTAAGCCAAAGTGTTAAGCCAAGTAGTGTTAAAGTGTTAAGCCAAGTAGTCCATAAAATATATAAACAAATCTGTACATATAAAAGACTAAACTCAATGATTCACTGACTCAACACTGCCATGACGATTCTGTGGGAAAGAGGGTCACAAATTTTAGTGACCAGGTCGGTTTTCGGAGCCTGACCCCCCAACTAAGTCGAAATTTTGCAAATACCCCCCGTTCCCCTTGGGGGGGCAGAAGGCTTAACTCGGCTCCAAATTACTTAACGGTGAAGAAATTGCAGATGGAAAGGCCAGACTTGAGTACAAAAAAATTATCTTCTGCGATTTTGGAATTTTGGATTTTTAAGGGGGGGAGGGAAGGGAAAAGGTTTTGGAAGAAGGGTACTCAACACACGAGGAAATCGAACTGAACACACACTACAAAGGGATTTTATGAAATTCCACTTTACCGCCCTTTGGAGAATGGGGGGAGAGAATGGAATGTATTCATGCGTAACGCTGCACTAAATTATCTAAGGTTGGACATTTTTTACGTAAGGGACGATTATATGTATCTAACTCATAGTATGAAGAGATTTTGCGAAATTCCCTCCGTTAAAATATGATATTTTTTCCGAGGACATAAGATTACTGAATATCCATTGATTTCAAAAACTAATGTGCTTTATTCCTACTTCACTTAGTATTGATTTTATGAGTTATTAAACAGATATGCTAAAAAACTCGACACGGCTAAAGGGTTAAGAACGGGGGGAGAGATTTAAAAAAAAAAAAAGTTTTAAAGCATAGCTCAGCTTTAAATAATTTCATGATCTCAAAGGTATGTGTATGCAACATGCAATATAAAGTAATTTTGGAAATTTACTTCCACCCCCCCCCCCTTCCTCCTGGGGCGGGCGGGGCAAAAACCACATTTTGAAGCTTAAATCCATCCAAATTACCTAAGAATGGCGAATTTTGGTGTGTGGGTGTTAATTAAGTGTGCGAAATATGCACTTTGATGAGATTTTGTAAAACTTTCAACTGTAACCGCGAGGGAGGGGGAGTAAAAAGCAGGTAAGGGACTGCCGAAGGCATTGGGCAACTTAAAATTAGATTTTGACGGATTTCAATGATTTTTTTTTTAAGATATTTTATTATTATTAATGATATGCTGTTTTGGGGATTCATTTCAATATAATGACCAGCGAAGCGGGCAAAGCCTGCTAGTGTAAGATAAAATTAGTAAGATTTTCCGGTTTTATTAAACTTACGTTCGAATAAATTACAATTGATATGCAAATTTGTTAACTACGGGACTAGATTGATATAGAACTAAACTTTAACTTTTTTTCTCAAAACGACATTACAGATAATTCTTCGAGAAAAAAAAATCATGAAGTTAAGTGTGATAAACCTGTTTTCTAAGTGGAAGGATAATTGCAGTTCTCCGTATAGCTAATGAAATTTGAAGACCGAAAACTGTTAAAGAAAATGTGATCAGACGTGGAACTGCTCAGGCCCTGATTACTCAGCAGGCACCGGAAGCATGTTCTTCCCTTGGAAAATTTTGAAAAAATTGTCTCTGAATTATAAACTTGTGGTCTGAAAACATTGTCTGATTATAAAAAGTCACAGTACACCTGATGGCATATTTATCATTTGGATCTTTTATTGTAAAAGTGAATTATCTCCTTGTTGTATTTAAAATTACACATTAAAAAAAGTGGTATAATTTTATAAAAATGGATATTAATCATTTAAATGTATATATATGTTTAAGTATAATTTTAAAATAATGGAAATTATTCACTTATATGTATATAGGTATTTATAAGTAAAATATATTTAAAAAGAACGATAATTTTCTTGTTAAAAGGAGGCATAGCAGATAAAGCGATGTTTGTAAAATTGAAGGAAGAGATAAGGGGAACATTGGAGATAAGGATCTATTAGAGTAGCAGGCGACCCAGTTGATGTTATAGAACGAAAAAGCACGAAGATAGTTTATAGCAGTCACAAATTCTGAAGGAAAGTCGGAGAAGATTTTGGGAACCTTAAATTCTCAGAAAAAAAGATGTAAGCTCGGGTAAAGAAGGTGGAGTGAAACATTCACTGGTTAAAAATTCAACGAAAAAAAATAAATGACGAGAAACATAAAGGGCCCATTGAGCAGCATAGGCGGACCAAGGAGGACCAGAGTGTGGAAAATAAAAAATATAATGTAATAAATGTTTTTCTAAAGATGCACGATATTAAAAAAAAAATATGAAGATAAAAAAACGCATGAATCTGTTCTGTAAGCCCCAGTCTTCAGAACCGCTACTTTCGACGAGCATAAATTGAGGGGATTTGATAATACTTTGAAATCAGGCCATGACAAGGAAGTATAGAAAGTGATTTCTATAAGTATAGAGACTTCTGAAAGAACAGAAAAAAAAGTGAAAAGGCTGGATCTTGGTCAGCGATGTTTTTAGCACGGCAACATTTTCGCGGCGATGTTTTACAGCGCAATGTTTTTTCCGGCGATGTTCAGACGCAATATCCCCTGGAACTGCTGGCTCGGTAGAAGGAAGGTTTAGTGCAAAATCAGAGTTGTCTAATCGAGATTTAAGGCTTATGATACATCTTACTGCTCTTTTAAATGTATCTGACGTTCAATTTGCTCGTAATACAGTTCCCGCCGCTTATTAAAATCACATTCGTTCTGAAGCAAAGTGATTTTATTAAGCGGCTGATTTTTATATCCGGCGAACGTTCCTGCTCTCAAGGAAAAGGTATTACTTCCCTGAATTTGGAAAGAAATTTCAAAAGGTAACGAATAATGGAATTAGTAAATAATATTAATTAATTTTTGATAAATAATTAATTATTCCTCCGATATAAGTAAATTAAACGCATTCCAAATTTCTATAAGCTTTCCTTCAAAGAAAATCATCATTATTTTATTTTACCAAAAGTTCACGCTTTTTTCATAAATTTAAAATATTTCTGTTTGAACCTCTTAATTTATAGCTATTTCAAAATAAGAACTAGAAATTGTCTTTTAATAATTAAAATAAATACATACATCATTTGCAAATCAAATCAATTTTATAACTTATTACTACGCTTTGAAAAATACGTTCCTTGAAATTGTTAGGAAGATAAGTTATGGGGCATATTTAATTTGTAACTATGCTGCAAGTGTAAAAATTTCGACAATGAGTGATAACGGGTACTTTAATTTCTTAAAAAAAAAAAAAAAAAATTACAATGTAAATGAAATTTTTTTAGTGTGCATAAATGATAATTTTGGCTGCTGTGGATATTTTTTTTTTGAGTTTATTAACCGGCGATGCTGATTTTATTAAGCGGCGGTTTCAACAATAGTTTGTATTGATTTGATTCCGGTCCTGGCAATTTGATCAGATTAAGCGGCTGATTTTATTAACCAGGGATTTTATTAAGCAGCGGCTACTGTATTCATGGAAAGGTTTGGGATTAACATTTATACGTGTTCAGAATAATTTATAATATTTTAAAATGAATAAAAATCCAGCAATAATCAATAAACATAAAATCTTATATATATTATAAATGTGAATGTCCGTTTATTTGACTGAGTTTCACGCTAAAACTGCTCGATGGATTTCGATAAAATTTGTTATGGAGATAGCTTATACCCTAACTTAGAAAGTTGGCTGCCTTTTATTCCGAAAAAAAAACTTTTTTTTGTTATTTTTATGCATAAAATAGCAATTTTGTAAACTAATAATAGCAAAAAATTAGCCATTTAAATTTTAACCATAATTTAATTGTTGCCAAAATTAAATTTAATTATCCATAATTTAATTGTTGCCGAGTTTATTTTTTTTTTCCAAAGGAAAATAAATACATTTATCTAAACGTGAACAATAAAAAATAAAATAAATAAATAAATTATGCATCTCACAAAAATTGACGTCATTTTTAATTAAAAATTTTTTTTGATAATGTTTATTTATTTATTTATTTTTTTATATACCAATCACTACGCTAATTTAACATACAAATAAATGAGCTGTTGTGTGTGACTGCACTTGCACGCTGTCGGGCAGAAATATTCAAATTAATAGTTGATGTTATTTGCTTTACTCCTGTGGAACAAGTGACTATTTTTTAGACTGTCCTAGAACATTCATCGAATAATGACTTATACTGTACGAGTAACAGCTTCAACTGTTTCCAGAATATTCGAAGAATTAACACCAGCTATTGGACTGTTTTCGAAAATATTTGTTTTAATAATAGTTTTTTTGTACAGATTCGAGAAGTTAAAAAAATGTTTGATATTGCCAAGGAGGTCCCATACTAAAGCTGCGACGAAAATAGTCGCCAATCGAAATATATTCAGTTACAAAGAAATCATTTAAATATAGTGTCCAGCGAAGCGGGCAAAGCCTGCTAGTAGTGGATAAAACGTTTGTGTTCAAGTGGAATAAAGACAATACGAAATGGTAAAATATTGCATTTTCGGAAGAAAAACGTTTTATTACTAATTGACAAAACGGTTTTAACAGTTATTGGTACAATCTCAGGATAGCGAAAAAACAAGTCTTTTAAAGGAAGATATAAATAGGCATTTTAAAAGTTGATTTACGGTGCTCTGAAAAGCAGTTTTCTCTAAAGGTAGAATGAATTTTAATACGAACATCAAAGGAAAATCGATAAATTCAAAATTTGGAATTGTTAGGAATTCGACTACATTTCATATGACTGCGTTCACTTTAGCTGGCTCAATTCAGCTGAGAATATTTTTCGGAGCAGTCTACATGTTTTTATAGTCCAATTTAGTGGCACTGTTGATGAATACTAATGCATAACTTTGAATTTTTTTTTGACACCCGTGTTTTATGCAAATTCTCGGCTATGTAAGCTACAACAGTGCCATGAATACCCTATCGGAGATTTTTATAATTAAAATTTTTTTCACGGCATCCTACTTTCCATGCCATCCTTAGTCTCCATACCAAGTTTGGTGCAATTTCGGTTGTCATATCGAGCTACAGGTGGCTCTGAATAATGTCAGTTAAAAAAAAAAAAATACTCTGTACTTATACACGACTACGCAAAAGTTTAGCGAGATTTGCAAATAATCAATTTTTTTGAAATTAAAAAACTTATCTCTCGATGAAATGTTTAAAACATTGGGTATTTAAAGAACTGGGTTTTCCTCATGTTTTTCAGTGAAGATTGGTTTAAGACAACATTTAGGGGGGCAGTAACAAATTGAGCAAAATCAATAATGTTTGCAATCACCCTGTATCATTAAATGTATGTAACGATCTTTAATGTTAGGACATGTTAATATAGGTTAAGTACAATTTCTGGATGAATTTATGTGACGATAGCATGTTAAATAACAGAAATATAAGCATTTATTTTAAAACTAAAAGAAAAAGCAAAAAAAAAAAAAAAAGTATGTTTTTATATATACTATACAGAGTTTTAAACGAAATTTACTGCCACTTTCAAATAAATTAAAAAAAAAAAGCTTTTAAAACAATATACTGCAGTCTGAATACAAATGTCTTAAATATCTTATGAAATATGAGCATTTTTATAAAAAACCTTTTCACTGATCACGCTCGAGAGATAGAAAATATTATTACATAGGTTGAAAGCTTATTGAGCAACCTTTGTTGAAAATTCATTTGAATAGAGTAAAAATTAAGCAAATTGTCGGCAAAAGAACAAGCTAAATTTTAGGTATTTTCCCGGAGTTGAAATTTCATAAGGGTTTTTTCACATGCCGCGTAATTAATTCAACATTGCTCCAAAAGTACTTTTGTGAAAATCTCTTATAACCTTGTAACTCTAACATAATTTTGTTTATTTTCTAAGATTTGTGAGATCATGAGGGGTTTTTCACAAAAAAGAACTTTTCCAAAGAGATTGAAATAATTAGATCTTCAAATTAATTACGGGGCATTTGAAAAACCCCTTTTGAAATTTCAACTCTTGAAAAGTACGTAAAATCTAGCTCATTCTTTCCGAAAATGTGCTTAATTTTTACTTTAATCAAATGAACTTTTGACAAAAGTTCCCTAATATACCTAGCTTTCAACCTATGTAATAAGAATTTTTCTCTCTTTCGCGCAAGCACAGTGAATTTTTTTTCTTCATAAAAATCCTCGTATTTCATGAGATATTTAAGATATTTGTATTCCGATTGCAGTATATTGTTGTTTCAAAAATGTATTTTTAATTTATCTGAAAATGAGAATATTTTTCGCTTAAAGCTCTGTATATTATAAATAAAAAGCATGCTCATTTTTTTTTTTTTTTTTTTTTTTTTTTTTTTTTTTTTAGTTTTTAAAGAAATACTTATATCTCAGTTATTTAACATACTATTGTCACACAAATTCATCCATAAATTATATTGTGTCGATATTAACATATTCTAAATTTACAGAATATTTTGTCCATTTAACGATACAGGATGAGCACAAACATTATTGATTTTGCTCAGTTTTTTACCAGCCCCTAAGTGTTATCTTAAACCAGTATTCACTGAAAAACATGAGGAAAACCCAGTTCTTTAAATAACCAATGTTTGAAAACATTTCATCACGAGAGAAATTTTTAAATGTAGAAAAACTGGTTGTTTGCGTATCTTGCAAACGTTTTGAAGAGGAGTGTACAAAGAAAATTATACCGAAATATTAGACTTCAGCTACATAGTTTTAGAAGAATCTTAAATTGATTATTTTAACATATAAAAATAAATTTAGAATAATTTCCTCCTTATTTTCTTATGAAGTACTTTAAAGCAGCCATTTATAAAATAAAAATGACTTACAAAATCGTCGTTTTTAAATGCATTTAAATATCCGTTTTCAGATGCATTTTTCTTTATCTTATAACATAAGCGATTTTGATCTTGTTTCTACTAAAATTTACGACTCTTTCGTTTGCACATTATCCTTTTACACCTTTTAGAACAATGCTTACAGAATGGGAGATATTCTTCAAATTTAAATACATTCAACGCCATTAAGGATTCTTTTCACGGAAGGACATTATCTGCAAGTACTAAAATAATATTAAACATGTTTAATGATTAATTTTATGTAATTCCTAGAAGTAATAATAAAGTTTAACGGAAGTTTAACGTATAGTTTAATTGAAAATTAAAATTAAGTATATACGAAAATAAGTACTTAAGTATATATGTGCTTAATGTGAAATCCAGAATTTATAGTTCATTTTAAGAAAATTAGAAACAAAGAACATTAATATTTAAAAAGTATATATATATATATATATTTACCTTTACCTAGTAAATTCTAATTAGAAAGTTTGGATATTTTATTACAAATCAAGATTAATTTTTATTTGAATAATAATTATAACCAAGGGGATTTTTATTTGTTGTATGGATTAATAAATACAATGTTTTTAGGCACGCTGGGAAAATAATATGAAATGATTTTATTTTTTGTTCATTCTTTATAAAGAATATAATTAATTCACTATTTTGAGTTTAATTTGTTGTATAAATTCAACGATTTCCCCCCCCCCCCCGATGTATTTAAAAAAATGCTGTATATTAAACTAGCAGTTGCGTCTGTTTTTTGCACGGGAATTTAATTATAATTCACAGTATATTATTAAAAAATATATCTATCTTAGTTCAAGCTTACTATGCTGAAGAAGAAAGAGAAGGAATTATTATAGTTAATAAGTGCAATTTGTAAATTTTCATTTATATATATATATATATTGCTTTTAATTTGCATAATTGCTTACATTGATCTGAACATGAATTTTTCAACGTGTAGAAAACATAAATTCTATTAGCATTTAAGTTCTAAAAAATGGGTGCAATAGCTAGTAAAATAATGTCGCCAAGAGGTTTCTATACTAAATCTGTACCTTTTCTCCAATATTCGACTGCATCGACAATATATTAGTTTTTTCTGCATTGAATTTTCGTTAAATGCTTAATATATATAGCGATATTTGAATCCAGTATCGATAAGAGGGAATCATTTATTATAAACTCGTTATAGAAAATAATTATATTTTGGAACCGTCTTAGTAGTCCTAATTGGCAAATTTGAAATTCAGCACCGAAGTATCTCGGTCGTTTCTCGCCAAAATATTTTTTATGTAACTGCTACAGCCATTTTAATTCCTCCCCAAAATGGGAAAAAAGTAAAATGTAGCAAGACCCAAGTCATTAAAAGGATACAGTTCGTTGTGATAAAATAATATTGCTTTACTTACAAGTTACTTTAAAATTAACAGAAGTACAATTTTTTTTTGGTTTAGAATGTAGAAATTAATGTAAAATATCACGTTAACTTTTATTCATAGACCTGATATTATAGTAGACGGACTTTATTATTAACAATTTGAATATTATTATTATATATTAATAATAACTGTATAGTTATTATTATCAGTATGGTTATTATTAACGCATTCATAACTGCATGGTTATTATTAACGTACAGTTTCTTTATTACGAGAATATAAGGAAGTGTGTCAAAAATAAGTCAGCTGATTGCTGGGAAAAGGTTAACTATTTTGGAAATTATCGTGTTTTTGGCGATTATTTGTTTCGATTTTTTATTTTATTTTACTTTTTTAATTAAAAGTAAAAAAAAAAAAAAAAAAAAAAAAAAAACTTGTGTAAAACATTACATTTTCAGTTTTTCAGCTCTAGTTTTATTTCATTTAATCATCCAGAGATAAGTATTGTTCCCATAAATTATTATAAAAACAATATTGCAATTTTTTTTCAGATAATACATGCAATTGTTATTTTTTAATTTAAAGAACTAAATATAGCAGTTATAAGCACTTTACAAAAATAATTACTTGAAAATTACAAAAAAATATAAGATAAAAAAAGCTTTATCTGTGAAGCTTTATTGTTTGCGATAAAACATAATTTATATACAAAACAAAAACATAGATATAATTTTTAATTAGTTACGAAAGCCTTTTTTGCTCATATCTGTAAATCTAATTAAAATTTTAAATTTTCGATAGATATAACTTTAAGTTGGGTATAGACCTAAACCTCAGCTAAGTATCATTGAATTCCGTGTAGCTGTTTTAACGTGATACCCAGTCTAATAAAAAAAGTTCTAAAAATCTCCATCCCACTCATGCACACAGAGAAAATATTCTGGAATCATTTTTGCGGTTACTTGATGTCTAAACGTAAAGATAACGGAAAACGGAATTTGGCTCCATTCAAAGCGTTTTACTTAAAAAAAGCCTAAAGGCACATGCGCAGGTGTTTTTTGCCCATATCGCTAAATCTAACGAAAATTTTGAAATGTTCGATAGATATAATTTTAAGTTGGGTACAAACTTAAATTCCTGTCAAATGTCGTTGAATTCTATCCAGCCGTTCTCATGTAATACTTGCACAAAATCTAACGCTACAGATATATAATAACAACGCCCTCCCCCCTCCACACGCACAAAATTTTATGGAGTCATTTTTGGCTTTCATAAAAGGTGAATAATCTGGAATAAGTTTGAAAAAGAAATTGAAAAGCCGTTTTTAAGTGAACGCAATTTCAAGACTTGAAATTGTGTAATTCATACAGGACACCAATCAATTTTCCTTAACTAACCAACTATTTCATACGAAATGACATCTAAAAGAGTGTTTATACAGCAATATGAAGAAATCGTTCGAGCCGTTTTTGAAATACGAACTTACAGTCCCACTTCCGGCTTCGGATGCTCTACTTTCGGTTTTCCAATTTTCACCAAAAACTGGAAGAATCATCTGTACACCAGATCTGTCTCAATTCTGAAATTTTGTAGTTCTATCTTTATTAGTTTTGCAGATTATGGCAGTCAGAAGATTCCCCACATATATATACACGCACACACACATACATATACCAATTGCCTAAAACTACTTTTCTTTGGACTTAGGAGACCTTAAAACATGCAAATTAGGTGAAAACTTGACATTGCATTTTCGGACCGAATACAGTACTTCCATTTCCTACGGTAGTCGGGTAATGGGAGTGAAAAAGACGCTCATTCTTCTTCTTTTCACCCATTATATATTAATAAATTGAAAAGCAATCAGAGATTGATTTTTACCCCCTTCTTATATGACTATATATTATAAAGAATTGATCCGTAAGCTACAATAAGGAATTTAAAAAATCAATGAAAAAATTAATCAAAGGAAATCAATACTTATTTAAGAAAGAAAATAAATAAACATAATTATGTCAGAAAAATGTATTAAATGGAAAATATGTATCTTCTCATTTAATATTATTTTATTCTTGTTGACTTTAGCAGACTGTAATACGTATAAATCTGAAAATATAAAATAATTATGGAAAAATAAATTGAGGACATTCTTTGCGAAAAATCATAATAAAAAAAATGTTTAGAAATAGAACAAAAATAAAATTTGAAGCTTTCATATATCTCCATATTATCAAGAACCATCTTATCTATAATAAATAAATAAGAACAATTATTTAAGCAATGCAACGAAAGGAAAGTTTTCTGAAAAACTTTTGAAGGGGAAACAATTTTATCGGAAATATCAGTCTTCTTATTTTGTGCTTTTTTGTTCAGTATCTAATGCTGAGAAAACATTGGAACTTAAATCAATAAAGTACAAAACTGAGAATGTATGGGATAATATGTTGACTGTTACTTTCCTTTTTTTACCACTTCCGATTCCTTAAATTTAATGCATTCCTATTATTCCTAGTGTCGGTTATTTTCAGATTTTATTTTAGAAGTTAATATTATCATATTTAGATTTAGAATAAAATACTTTAAGAAATAAAATTGTCATAAATGTTTGAATATTTAACAATGACTTAGCGAATGAATGTGGAATTTAATTTAAGGCAGCATAGGATTTAGAAACCAGTAAAAATAACTAAAAATTCAGACAATTTTTTATTTTTATAATTCACACCACATTCCAGTTTTATTATTAGAATTTGTGTGAGAATTAGATTAGGTTATTTACTTTATGTAAAAATTTTATTTAGATTATGAAATATAATATAATTTTATGACTTGTCAATAATGAAAATATTCAAAATTATATTATACTTATAAATTAAAATTTAATTAAAATATTTCAATTATTAACGTACCACTAAATTTAAGCAACTTTTAGAATATATGAAGAGAATTTGTATTTTTTAAACAAATATGCTTAAAATTTTCATTAAATATTATATGTTAATCTTTTACTGTAACTGGAAGTTCAAATTGTAGTAATAAGTTCAATTATATAGAATGAAAAAACTTGAAAATAACTGGTTGAGTAGTTTTTAAAATATGCTGCATGCAAGATCTAAAATTACATGCCTGCAGAAAACTGCTCTAAAGTTTAAAAACGTTATTAGTACAGTATGAAGTGAGTGTTACATAAGCACTAATAATTTAAAAACTAATGTAGGTTTAGAATTAAGTCATATTCATTGTGTTCAGAATAATTCAGACTAGAAAATTTTCTAAAAATAAAAATATGGTTTTTTTTATGAAGGTTTAAAGGTTTTATGGCGCTTTAATAATAATAATAAAAAAATATTTTTTATTTTTGCATTTTTAATAAAAGTGAATGTTGAAAATGATAAAAATAATTATAAAATAAAATTACCTTAATATCCTGTGAATAATGGACAGGTAGGATAAATCCATTTTACATTAACCATTTCAACCAACAAATAAATTCATATATCTTCCAGGATTTTCGAGCTGGGAAGCATCTGTGGCCATGCATCTTCTTGTTTATAGTGCACAACTAACGGCTTAGGATAGGATTTGATTTGACTGTCATTAAAGGAAACAATAATATAAACAATGAATGGAATAAACAGTACACACAATAAAGTAAAACCTTTGCAGTCAGTAGAAGTGAAAAGCATTTTATTAACTAAAATTTCTGTAATAAAACGGATTTTTCTGACCTGCGATTTGCACGCGGTAAATTAGTATAAATTATCAATGTACATAAAAACTGTGGAGAAAGGAAATTTACAGAATATAAAAAAATTCGAATGTAAGTTGTATAACAGAATTCAGGAAAAGACTGATACAACAAATTTTCCAACACTGTTAATTTAAGTGAAAATAACGGTGCATATAGCTCCTGCAAATACATTTTATTCAACACATGATTTGCATAAAATGAAATGCAATGATATTTGTGTATTACGCATGATTTTTAACACGCTTTTATTAGCTTCACCTGTATGTGCATGTATGTATGTTTGTATGTATTTTTGTACCCGCTCTGGGAGCAAACAAAAAATTTATATTGCAAAAAAAGACTTTCCCTACGTAAACGGCGTGGCGTTGAGCTATAGCTCCACGCTACGAACCTAAAGGTCTAGCGTTCGATCCGAGTCAGGGGAGATTTTTTATAAATGGTTTTTGTTCAATTCTAAATTATTTTAATTAACACGTTAATCGACACGATAATATCAGAAGAATTTTCACATGGGCCATGGTAACTTTATTAGACAATTTAGTTAAAAATGCGTGTTAAAAATGCGTCAGGCACATATGACTGACATGGCGATTAACGTGTTAATAATTACTCGGCGTATATCATATTCCTTTTAGGGTTATTTCCTAGTTAAAAATGCGTGTTAAAAATGCGTCAGACACATATGACTGACATGGCGATTAACGTGTTAAAGATTTAAATGCATGTAAATATTATGGTGTGTCACTCACACGATTTTCTCTTACCCTGCATTTTAATACTAAGATAGATATTTTGTGCTTTTTATTTCACATTTCTATAAAAGCGTGCTCTTTAATTTTTTAAAACTATAATATTATTTTTTTTTTTTTTTTTTCAAAAAGACCGAAAGAAAATGTAAAAAAAATTGTAACATTTTCTAAACGTACAAATCCACTGGACGCTGAATGATTTCATCAATAGATTCTGATGCACTTTGAAAATTTATCCGTTTATTTAAAAGCAAATTCATTTTTAATAATTGAAAACTGAGCTGGTTCTAAAGATTTTTTTCCATACAGGCTCCCTTTCCCTTTCTTTTAGTTTTCTAGTTAGGAAATGTCAATAATTATTGGTGTTATTTTTCTGAAGGTAAATCTTGTGTTCTTTTTAACCAAATGAATGATCAGTAAGCATGCAAAGAGAACATTTCATGGAAAATTGTAAAGTGAAAAAAGCCTGTGTATGGCCCAAATTTAAAAGGTGGGAAGGACAGAGTGTTTTAAGTACGAAATTTGCTTTAAACGCGTGGTTTTTTTTATTTGTTTTTATCACAAAAAGTGTATAAAAAGTGTTTTAAATGAGAAATTTACTATCCATATGGGAAATTTTGGTAACATTTGTTGAGGACGTAGCGACAATTCATGTTGTGTCGCTATGCGATCGTGATATTCATTATCGCAAAAAAAAAAAAAAAAAAAAAAAAAAAGATATAGAACAGAAAATTACCAAAGTTTATTAAAGGAAAAAAAATTCAAATTTATTATTAGAATTTTATTCCTATAGTGAAATTTCTAACAATTAATTAAAAAAATTAATATTTATAGATCCATGTAAATTTTCACATACCTATTGCAAATATATATGGCAAGGAAATGCATACCTAGATGTATGCATAAGATTGTGTTTGATAAGTGTAGTGCAATATATATAATATTAAAAAGTAACTGCTAAAAAATATGTCTTCGGAATAAGAACAAGCTAAACATGTTTCCATAAACGAATAGCGAGTCACAAATTGTTAAAACTAGTACTATACCCATGTTTGTGAAAATTGCAACACCAAGAAAGAATGTGAATATAAAAATGATATTTATTGCGCAGATACACTATAGTAGGAAGAACAATTGATTAAATATTCAGGGAGTTTTGAGTAATATGTAATGAGAAAACATTACGTAAAGCAGCGAACTCTAGTAGCAATAGCTACAGTTATCTGCCTAGGCATTGAATCGAATAGCAATTGGATGACATATTCGGGTACAGCACCTCATGAAGCTTCAACACAATGCCACAATTCATCGACCATCATTGCTGCTGAGTGGTGACGGACCACTCGCTTCTCAACGATTAAACGGTCATTTTCATTGGTGCGAGATCAGGAGAACACGCTGGCCGGAGCAACGGTTGAAGACATTCTGTATCAAGGGAGGACCATACAATACAGAATTACTTGCTATCGTGAATTACCCTGCTTAAATATTGCGCTGCGGAGGCCTTGAATACAGAGCAGATGGGCGGGCCTGAACTCACAAGAAATCTAATGGCAGCTATTCCGAGTGCCAGGAATGCGAACAAGAAGTAATCAAGACGTGTATCCAATGGGACCCCATACTGTTCATCGTCACACTGTCCATCACCTGCAGTGATGGACAGTGTGACGATGTCGAATCCCAGCTGGCAATGTGCATTATTCACAATGCCGTTAAATACGAATAAGGCAATCCTGATGCGGTAAACAGGATTGTGGTTTGCCTGAAAGGCGACTTTACGCCATTCCTGCGTCCAGGTTTGTCGTTGATCCCACATTAAAGGTGCGTATATCAGTTCTGCAGTTTTGAGGGTAATCAAAATTATGGTATCTGCATTCTGGGTCACCACCTGGAGTCATAGTATGCGATACCTTTGGATACACGTCTCGATTACTTCTTGTTCGCATTCCCGCCACTCTGAATAGCAGCCATTAAATTTCTAGTGAGTTAAGGCCCTCCCAAATGCACTATATTCAAGGCCTCTGAAGCGCAATACCTAAGCAGGACAATGTATGACCACAAGTTGTCCGTATTGCACGGACCTTTGTTGATGCAGAATGTGTTCGACTGCTGCTCTGGCCAGCGTGTTCTCCTGATCTTGCAGCAATGAAAATTGCTGTTGAAAAGCGACTGTCCCTCCCACTCACCAGAGACTACGATCGGTGAATTGTGGCACCGTGTTGAAGCTTCGTGAACTGCTTTACCCGTATACGTCATCTAAGAGCTGTTTCATTCAATGCCTGGGCAGATAAGTGCTGTCATTGCTCTCAGAGCTAGCTGCGCTGCTTTATGTACTGTTTCCTCAGTACGCATTAATCCAAATTTCCTGAAATTTTAATCAATTGTTCTTGCTACTATGATGTATGTGCCCAATAAATATCATTCTGATATTCCCATTCCTTCTCGGTGTTGCAATTTTTACAAACATGATTATATAATGATCTATACAATATCAATAACACATTTTAAATGTTAAAAAAAAATCTGTATAAAATCTCCAATTTTCAATCAATTTTAGGAATTTTTTTGAACTCGTAATCACTATTTATACACAGTTTTTAAGTTTTTCAAAAATTGTTTAAAACCCAGTATTCTTTTAAAAAGAATTTTTGAACTAAAAAAAAAAGAAAAAAAAAAAATCGCGTGACTTATCTAAATAGCTAATATGATTTGGAAATAGGAAAATTGCCAACTTGTAGTTTTGAATATATTAACGCAAAATGTCCGCAACCTCCTCTCCCCTTCTTAAAAAAAAAAAAATCTGTTAAACAGTTATTTATCAAACGCAGCTAAAAACCCCTCGTATTAAATCAGCATTGTAATGTAAAATATATTTATATATATATATATATATACATTGCGTTGAATATATATATTTATTTATTTAAAAGCTAAAGTTCGACAGACGTCGATTAACCACATACATACACACACACACACACATATATATATAGCATTAAAAAATTACGCTAAAAAATAAAAATATGAAAAATACAATAATAGTAATCGAAACAATCAACGACAGTTAACATATTCTTTTTTTCCCTCTTTTTTATAAAAATTCAGTTTGAATCAGTTTCATGAAATAGAATATATTTAAAAATTTATTTTTTTCTAATGTTACCGAGTTTATAAAATTAACTTTAAATTTAGCTATTAACATTATTTATAATTTAAAAATTGTATAAGAAATTTGATTTTGAAGAATAACCTATTCTGAAAGGATAATAATTTTTGAATATAAGTTTTGACAAATTTTACAGAAAATCAAAAACAAATTGAAAACAAATAATGAGTATAGAAAAACTCATTGTATGTTAACGTTAGTTTTACAAACAACAACAACAACAACAATAATAATAATAAAAGTTAACAGTGGTATATTTTAGAAGCATTTTAATTAAAAATATCTCAATAATTTTAAAGAGCAATACTCCATATATAAGACCATTATTAAATTTTACGAATATCTTATATCAAAAAGAGATTTATCTAAAAATTAAATTAGTAGATGTAAGTATTTCTGAAAAATATATGGATGTTATTTTTATCTAGCTATTCATTGTGATAAGGACGGCAAAAATTTAATATTAAACTAAAGTTAAATAATAATAGTAATAATAAAATTAAAAGATGAGAAAATTAATTAAGTTTCAAATATCGTTTATAAGAGATTTTTCAACAATTTAATTTTTTTCGCATCAAATAAATATTAAAAATAGATAATATTTATATTGAATTTTCAATTTACAAAATACAAAATAAAAATCATTATTAGAAAGATAAACATTGTAGTTTTTATGCTTGAAATAAAATTTCATGAATTTATACTTTATTAAACTGAAAAAGTAATTAAATTACACAGTTCGCTGATTTCCAATTCAACAATAAATTTCTTTTTAATTTTTTTTTTCATAAACCAAATATGCTTACGCTTCACATAGGTAGTTAATTAAAAATATAATTCAACATATAAGAAAAACTAATATCTTAAGCTGTTTTAGAATTCAAAGTATCTAATACTATAGAATAATAAATATTTTCTTTGAAGATAATTGTGAATAAATTTTAAAGCTTATATACTTAATTTTTATCATAAAATTCTAAAAGTGGCAAAGAGTTGCAGGGTAACAATAAATTTTTAAGCATCTGAGCTCATATTTAAAGGATAGATGTGAAATCCAAACTAACTCAAATCCTTCGAATATAATTATGGATAAAACAAATTGATATATTTTAAAGATCATTTAAATTTTTGTCTATAAAATTTTCAAAATTTACAGGAAGATCTTAAGATTCTTTTAAAAGAATGAACTTACCATTTTAAGTTGATTTCTATAGAAATCTACCTATTGCAATAACTTAGTTTATCTATCTAGCTATTTATCTATCTATATATAATGCAAATTTTGTCATTACGGTATCTTCTGAAATAACACCCCACATCGAACCAAATTCGGACAGCGAACCTATCTTGAATGAGTTCGTTAACCACGTTGCGCCGACCTTTTTGTTTTCAAGTGGAGGTCACTTAAAAATTTCAAATCCTCAATGTGAAAGCGGATTTAAGGCTGGATTTGCGCGAATTTTGATGAAAATATAGACCACATAAGGGTCTCAATAAACTTTATTAATGAGCTTTATCCGCCATTATTAACAAAGTGACGGTTATCTTAAGTTAAGAGGGGCTACTTGAAATCAGGCTTTCACTTGAAAATTTAAAATCACGATAACTTACGAAATAATACTCCAAATCGAACCAAATTTGAACAGTGAGCTTATCTTATAAATATCTTGGATGAGTTTGTTAACAAAGTTGCTCCGCCATTTTGGTTTCAAGTGGAGACCACTTGGAAATTTCAAATTCACATTGTAAAAAAGCATATTCCGAATTTGTTTGAATTTTGATGTATACATAAACTATATAAATGTCACAATCAAGTTTATCAATGAACAATATTCGCCATTTTTAACAAACTGGCGGATATGTTAAGTTAAGCGAGGCCATTTGAAATCAGGCTACCACTTAAAAATTTAAAATCACGATAAACTTCTGAAATAATAATAAATCGAACCAAATTTCTATAGTGAACTTATAAATATCTTGGATGAGTTCTTCAACCAAATTGCTCCGGCATTAGGTTTTTAAGTTTAGGCTACTCGAAAATTTGAAATTTACACTGTAAAAAGCGTATTTAAGACGAAATTTGCTTGAATTTTTATGTATACATAGAATATACAGGGTGAGTTTGACATAATCTGCCAAACGAATGGAGGTGATAGAACAGCCCATGGGGAGCATAAAACCTTATAAAAACCCTGTCCTATCTCTAACCGTTTCCGAGTTATGATAGATAGAAGAAAAATCTATTTTTTTCCATTCCGTCTGAAAAAACCCAAATTTGTGAGCTTTCTGAAAGACTTACATGCAAAATAAGCCCATATTGGGAAAGAGCAGAAAAAATCCTATCGGGTGACATCATTTACATCAGGATAACTTAATTTGACGGCGAGCTACAAGCGCTAAAACATTGGTGAAGTTTAAAATCGAGTTGTCGCCAAATTCTTTAACCGGTAATTCTGCAAACACCGTTCAAGCTACAATCGGTCAAATTTACCAGAAACTTCTCCATTCCACAAGCTTTAGAATGAACCCACAATAAACCATATCGGTGTTCCGGTTCAGGAGAAATTTAGCCTTTTGTTTGCAATACATCACTGAAAACGGCGTTCGTTAAAATTCGGCAAACGAATCGATGGTGAGTAAATGGAACGTATGCAAATTCGTGACTATCTGTATATGGACTCTTATGATATACAGATGTATTCCAATCTTCCTGTGCGCGCATCCCACTCGCGGGTACAAAAGGCGAGCCAATCTGTAACAGCTCGTTAGCTCGTCAGCTTCTTTTATGTTTTATGCTGCTTCTTGCTTTAGCATTTTCTAGACTTTGCCTGAGCTCGGCCGATTCTTTTCACGCTGCTGTCACATCTACTTGCTCTCTCTTAGTTCATACTTAGTATGTTTTCGTACATTGATAAGAATTAACCAAGTTGGTTCTCATTCCGTTGCACTTTTTTCTTCTACTTTTGTAAATTAATATTGAAATTTTATCCCTTTTTGTTTACCCTTCTGACTTTTATTTTCAATTGAAGTCATCACAGGGGTCAAATTGTCATACTTTCCAACCTGTAAACAGATATGCCTAGTTTTACAAATGAAGGATACGCGGATATGCATTTTGTGTATGGATTTTTCAATGGTAACTCTCGGAGAGCCGAAAAAGAGTACTGTCTACGTTATCCACATCGTCGTACGCCCAACCGTTCTGTATTTGCCGCAATTCATCGAAGGACTAGGAAAAGTGGGTCTTTCGGCAGGGTGTACAAAAGGGGCCATGGTCGCCGCTCCACCACCGCTGAGGAGTCCGTACTCGACCGAGTGGAGGAAAATCCAAATATGAGTTCACGCATTCTTGCGAGAGAAGGTGGAATCTCCCAAAGTAAAGTGATGAATGTTTTGCGCAGAAACCGGTATCATCCATACCACTTCACACCGGTACAAGAATTACGCCGCTCAGATTTCCAAAATCGGGTAACATTCTGCCGCTGGCTTTTGGAGCGAGATATTGAGGAACACCATTTCCTTAGAACGATACTGTGGACAGATGAGTCACTTTTCACTCGGGATGGCATGTTACATTTACATAACTGGCATCATTACGCTCAACAAAATCCATTTTTAACACGAAACTCATCGTTCCAGACGCGATTCAGCTTAAATGTTTGGCTTGGAGTGGTCGGCGATCGCTTGATAGGTCCACATGTGTTCCAAGGTCATCTGACAAGCAATACATATTTGGAGTTTCTGGAACATCATCTTCCAGGATTACTTGATGTCATTCCTGTACCCCAACGATCGGAAATCATTTTCCAACACGATGGGGCCCCTGACATTCTTCCAATGCCGTTCGGGACTTCTTGACTCAGCAGTATCCGCGATGGATTGGTCGTAATGGACCAATTTCTTGGCCACCTAGATCGCCAGATCTCACTTCATTGGACTTCTATGTTTGGGGTTTTCTGAAGCAAGAAGTTTACCGCACAGAAGTTGCCAGTTATCAAGATTTAAGAAGCCGGCTCGATGATGCAATAATAAAACTGAGGGATGAGCTTTCGCTAAGCGCTACTGTGGTTTCCGTTCGTAAGCGGGCAAGGGCATGCATCAGGTGTGGGGTGACCAATTTCAGCAGCGGCCCTAAATTTTACACATACTTTCGAATGCATATGTGCTTTAATCATAAACGTGAGATACGCCTTTTTTTTTTTTTTTTTTTTTGCATATTCCTTTGTGAAAGACGTGAAAAAAGTCATACTTCTTTTGTTTCCATTCCATTGTGTTTGTAAACTTAATGCAACTGCTACTTTTCTTGTTTCCTTTCAAAACTTTCTTTTTTTCATCTGACAAAACTGCGGACTGAAGGCGGACATGAACTCAGGAACGACCATGGCACTTCGTGAGTCTCCTTCTCGACGAATGTCGAGTTCAGTGATAAATGTTTTTCAAACAAAAGGCTAAATTTCTCCTGAACTAGAACACCGATATGGTTTATTGTGAGCTCATTCCAAAGCTTGTGGAATGGAGAAGTTTCTGGTAAATTTGACCGATTGTAGCTTGAACGGTGTTTGCAGAATTGCTGGTTAAAGAATTTGGCGACAACTCGATTTTAAACTTCGCCAATGTTTTTGCGCTTGTAGCTCGCCGTCAAATTAAGGTATCCTGATGTAAATGATATCACCCGATAGGATTTTTTCTGCTCTTTCCAAATATGTGCTTATTTTGGGTAAGTCTTTTAGGAAATTCACAAATCTGGGTTTTTTCAGACGGTATGGAAAAAAACACATTTTTCTTCTATGTACCATAATTCGAAAACGGTTAGAGATAGGACAGGGTTTCTGTGGTGTTTTATGCTCCCCATGGGCTGTTCTATCACCTCTTTTCGTTTGGCAGATTATGTCAAACTCACCCTGTATAAGGGTCACAACCAAGTTTATTAATGAAATTTATCCGCTATTTTTAATAAAGTGCGGATGTTATAAACTAAGCGAGACAACTTGAAATTAGGCTACCACTTGAAAATTTATAAAGGTCACAGGGCAACTTGTTCCGACATTTTGTTTCCAAGTTGCGGCCACTTGAAATCACTTTGCCACTTGAAAATGCGCCATCACGATAACTTTTAAAATACTAAACTGATTCAAACAAAAGTTGGATAGTGAACTAATGGTTCAAATATCTTGGATAAGTTCGTTTGTTAACTTGATCCGCTATTTTATTTCAAAGTGGTGGCCACTTTAAAATTTACTCTTATGATAACTTTTGTAGTACTGAATCATTTCGTATCAAATTTGGGTATTAGATTTATCATTTAAGTAACTGAGATAAGTTCGGTGGGAATCTCACTCCGTTTTTTTTTTCCAAGTGGTCGCCACTTGAGATCACGGTGCCACTTGAAAATTTCTTTTCACGATAATTTTTGAAATACTGATTTGGTTTGAACTAAAGTTAGACAATGAAATCATACAAATATTTTGGATGACTTCGGTAGGTATGTTGCTTCGCCATTTTGTTTCCAAGTTACAGCTACTTAGCCTGCCACTTGAAAATTTGTCATAACAATAACTTTTGAAACACTGCACTGATTCGAACCAATGTTGGACAGTGAACTTATGCTTCCATTATCTTGGATGACTTATGAGTTTGCCGGGAAACTTGTTCCATTATATTGTTTCCAAGTGGCGGCCACTTGAAGATTTGTTATCACGGTAACTTTTGAATTACTTAATGAATTCAAACCAAAGTTGAAAAACGGATTTATCATTCAAATATCTATGATTTCGGTGGGTTTCTCTGCAATTTTGTTTCCAAGTTACGTCCACTTGAACGCTGCTACTTGAGACTTTGTTATCTCGATAACTTTTGAAATACTGAATTTATTCAAACAAAACTTGGACAGTGGATTTATCTTACAAATATCATGGATTAGTTCACTGTGCAACTTGCTCCGCCACCTAATTCTTCAACACGATGACTTTTGAGATTCTGAATTAATTCGAACTAAATTTGTTCCGTAGACTTATCTCACAAATGCATTTGGTATACTTGTTTGCTAACATGGCCTTCCATCTTGTTTTCAAGTGCTAAAGTTCCACTTCAAAATTTTAAATTCATATGAAAAGGTATTTATGAAACGATTTGCTTAAAATTCTATATGTACATAGTGCTTTGTGATGAAATTATAGTTCTACTGAAAAATTATGTTGAATTAATATTGTCTTTCACTTCATATGTATATCGTCTACACCAATATTTCTACCAAGTCCATTTATAATTTGTAGCCGCCATTTTGTTTCAAAATAGCGGCTACTTGATAAGGAGAAAATATCAACCTACCCTTCCGAATGAGCCCGAAAGTCTGGTTTAACACTTTCCAACAAAATCAAAATCTGGTTATGCATTTGATTCTTTAGTTTCTCCTTGATCTCATTACTGTAGTTATTTTTAGAATATCTTGAAATTTATATACAGAGTATCTATGATATATTCCTCGGATTAAGATGCTTAAAGTAGCACAGAGTAAGAAGAAAACTGAATAGGGAAAACACCAGAATGAATTTTATTTAGTATTTCAGAGAATTTTATATGAATAGATTTAACATGAGTACCATCAACTCTTCGGAAAATTTCAAATTTATTTTCTGCATTTCTTCAGACTTTATTGATTTTTTACAGAGTCCAGAGTATGTGTTTCTGTGGTAATTCAATACTTTAATTCTTCGATGCTGGAAATCTCTGCAGAATAAACTCGGTTCTTCAAGTATTCCAAAATCTAATGGTACAAAATCTCTGTGGAATCATCTATATTTTCATTCCGCAAATACTTTTTAATATCATTAGTGAAATGCAGAAAAAACTTGATGTTATCCAGGCAACTCGTTGTGCTCATGTTTTGTGAATTTTTTAAAGTGTTAAATACCATTCAGTCAGTATTTTTTTCTATATTTCTTAGTCTAGATTATTTAAAAGATATCTTTGTCTGTTTAATAAGTTATGAACACCCTGTATGTGGTTTTGGTTTACTATAGTATGCATGTTATCTATAATGTTATAGGTAGCATTAATAGTTTATGCGTAGAAGCTTACAAAAGAAATTCGCGAACATAAAAGCCTATGACAAATATTTCTTTAATTCTTATTTTATTACTTTTAAAATGAAGCTAGGAAAAATGACGGGGGATCAGAGAGATCGTGCGCATAGAGGATTGGAATCCTGTACCAGAGTACGTGTGCAGCGATTGCAGGTAATTTTACAACACAAATAGTGAAGCGTCTACTTGAATGTGCATGTTGTTTTTATTGAGCATATAGGGAAAAAAATTAATAACTTGTTTTGTTTTCTCAAATAAATGTGTGAATTTTCCTAATTCTTTATCTGAATTTTCATAGAAAAGCAGTAATACAAAGATAATTAAGAACTAAATGACTTTTCATAAGCTATTTACAAAATTCACAGATATGTACAAATATTTATATACAAATATTTACATTACGCATGCGCAAATTTTACCACTATTTACATTTAAAATTTTAATGCTACCGTTAATTGTGGTACTTGGCTAGCCGGTTATAGTGCACCACCTTCGGTTTTGACGAAGGTGTTTTAGTGATACGCACCACTACATCATTTAGCCTTTATAAGACTGTGTATGGTCCGTCCCAGTTGCACTGTAACTTGGGAGAGAGCCCTTTGCGTCGAACAGGATTCCACAACCAGACCTTGTCTCCTTCCTGGAACTCATGTTGTGTAGCCTTTAGATCGTACCTTGTCTTCATTTTCTCCGTTGCCATGTGAATCCGCTCCCGAGCAAAGTTGTGTACGTCCTCAAATCGTGCCTGGAGATCTTGGATGTACTCCACGGACGATGAAGGCACATCAGGTGGACAACCAAACAGGAGATCACATGGGAGACGAAGTACATGTCCAAACAGCATCTGGGCTGGAGTATAGCCGGTGGTTTCATGGACAGCACTTCGATAAGCCAGCAGGAACAATGGCAACTTCAAGTCCCAATCTTGCTGGTTCTTTGATACTAGAAGAGAGAGGTTATTCAGGATGGTACGGTTGAACCTCTCGACCATGCCGTCCGACTGAGGATGTAAAGGTGTTGTCTGGGTTTTGCCTATGCCGAGTACTTGACACAGTCCTTTGAAAACAGCAGAGATAAAGTTCGTACCTTGGTCGATATGAAGTTGTAGGGGCGTGCCGGACACCCACAGCTGCACTAGGACCTCCGCAACTGTGTATGCCTCTTGATCGTGAATAGGATATGCCTCAGGCCACTTGGTGAAATAATCCATCACGACGAGGATGTATTTATTTCCACTGGAGGTCCGTGGCAAAGGACCCAAGATGTCGAGTGCAATCCGTTCAAATGGTGCTCCCACGTTATACCGTTGCAGTCTTCCTCGACTTCGTTTCTGCAGGCCTTTACGTGCCGCACAAGCATCACAGGATTTACACCATTTCTCCACATCCTCCATTGCCTTGCACCAGTAGAAGCGTTCCCGAACTTTCTGCAGAGTCTTCATTACCCCAAAATGGCCTCCGGTAGAGCTACTATGCAGTTGTTGTAAAACATCTGGAATTTTTGATCTTGGTAATACAATCTGCCACCTGAAGCTTTTCCCATCATCAGATTCCCACTTTCTGTGTAATACGCCGTTTCGGATATGAAGAGAGTCCCAAAGTGCCCAATAACTTTTCGTAATGGGACTAAATCTGGAAATGTCCCGCCAGGTAGGTCTGTTGCTGGTCGTCTCCTTCATCTGTAATATTGGCTTTATGTAAGGATCATCCAACTGGGCTTGTCTAAGTTTTTCGTCACTCCATGGATCGGGATCTTTTTCTGATGGTGTTGAGACAGTAACTTGGCAGGCAACCGGCTTAATTCTTTGGTGTTTATCCTCGGCATTAGAGCTGTACTTCGAAGTTCAGATGGAGGCTTCCGCAAGAAGGCATCTGGATTTTACCGAAGAGTTCCTTCTGGGTTTCATACTTCAGAGACATTCTTGGATGCTTCTCTAGATGTTCTTACTGGGCAGCTTCGTTTGATATGCCCGTCTTTTAAACTGCCCCAGCATTTAGTTGTTGGGGGTCTTTCCTTCTTTCTTACTCTCAAGGATGCGTAGGCTCCTATTAATGTCTGATATCATTCTCTGAATATCTTTAAGATCATCTTGAGAGCCGTTCACTTTGTCTGCTGTGCTGTTCTGGCGATGTTTACGGGAGGCTTGTTGGGGTGCCTCGATCTTTAAGGCTGACTCCACATCCTTCACGCCGGAGAGTCTGAGGGTTTTTTGAATTTCTGGATCTCCGACAGCATCAGTGAAATATTCTAGGGCCAGATCATTGCGTGTTTCTGGATGACAGTCTGAGAAAGCCATATGTGAAAGCCTCTGGATGTGTGATGCTAGTTCTTGTAAGCTTTCCCCTGGTCTCTGATGACGGGACCTTATCTGGAGTCGATTATATTCTTTGGACCATTTCGCTCCAAAACGTAGCTGTAGTGCTCTGGTTAAAGCTTCGAAGTCATATCGCTGTTCCTTCGAAAGGGTCTCCAGAATATCTGCGGCGTAGCCCCGCAACGACCCTACCAGATGAGCCGTCTTTGCAACAGAGTCCCAGTCGTTAGCTTCAGCTACGATGGAAAACTGCGTCTTATATACATGCCAGGAGGAACTGCCGTCATAGGTGGATAGCTTAATAAATTCCTGATTCTGGTTTCTTTTATCTCTCTTTTCAGTTTCCTGAGGCTTGGATTCTAACTTTTCTTCGAGACTCCGAACCTTGTTCTGCAGTTAATTCCCTATTACTTCTCCGTTCCACTCTTCTTTCATTTTTCTCTCAAGATCTTCCTCCATTCTCTTAATCTTACTTTCTATCTCTGAAAACTATCCTTTCAGCTCTTGATCAAAGTTTTCTTTAAATTTCTCCTTAAAATTCTCTTCTATCTTCATAACTATCTCTTCTATTCCATCTATTCTGCTTCCCATATCCGATAATTTACTTTCAATCACTTCCTTTACTGTCGAAAGTTCTCCCTTCATCTCGTCTTGATTAGATTTGATTTCTTCAGTCAACCCGTCTTTCAACTCTCTTTGCCCAGTTTCCATTTTCTCTTGTGCTGCCTTCATTTATTTCATCTCTTGACTCAGGCTATCTTTCATCTCTCTCTGTCCTTCTTTCATTTCATTCATCTGTGTGCTTTCTAGAAGTTTTTTCATTTCTTGCTCCATAGCTCTAGTTATCACCATTCACAGACAACCCCACTCCTGACACCAGAAATGTCGCGTACTTGGGGGTTCGTGAGTTGTCCGAGAATGAAAGGCGAAACTTACAAAAATTCAGTAATTTATTCACAGAAAGTTCCAGAAAAATACAGGTTTATAAACCAAGTATCAGCTTCAATTCAACCAGTAAACACAGCTTAAACAACAGCTGTCAATAGCAAATCCACAGTACAAACTGTATAGCAATAACGCATAAAGCAAGTCTCTTCCAAAGAGGCTCAAAGCAATGCAACATTGACAGAAGTTGATCTCAGACTGACCTGAACTGACTCGCATTGGCGAAGAAAACTGCCTTTACATACTCCTGTAGAAAAGTGTGGAAAGTTCCGTATCTCATCAGCCAATGAGATTAGAACTTCCATATTTGGTATATCCCTAATAAGGATTTTCTCGCCAAGGTCGCCAAAAAAATCGCCAAGTTGCGAAAAAGTCGCCAAATTTAGCGCCAAATCCCTTACCTGCCTTATTGGGGCTTTTTAAGGGAAAATAAGGCTATTTCAAAAACGACTAGAAATGCACAAAATTAGCACTTTATCAACTTACTAAGCCTCTTTGAAAGAATTTATACAAAAATAAACACAATTATTTACAATTTTGTAACACTGTGTTATTAAGATGCTTAAAATCACGTTTTCTGTAAGAAAGGTATGCATAGACTGAATAATTATTTACAGGAGCACATAAAATTTCCGAATAATAATGTATTTTTCGAAAAATACCAAATAAAGTTAAATTTTGTACAAATACACACAATGGGTTACATGGAATTAGGTGTATAGTTTTTATCTATATTCTATATCTATATCATTATATAAAGCGCAAAAAATTGTTTGTTTGTGGAGGGTAATCTCTGAAACTACTGAACCGATTTAAAAACTTCTTTCACTGACCGAAAGCTACAGTATGCCATATTGTTATAGGCTATATTTAATTTTGATAAAATATATTTTAGTTTAAAATCTGAGCATTTTAATTAAAATCCCCATAGAAGCCGTAATAGAAATGGAAATCTATATCATTATATAAAGCGCAAAAAATTGTTTGTTTGTGGAGGGTAATCTCTGAAACTACTGAACCGATTTAAAAACTTCTTTCACTGACCGAAAGCTACAGTATGCCATATTGTTATAGGCTATATTTAATTTTGATAAAATATATTTTAGTTTAAAATCTGAGCATTTTAATTAAAATCCCCATAGAAGCCGTAATAGAAATGGAAATAATGAAATATTAAAAAAATTAGCTGCTGCCAACATAAGAGAAATATTTACGTATTCATTTCGTTTTTAAAATACCTTGACGTGAAAAGAAAAGAAATATATTTGCACGTGCATTAAATTGAAATTCATATAAAGCTTTTTTAATTGTTAAACTTACACGTTAAATCTGACGTCATTATAGAATTAAAAGTGTTTATTTTTCTAATAATTTAATTTGATATGATATGATATAATATGTAAGCATCAATGTTTAAACCACGGAGTCTTTATTACTCCGTGGTTTAAACTGATGTGTGTAAACGAAATTGGAATTTAAAAATAAATAAATAAATAAAATAAAATAAAATAAGAAATTCTATTTTTTTATAATATTATTTATTTTAATTTATAATTGTTGCCAAAAAGATTTACGAATTAATTTATTTTTAGACATATAATAAAATATATTTTCACGCGAACAATAATATAAAAAGTGAACTGGATTTTTTGTAAAAAAATAATAAAGATCGAGGAAAATTATTTCCCCATTTTAATCCCCATATTTGGATATAGATATGTATTAGTTATCATGTGCATCCGTTAGATTAAATTGTTTTTGTTGTAAAATTGATAAAATTGGAATTTTAAATTTCAAAACTCTAGAAAAAAAATGGCAAATTTCCATATTCGATTCAAAACATAAATATTTCATTTCAAAGGATGATATTTACACAATAAACATCCAATTAATAAACTAATTAAAAGGGAAAGGATAAATATTCTATCATAATTTGAAGTCAAATTTGTTTTCAAATGTCTAAATAAAGTATCTGATATAATATGCTAATATGTTGCAGCGGAATAGATTTGATATCTGTCATCCTTGGCAGAAAAAAAAAAAATATATCGCCAAATTATCTGGCGAATATAATTTAATTCCTTTCAAAAATCATGGTTATTTTAAAAACTTACATTAAGAGTGTAACGAATAATATGAAACAATATTTCGTACAATACATATTACGAAAATATACATCTGGCATGTATATTTTCGTATTACGTTTTTGATCGCCAAATACAAAAAACGCCAAGGGTGACAGTTTTGAAATTTAAAATTAAAATTTTGTCAATTTGACAGCAAAATAACTCAATCTAACGCATGCATACAATAACTAATACATATCTATACCCAAATATGAGGATTAAAACCGGGAAATAATTCTTCTAGAATTTTAATTAAAAAAAAAAAAAATCCAATGAGCGATTAACATGGAAAATCTTTTTCTTGCATCCACATGCGGTCAGTGATGTCATACTTCGCTTGCGTATTGATATGTTTAAATTTATTTGGCGACTATTTTTAGCAACTAACAGTTATGGCAAGTAGCTCAATATACATAGCGCATACAGCCATTACTGAAATGTAAATAGCATTTAATTATTTGAGTTACATTATGTTGACTGGAAACCTATTTAATATACCTATGCTCTATAGCTATACTAATATAAAAAAAAAGAAAGGTTTATATGCATATGTAGAGAACGATCGCTAGAACTAAAAAGCCGATTGTTTTTTTTTTTTTTTTTTTTTTTTTTTTTTCTTTCAATAATCAAAAGTTACACTGTCTCTCTCTAAGTGCTAGAAGCTATAATAAATTTTGGTAAAATAAATTTTTAATTAAAATTTTCAATATTTTAATTGAAAACAAAGCATAGATTTGATATCTATCGTCATTGGCGATTTTTGTATTTGGCGATCGAAAACGTAATACGAAAATCTGTATATTATCGTAGTAAATACGAGATGTATGTGTTTACTTCAATTACCCTACTACCGTAGGTAGTGGAAGTATTGTATAGGTTTTGGCAATTGGTCAGTGTGTGTGTATATGTGCACGCGTGTGTGTAATCTTCTGGCTGTCATATCTCCAAAACTAATAAAAATAGAACTTCTAAACTTCACAAGTGATTCAGGTCTGGTGTACAGATAAATTTTCCAAGTTTTCGTGAAAATTGAAAAACCGGAATTGGGTCATCGAAAACCAGAAATGGGACCCTAAGCCCATATTAAAAAACACCTCTAATGATTTTCTTCAAAGTTGCTATATAAATAATATATTAGATGCCCTTTCGATTGAAAAGTTGCTTAGTTCAGGAAAATTGATAGGCGTCCTCTATAAACAGCTCAATTTCAGACTTCGCAAGTGCGTTCCTTTAAAAACGCCTGTACGGATTTTTTTCAAACTCGCCATGTTAACTTCCTATTAAATATCCTTTTGTATGTAATTATTGTTTTTAAGTCAATAATTGAGTATGTTAAGTTTTGGTAAAAGTTGGTATCTCAAAAACGGCTCTAACGTATTCTTGAAATTTTTTTCTTTAATCCAATTTAGATAACCTTTCTCAAGTATTACGTGCTTATTACAGGAATATTAACGGTCATCCTGATTAGGTAGTTCAGTTTTAGATCTCGGAAATTCGTGTTTAAAAAAAATAACTATCTATTTTTTTCCCCTTATTTTTTAACTCGCTATGCAAACTCTGTTGTATGTGTCTTTATACGTGTATCAAGTTTCTCTTACTCGAAAATCTGAAAAAATGCAAGTAATATCTCCAAAAAATTGTATATATTACGTGTAATAGTGGGTAATGGAAGTCGTGTGGTTGTTTCACACCAGATTCTGTAATAGTATATATTGTACGAATATTGTTTCATATTATTGATTTCTCCTTTAATATACATTATTAAAATAATAATCAATTATGGAAAAAATTAAATATATTTGTGAAATGAAAAAATAAATAATAATTAAAGCTATTATGACGTCAATTTTATCAAAAACATTTTCATGTCATAGGTTTATTTTTCAATATTTTTTATTCATGAGTAAAGAAATGTTTCTTTTTATGAAATAAATAAATAAATAAATAAATAAATAGCATTATGTAAAAATTGCCAACATTTAACAACTAATTAAAAAAAATAATTGTAAAATTATATTTTGACTTTCCAGTTAATAATATTGCCTGACTATAACATATAAACTGATATATTTCTTGATTTTTTACATATCAATCCATCTTTAACTAAAATTTGTTCATCAGTGCGAAGCCGGACGGGTCAGCTAGTCATTATATAAAGCGCAAAAAATTGTTTGTTTGTGGAGGGTAATCTCTGAAACTACTGAACCGATTTAAAAACTTCTTTCACTGACCGAAAGCTACAGTATGCCATATTGTTATAGGCTATATTTAATTTTGATAAAATAAATTTTAGTTTAAAATCTGAGCATTTTAATTAAAATCCCCATAAAAGCCATAATAGAAATGGAAATGGAAATAATAAAATATTAAAAAATTTAGCCGTTGCCAACATAAAAGAAACTTTTACATGTTGATTTTGTTTTCAAAATATCTTGACATGAAAAGAAAAAAAATATATTTGCACGTGGATTAATTTGAAATTCATATAAAGCTTTGCAAAATGTTAAACTTACACGTTAAATCTGACGTCATTATAAATTTAAAGTATTTATTTTTCTAATAATATAATTTGATATGATATGATATAATGTAATGATCTAAGCGTTACTTCTAAACTTTTATTAAATTATTTATTTTATAATTGTTGCCCAAAAAATTTACGGGTTAATTCAATTTTTGACATATAATAAAATATATTTTCTCGCGAATAATAATATAAAAAGTGAATTAAAAAAATATCGTCTGCATTTCATTATGCATTTGTTAAAAGAATAATTGAGAAGTTTAAATTTATTTGACGACTATTTTTAGCAACTAACAGTTATGACAAGTAGCTCAATATACATAGCGCATATAACCATTACTGCAATGCAAATAGCATTTAATTATTTGAGTTACATTATGTTGATCAGAAACCTATTTAACCTATCTATGCTCTATACTAATATATAAAGAGGAAAGGTTTATATGTATATGTAGAGAACGATCGCTAGAACTAAAAAGCCGATTTCTATTTCTTTCTTTTTTTATACTAATCAAAAGTTACACTGTCTCTAAGTGCTAGAGGCTATAATAAATTTTGGTAAAATACATTTTTAATTCAAATTTTCAATATTTTAATTGAAAACAAAGCATAGATTTGATATCGGTCGTCCTTGGCGATTTTTGTATTTCGAGATCGAAAACGTAATACGAAAATCTGTATATTTTCGTATTAAATACGAGATCTATGTTTTTACTTCAATTGCCGTACTACCGTAGGTAGTGGAAGTATTGTATTCGGTCAAAAAATTTGATATAGAGTTTCACCTGATTTATATGTTTTAAGACCTCCTGAGTCCAAAAAAGTAGTTTTTGGCAATTGGTCAGTGTGTGTGTGAGTGTGTGTACGAATGTGTGAAATTTTCCGGGTGTCATATCTCCAAAATTAATAAAGATAGAACTACAAATCTTCACAATTGATTCAGGTCTGATGTACAGATGAATTTTCCAAATTTTGGTGAAAATTGAAAAAACGGAACTGGGTCATCGAAAACCGGAAATGGGACCGTAAACCCGTACCTGATAAACAGCCCTAACGATTTTCTTCAAAGTTGCTATATAAACAATCTATTACATGCCCTTTCGAATGATATAATTGGTTAGTTCAGAAAAATTGATAGGCGTCCTCTATAAACAGCTCAATTTCAGATCTCATAAGTGCCTTCCTTTAAAAACGGCTGTACGAATTTTTTTCAAACTCGCCATGTTAACTTCCTACTAAATATCCTTTTGTATGTAATTATTGTTTTCCGGTCAATAATTGAGTATGACAAGTTTTGGTAAAAGTTGGTATCTCAAAAACGGCTCTAACGATTTTCTTGAAAATTGTTTCATTAATTCAATTTAGATAACCTTTCTCAAGTATTACGTGCATATTACAGGAATACTAACGGTCATCCTGATTAGGAAGTTCAGTTTTAGATCTCGGTAATTCGTGTTTAAAAAAATAACTATCTATTTTTTCCCCTTATTTTTTAACTCACTATGTAAACTTTGTTGTAGGTGTCATTATACGTGTATCAAGTTTCTCTTACTGGAAAATCTAAAAAAAAAAAAAATGCATGTACTTAATATCTCTAAGAAATGTATATAATACGTTTAATAGTGGGTAATGGAAGTCGTGTGGTTGTTTCACACCAGATTTTGTAATAGTATATATTATACGAATATTGTTTCATATTATTGATTTTTCCCTTAATATACATTATTAAAAACCATCAGTTATGGAAAAAAATTAAATATATTTGCGAGATAACTTGGCAATCATTTTTTTTTTCCGGCAAGGATGATTGATATAAAATCTTTTCCGAAAGCAAGTAGCGCAATATACAGCCGCTAGGGAATTGCAAATGAGATTTGATTATGCAAGTTTCATTATGTTGATTGGAAACACGGTTTATTTAAAATAAATTAAATGTGCATTCGCGTTAGAAATCTACTTTTGTATAGGGCTTCTTTGGCGATATTTAAAATTTGGCACCGCAATAGCTAGGACGTTTCACTCGAAGGACTTTGCGTATTTGCGATAACCTTTTTAATTCACCACCAAAATCACAAAAAAATATTAACGATCACTAATGGAGAACCATTACTAAAACAATAACCAGATTACTTTGCGGATGTTAAATTTAAGAAAATTAAAAACACATAATCTCTGTGTTTAATAGAAATTAATATTATAAAAACAAATAAATAATAAATAAAGCAATTATGACGTCATTTTTATCAAACACATATTCATGTTATAGGTTTATTTTTCAATATTTTTTATTCATGAGTAAAGACATGCTTCTTTTTATGAAATAAATAAATAAACAACATAAAGTAAAAATTACCAACATTTAACAACTGATTGAAAAAAATAATTGTAAAATTATATTTTGACTTTTCAGTTGATAATATTGACTGACTATCCGAGATTGTAATGAAATGCTCGCCCTCTGGTGGGCTAAGGTGAAATTATCGTAACACTGATAGCTTTCACTCTGAAACAATGATAGAACAACAAGAAAGAACAATAAATAAATGCACGTGGCTATTATATTTACTAACATCTGCAGTTGAGAAAGCGCTATCTATCGATCATTACAAACGCGGATAACATATTAACTGATATTTTTTTGATTTTTTGCATATCAATTCATCGTTAACTAAAATTTGTTCATCCGTGCGAAGTAGGACGGGTCAGCTAGTTGTTTGTATAACATTTGTGGCTCGTATATAGGTACACACAGAAGAATTTTGTACTATCACGGTCTGTAGACAGAATTTATTTTCAGTACATTTTAACATGGGTACACTCTATTCTGCGTGATGCAATTAGCATGTGCTATTAAAATATTCAAAAACATGTTTTTTGTTGAAATTATAAACGTAGAATTAGTAATTGATTTGAAGAGCTACACAAAAGAATTTTGACACGTTATGCAGTCATTCGACATCAAATTTTGTACACACGATTATAAGTTAAAAGAAAATATACATACATCTATATATAGGGTACAAGTAGTGGTTAATAAGTACAAAACTTTGAATAAACACCATAAAATGCAATAAACGAGCAACAGTTGTTCGGGTTGGTAGAAAACACGACCGTTCGACAGGAGAATAAATTAGGCATGAGTGCTGCAATGAAAGCGGCAACGCTCAAAACCGTTTTGAGTGAAGAGCAAACATATATAAAGACAAATGTAAAATTTCCCTTCGAAAATCGATTTTTCCTTCTCCACCTCTTAAAAATCGAAAATTCCAAATAGAAAAAATAGTTTTTTGTACTATCTAGTCTCCCCATGTCCAATTTCTTCATCGTAAAGTAATTTGGAACCGAGTTATGCTCGCAAACGTATTTTTGCCTCTTGCTCCTTACGGGAGAAAGGGGGAATTTCAGAACACCCCGTTTTAATGTGGGACACGGTCTCTAAAACAACCCGTAAACCAAAATTTGTGACTCTATCTCCTATAGAATCGTCATGGCCGTGTTGATTATGTCAGTTAGTAAGTTTACTTTTTCTTATATTGAATTTCTATAATAATAATTTTAAAATAGTGTGTATAAGAAAATATTTACACTTGATTTTAATTTTGTGGTTTAAAAGTACAGTGTCGTAATTTTTTAAAAATGAATTCATAATTTTCTATCTAAGACATTTTTTTGGTAAAATGAATTAAATTTTAATGTATTACTAAACTGATGATCTCATATTCTATTTATATATATGTATTATAACTAATAGAAGTGTTAAATAGGTATAATTATAAAAGACATTTTTCATAATATGAATGCATTTCTTATATGAAAATAACATGCATGTAAATTTTATGTATACGTAAGATAATTCAGCTTTTCTAAACGAAAATAAATTATTATTCTTGATCATAGTTCAACAGAGATTACATTAGCTGAAACAATCTGCATATAATTGGTTATTTCGGTTGTAAATGAAAATTAAATCAGAAAATTTTTATATACATAATATTATTTATATCAATAAATTAACATCTGATTCATCTTATATGTACATTATTACTGAAATATTCCCCATCAGAATATTAATCTAATAAACATTTATCAGTGCTATGACTGTTCACCTCACATGCTGAAGCACACAGGAAATAAATATTAGTATATAAATCTACAATAGTAAAAATACAATAGAAAAACCGCAATTCCTTTCCTCCTAAGGAAAGCGGACAAAGAAAACTGTGAACGCCGCACCTCTGATTTCGAGAGTATTAAAAAACAAGAACTAAAAAGTTTGTTACGAAAATGTGGCAACAGTGTGTGCGTATGTGAATCAAGATGGACTAACGTTCCATTCTACATGTTTTTTTGAAAATACTTTACTTGATGTTAATTTATGTATTCGTTATGTATTTTATGTTTGTGCCGTAAGTAAATATACGTTTAAAAGTAAACAAAGTGTGATCAGTGTTCTTGATGTGTCTCGAAATGAATTTACCGAAAGAAAAGAACCAGGTGCGAAAAAGCAGGCACCACAATTGGCGAAGTCGACAAGCATATGTGATATAGCTAGTACTCGTATGGATTATGTCATGATAGTGATGAAAAAAAAAAAGGGTATGTTTTTTTTATGTTCCATCAAGAGTCATATTTTGTATAAGTTTCATATTAAATAATTCGGATTAAGCATTTAGATATTTTGTTCCGATTTTGTATTCCAACAAGGTAAAGAGTATGTAAATGAAAATTGAATATTTCGTAATGTTGAAATAATAATAATTCTAGTGTTTGAAAAATGAAAAATAGAAATATATTTGTTTATTTGTATTTAAAAAGCCGGAAAATAGTAAAAAGAATGATGAAAAGAATATGTTTTTATGCTATTCAAGATAATTGTGATTAATTTCTGTGTGTTCTTTTTATTCATCACGTGATTTAGAATAAATAAGATTTCATTAAAGCAGATAAAAAAAAAAAAAAAAAAGAGAGAGTTCTGTTTTGATTTATTTGTTCTGTTTTATTGAATGATTGTGTATTTGTTAGACCTTGATAATTATTTATATTTATTTATCTTTATTATTATTGGAATATTAATGAAATATCTCAGTAAAAATAAAAAAAAACTAGTGAATTATTCTTGTGAATGTCCGGTTTTGTTTATTTTTTTACTTTGAGGAATGAATCGGAAATTGTTTTTTTTTTTTTTTTTTTCTGTTTAAAAGTAAGTTTGATTAAAGGTTGCTATGGCAACATTATTTCTAATTTATTGAAAGCTGGTTATGTAATAAAGTATATTCTGATTTATTTAATGAAAGAGTTGATTGTGTTGCTATGGCAACATTATTTCTAATTTATTGAAAGCTGGTTATGTAATAACGTATATTCAGATTTATTTAATGAAAGAGTTGATTGTGTAAACATTTTTTTTTATTTGTTATTTCGATACATATTATTTTTTTTTTTCTCCTTTTATGTATGCATTCCGACTTAATGATTATTTTATTTAATTTGGGGGAAAATGTTGTTTAAGATAAAAAATAAGATGTCAAATCTGGCGTTCTTAAGGAAAATTTGAACTTGATTTGATTTCATCCGTCCGAAGATGGCATTTTTGGGTAAAGGGAATAAAAAAGATTTGCAAGAAGTTGCTATGGAGCTTGGAGTGGAAGGAACTCAACATTTAAAGTTATATGAGTTAAGAGATGCTATTTTGGCTTCAAAGAATTACGATGAAGAATTTGTTAAAGAAACATTAGCGAACGTACTTGAAGCACGGAAGAGGAAAGAAGAGATGGAGGAACGCATAAGAAGGGAAGAAATAGAGGAACGTAAGAGAAAAGAAGAGATGGAGGAACGCATAAGAAGGGAAGAAATAGAGGAACGTAAGAGAAAAGAAGAGATGGAGGAACGCATAAGAAGGGAAGAAATAGAGGAACGTAAGAGAAAAGAAGAGATGGAGGAACGCCTAAGAAGAGAAGAAATAGAATTGGAAAAAATGCGGTTGGAAAATGCAAGAATAGAACTTGAGAAGAAAGGAATTATAAATGAAACTTCTGAGAAAACGCGCGTAAAATTACATAACATCTTACAAAAATTTGATCCTAAAACATGCGAAATTAGCCTGTATTTAGTTCTTTTTGAGCGGCAGGCAAAACGTGCCGAAATTAAAAGAGATGATTCGGTTTCTCATCTCATTGGGCTACTGCCATACGAAATCGCGGAAGTTATATCTCGGGAAGACGAAGAAATCACGAATGATTACGGAAAAGTAAAAGAGTTATTGTTAAAGAGATATAAACTTACTCCTGAAAGATTTCGACAACTTTTCAATAAGCATACTAAAAAAGCTGATATCACATGGAGAGATTTTGCTTACGAGTTGAAAAACTATTTTACTGAATGGATTCGGGGATTAGAAGTTAACACATTTGAAGAATTATATGATTTGATTATTACAGATCAAATTAAAAGGAAGGTACCTCCAGAAATTAAAGAACATTTCATCGATGAATGGTCATTGTTTAAGTCATCTGATATTATTTCCAGTAAATTAGATGATTATGAAAATGTCAAAATGACTTTCAATAAAAAAACGAAAGAAATTTCTCATAAAGAAAATTGGAATCTTCCATCCAAAGGGGCGAATTTCGGAAATAACAATAGAGATGAAAAAAAGGTTTTTACTAAGCCACAGCAAGAACAAAGAGACATTCGTTCGAAATTCTCCTGCTATTTGTGTGGAAAGGAAGGCCATATGAAAAAATCTTGCCCCAAATTGAATTCAGCGAGTACATCTTACGTGAAAACAAACAAAAAGAGTCAAGAAAGTAAGGGCCTTAATAAGGTCAGTGTTAATCTAAATAGCGCTTGTTTCGAGTGGGAATTTCCAGTCAATGAGAAAGATGGCGAGCTTCTGAAAGTGGATTTAGGAATCGGAGGTCAAAAATTTCAAGGCATCGTGGACAGTGGTGCAGAAATCACCGTACTACGAAAATCAGTTGTACCTGAGGAACACTTACAGTCAAGTGGGAAAATTCTTTTGAGACCTGCTATAGGTAATCCAGTGGAAGCACAACTTGTGTCAGTTCCGCTAAGTCTTCATACAGATGAAGAAATCATTCCATATGTTCAAGTGCATGCTGCAGTAGTAGAAGGGCTGCATGAGGAAGCTTTAATCACTCCCAGGGTATATGAATGGTTGAAGGAACAAAAGCGTTCTTATTTGGGAGATGATACAGGAATCACTTCAGTAAAAGAAGCTAATGAACAATCCTTGTTCAGTGTGGAGGGAAGGTCTCCCGAAAACATTTCTTTAGGGGATAAAATGAATATCCCGAAGAAAGAAGTCGATGAACAATCCTTGTTCAGTGTGGAGGGAAGGTCTCCCGAAAACATTTCTTTAGGGGATAAAGTGAATATCCCGAAGAAAGAAGTCGATGAACAATCCTTGTTCCATGTGAAAGGAAGAAATCCTGGAAATTCAGGGGTTGAGGTTAATATCACCCCAGTGGAAGAAAACAATGAACCGTCCTTGTTCAAAGTGGAGGGAAGGTCTCCCGGAAACTATTCTTCAGAAGAAGAGGTTGAAGTAATCACAATAAATGAAGTCGGTGAACAATCCTTGTTCAGTGTACCTGAGAATAATTCAAACGACAATTATCTTGGGGATGAGGCAATTAGTACCCCACTCACAGAAGATAATGAGAAGTGTATGTTCTGTATGGAGGGAGAAAGTCACGAGACTATTCGAAAGGCAAAGCTGAACAACAGCGAGTCGCATCATCCAGAAACCAAAGTCTTTAATAACTCAGTAGTTAAACAGACATTGACCGAAACCGATAGTAAGGATGAAAGAAATGAAAATATCCCTGTTCCACAAGCACAAGTGTTTAGGGATGAGCAGTTAGCCTGTCCTACATTGAAAAGGTGCTTCGAAGAAGCTAGACAACATAAAAATGGTTACTGGATTGAAAGAGGTTTATTATATCATATGGGTAAAGTAGGCGGCCAGAAATATATTCAATTGGTCGTACCGGCAAGCAGAAGAAAGGACATTTTGAAATTAGCTCATGAAACTCCTACTGGTGGACATCTGGCAGCTAAGAAGACCAGAGACAGAATTGCAATGTCTTTCTGGTGGGAAGGAATGCCAAAAGAAGTTAAACAATTATGTGCTTCGTGTCATGATTGTCAAATGCGCAGGAAAGGAAAAGTAAACGATAGAACACCTATCGAGTCTGTTGGAAGGCCAGAACTCCCATTTCAAGTGGTTAATGCCGATATTTTAGGCCCAATAGAGCCAAAGTCATCACGTGGCCATCAGTATGTACTGTGCGTTATGGACCAGCATAGTCGTTGGCCGGAAGCAATACCTCTGAAGTCTTTAACAGCAAAGGCAGCCTGTGATGCATTTATAGAAATATTTGTACGAACTGGAATTCCTCGAGTAATTGCAATGGATAACGGAAGAAATTTTGCCGCACAGCTGACAAAAGAATTTTTAAAACGATTAGGATGTGTTCCTAAATTTTCCACTCCAGGTTATCCACAATCGAATGGTTTGGTTGAAAGATGGATAGGAACTATGAAATCCATGCTACATCATGCAATTAATTCACAAGGTCGAGGCTGGGATAAACAGTTGCCATTCTTGTTATGGGCATACAGAGAAGTGCCTAACGCTACAACGGGTGTTGCCCCATTCCTACTAGTTCATGGGCGACCACCTGTAGGACTTCTAGCCATCCTCAAATCAAGTTGGGAAGATGAAGTCGTACTTCCTCAAGGGATTGGAGAATCTGTAGCTGACTACCTGTTGAAACTCCGGAACCGTTTAGAAGACGCGGCACAGTATGCGAATAGCATAGCTCAAGAACAGCAGCAGAAATATGTACATTATCATAATTTACGGTCAAAAGATACCGAATTTTCTGTTGGGGATGAAGTTGTAGTGTTAATCCCTGATTCAACAAATCGTCTTTGTTCAAAATGGAAAGGACCAGGAGAAATAGTAGAAAAGAAGTCTCCACATTCTTTTTATGTCAAACTACCTGATGGAAGTGTTCGACATCTTCATCAAAATAAATTGCGTAAATATATTCAACCTGTCAGAGCTGTAGGAATTATTTACGAAACAGATGAAGAGTTTGGAGATATACAACATGCGCCCGTAGAATCACGGCAAGTAACAGATGAAGAACTAAAAGCTGATATAAAATCAAATTCGATATCAGCAAAGCAATATAAACAGCTGTTGAATCTGATTAAAGAATATCTAACAATATTTGATGGGGAATTAAGGAAAGCCAAAGTTCCGCCACATGTTATCCAGTTAAAGTCTGGAGTAGAGAGGAAACAACCTCATCTTTATAAAGTTCCAGAAACATTAAGATCTAATATAGAAAAACAGATAGCAGAATTATTGGAAAAAGACCTGATAGAACCCTCTTCAGCAGAAATAGCATATCCATTGGTATGTGTAGCCAAGAAAGATGGAACTGTCCGACTTTGCGTGGACTACAGAGAGCTGAACTCAGTTAGTAAAATTCCACCTTTTCCTATGCAGAATTCAGAAAATCTTAGATTTAAAGCTGGTGGAGCTCGTTACTTGACAACTTTAGATATCCTTAAGGGATATTGGGAAATACCCTTAGCAGAGCAAAGCCGAGAATTAACCAGTTTTGTATCTCCAAAGGGTCAGTATCAGTGGAAGGTGATGCCATTTGGGTTATCCGGAGCACCAGCAACATTCCAAAGAATAATGAATCAAGTATTGCGACCTCAAAGTGACTACGCCGAAAGTTTTCTTGATGATATTATCATATTTTCTTCAAACTGGGAAGATCATCTTAATCATATTAAATCCATTTTAGAAACTCTGAAAAAATTGAATTTTTCGGCAAATTTAAAGAAATGCTCGTTTGCGATGTCGAAAGTAAAATATTTAGGACATGTCGTAGGCTCAGGAGAGCACGGCCCAGATCCGGACAAGATATCAGTTATTAAAGATTTGAAAGCCCCTAAAACTAAGAAAACCTTGAAGTCACTCCTAGGATTATTTAACTATTACAGAGACTATGTGCCTCGGTATGCCAATATAGCAAAACCTTTAACGGACTTAACTCGAAAAACTGTGCCAAACGACCTTCCATGGTCAGAAGAAGCCGAAAGCGCATTTAATTCGTTAAAGAATTGTTTGTGCTCTATAACATCTCTGTATACACCTGATATGTCGAAACCTTTTGAAATCGATACTGATGCTTCAGTGACCGGAATTGGAGCCTGTCTAATGCAGAGAGATGAGCAGAATAAACTGAAACCAATAACTTTTGCAAGCCAAAAACTGACCCCTGCTCAATCAAAGTGGAGCACTATTGAAAGGGAAGCTTATGCTGTAATATGGGCATTAGGTAAATTCGAAATGTGGACTTATGGAGCCACTATTATCTTACACACGGACCATAACCCTTTAAAATATTTGACAGAAACAGTTCCTAAGAACGCCAGATTACAAAGATGGGCATTGGCTCTATCTCGCTATCAAGTGACTATTGCTCATAAGCCAGGAAGCAGTAATACTATTGCAGATGCTTTATCACGCATCCATGAATAAAGTCATAAGTTAGTTTAATATTGTATTTGTTATTACATATATATATATATATGTGTGTGTTTATTTTGTTTCTTATATTCAAGTATATTAATTCATTAAGATTATTTAAAGTGCATAAGAAAATCCATGTCAGGATAAATGTTTATTCATATATATTATATATATATTTTATTTCTATTATGTGTTTAAATGTTACTTATTTTATACCATAGAAAATATTTAGATATTAAGTGAAATATAAATGTTATTGCTCTTGATGGAACATCGGATATTAGGTCAAAGATGAGACAATAATTAAGAATTTAAAAGGACAATTAAACTTTCATGAACATTTATTTAAAGATGAAACAATAATTAAGAATTTAAAAGGACAATTAGACTTTCATGAACAGTTATATAAATTATCCACAAATTTTGGTTAGTAGTTTCACTGTGAAGGCCATTGTCCCTCAAGTGAAACTGGAGGGAAGGTGTGAACGCCGCACCTCTGATTTCGAGAGTATTAAAAAACAAGAACTAAAAAGTTTGTTACGAAAATGTGGCAACAGTGTGTGCGTATGTGAATCAAGATGGACTAACGTTCCATTCTACATGTTTTTTTGAAAATACTTTACTTGATGTTAATTTATGTATTCGTTATGTATTTTATGTTTGTGCCGTAAGTAAATATACGTTTAAAAGTAAACAAAGTGTGATCAGTGTTCTTGATGTGTCTCGAAATGAATTTACCGAAAGAAAAGAACCAGGTGCGAAAAAGCAGGCACCACAAAAACTTACTTAACTAAATAAAAAAAATAAATACAACAAATCAGGTTAAGTATCTCAGCTAACTATTGTTTACGAGATATGATAACTATATTTTTTGACTGTGCAAATATAAGTAAAGAGTATAGTCAGGATTTTGGCATCTTGAATGTTATAAATATTGTTCCATCAGTGTAAATAATGATATTCTGTTATTAATGCAATGATAACATACCTAAAAGAATTAATAGATGAGAATCTTTGATACAGTCTTTTAGTGAATAAAACACAAATTAGTTTTAATGAGGTCACGAATTTCCGAAGACTGGCATACATAGAATTTTATGAAACAGAAATTCATCTTAGTCCATTCTGAATTGTCTTGGAAGATAATTACTTTTAGATGTGAGATATTCTATTATTATGTAAATAAAAATCTTATAAAAGCATGAGGGATGTAAAAGTTATATTTTAATTAACCCCTTTCAAATGTTAAATGGGATCACTGACTGCAACAGTGACGTACATAGATGTAATATTGTACAAGTCTATGAGTGTGTAATTGGATGTTTTTTCCAATATTATATATATATATATATATATAAAAAAAAAAAAAAAAAAAAAAAAAAAAAAAAAAAACTAGTTGGCATAAGTGGACTCTGCTCAGTTCCTCATCATATGTATGTTCTCATAAATTTCTAGTGCAGGACATATCATGCTAATGTTAAGAGAAATGATTTTGGTCAAATGCTTGACAAGTGATAGAATGAAATCCCCACCTAATAGGCTACTCCCCATTCAGTTCGATATATTTATCTTATTTTAATCTATTAATTTATTTTATCGAAATCAATTTCGTAGTTCAGTTTTCATGCTACTATTTCCAATGCGACAATCCCCGAAATGCATATTTATATTGCTGCGAGTTTGTAAATAATTCTGTTAATTTTTGTAGAAATTCTTTCAAAGAGGCTTAGTAAGTTGATAAAATTTTAATTTTCTGCATTTCTAGTTGCTTTAGCATTAAAATAATCTAATTTTCTCTTAAAAGCGCATTAAAAAGCTCCAATAAGGCAAGTAATGAATTTGGCGCCAAATTTGGCGACTTTTCCCTTCCTTGGCGATTTTTTTGGCGACCTTAGCGAGAAAATCCTTATTATCGATATACCAAATATGGAAGCTGTAACTTGATTGTCTGACCATTTTCTCGAATTTTCCACACTTTTCTACAGGAGTATTTAAGGAGCTGCTTTACGCCAAGGCAGTCAATCTGAGATTAGCTTCCGCCAATGTTGCATTGCTACTGAAAGAGTTGTAAGCCTCTTAGGAAATACAGTTGCATTGCTGTATGTGTTAATGCTGTACAGTGTGTACTGTGGATTTGCTGTTGACAGCAGTTATGTAAGCTGTGTTTATTGGTGGAATCGAAATTGATACCTGATTTATAGAGCTGTATTCTATCTGGAATTTTCTGTAAATAAACTACTGAACTTTTGCAAGTTTCGCCTTTTACTCTCGGACAACCTACGAACCCCCAAGTACGCAACATCTGGGGTCAGGAGTGGGGCTGTCTGTGAATGGTGATAACTAGAGGTATGGAGCAAGAAATGAAGAATCTTCTAGAAGGGTTAGCTGCCCAGATGAGTAGAATGAAGGATAGCCTGAGTCAATAAATGAAACAAATGAAAGACAGTTTGGGAGAAGAAAGGAAAGAAATGGAAGCAGTACAAGAGAATATGGAAACCAGATTGATCGAAAAATGGAAACTGGGCAAAGAGAATTGAAAGACAGTTTGACCGAAGAAATTAAATCCATCCAAGAAAGAGTGGAATGCAATCAAGATGAAATGAAAAAAGAACTCTCAGCAGTGAAGGGCGACTTTGTGTCTGTGAAAATGATGATTGAAGAGAAACTTTCAACTATAGGAGATAGAATTGAAGAAGTGGAACATAAAGTCACTACAGTTATGAAAACAGAAGCGAAAGCTATGAAGATAGACCAGAGTTTCGAGAAGAAAGTTAGAGAAAATTTTGATCAAGAGCTGAAAGGAAAGTTTTCAGAGATAGAAAGTAAATTGAAGAGAATAGAAGAAGATCGGGAGAGAAAGGGAAGAAAAGTTAATATCCATGCCTGAGGGAGACGAAAAGAGATCTAGAAGAATTCAGAATCAGGAGTTTATTAAGCTATCCACCTAAGACGGCAGTTCCTCCTGGCAGGTATATAAGACGCAGTTTTCCATCGTAGCTGAAGCTAATGGCTGGGATTCTTCTGCAAAGACAGCTCATCTGGTAGCATCACTGCGGGGCGACGCCGCAGATATCTTGTAGACCATTTTGAAGGAACAGCGAAATGACTTCGAGGCTTTGACCAGAGCACTGGAGCTGCGTTTTGGAGCAAAATGGTCCAAAGAATATAGTCGACTCCAGTTAAGGTTCCGTCATCAGAGAGCAGGGAAAAGCTTACAAGAATTGGCATCAAATATCCAGAGGCTGTCACATTTGGCTTTCTCGGACTGTCTTTCTGAAACACGCAATGATTTGGCCGTAGAATATTTTTCATCGATGCTGTCGGAGATCCAGAAATTCAGAAAGCACTCAAACTCTCCAACATCAATGATGTGGAATCATTTTTAGCATATGCCCTGAAGATCGAGGCAGCCCAACAAGCCTCCTGTGAAGACCGGCAGAATAGCACAGCAGTTAAAGTGAATGACTTTTAAGATGACCTCAATGAGATTAAGAAAATTATGGCAGATCTTAATAAAAGACTACGCATTCTTGAGAGTAAGAAAGAAATGAAGACTCCAACAACTAAATGCTGGGGCTGTGGAAGAGACGGGCACATCAAACGAAACTGCCCAGTAAGAACACCTAGAGAAATAACCAAGAAGGTCTTTGAAGTACGCCCTCAAGAAGGAGCTCTACAGGAAAATCCAGATGCCTTCTTGCGGAAGCCTCCCTCTGAAGAACGTAAGCATCGCTCTAGAGCCTAAGATAAATACCAGTAGGTAAAGCCGGTTGCTCGCCAAGATGCAGTCTCAGCATCGTCAAAATAAGATTCATGGAGTGACGAGGAAATTAGAAAAGCCAGTTGGAAGATCCTGACGTAAAGACAATATAACAGCTGAAGGAGATGACCGGCAACAGACCTACCTCGCAGGACATCTCCTCATTTAGCCCTAATACGAAGAGTTATTGGGCATTCTGAAACTCTCTTCATGTGAAAAAAGGCGTATTGTACAGAAAATTGGAATCCGATGATGGACGGAACTTCAGATGGCAGATTTTGCTACCAAGATTGAAGAATCCGGACGCTATAGAGCAGCTGCATAGTAGTTTTTCTGGAGGCCATTTTGGAGTGACGAAGACTTTACAGAAAGTTCGAGAACGCTTCTACTGGTGCAGGGCAAGGGAGGACGTGGAGAAATGGTGCAAATCCTGTGATGCTTGTGTGGCACGTAAAGGCCCGCAGAAACGAAGCCGAGGAAGACTACAACGATCTAACTTAGAAGCACCATTTGAACGGATCACACTCGACATCTTGGGGCCTTTGCCACGGATCTCCGGTTCAAATAAGTACATCCTCGTCTTGATTGATTATTTCCCCAAGTGGCCTGAGGCGTATCCCATTCCCGATCAAGAGGCATGCACAGTCGCAGGGGTCCTAGTGCAGCAATGGGTGTCAAGGTACGGCACGCTCCTTCAACTTAATACCGACCAAGGTACCTCTTCCGTTTTCAAGGGGCTGTGTGAATTACTCTGCGTAGACAACACCCAGACAACACCCTTGCATTCCCAGTCGGACGGCATGGTTGAGAGGTTTAACTGTACCATCCTGAATAACCTCTTTCTTCTAGTATTAAGGAACCAGCAAGATTGAGACTTGAAGTTGTCATTGTTCCCGCTGGCTTGTCGAAGTGTTGTCCATGAAACCACCGGCTATACTACAGCTCAGATATTGTTTGCACGCGAAATTCGTCTCCCATGTGATCTCCTGTTTGGTTGTCCACCTGATGCGCCTTCAAGGCCCAAGGAATACATACAAGACCACCAGGCACGATTTCAGGACGTACACAACTTTGTTCGGGAGTGGATTCACATGGCAATGGAGAAAATAAAGACAAGGTACGATCTAAAGTCTACACCACATATGTTCCAGGATGGAGACAAACTTTGGTTTTGGAATACTATTCGACACAAAAGACTCTTTCCCAAGCTACAGTGTAATTGGGACGGACTGTTTTAAAAAGACTGAATGATGTGGTTTTAAAAAAGCTAAAACGCCTTTATCAAAACCAAAGGTGCTCCATTATGGTAGACTAGCCTCTTAGCACACGTAATGGTAATGTTCAAATTTAAAATGTAAATATTTGTTAAATTTGTGCATGTGTAATTTAAATATTTGTATATAAATATTTGTATGTATTTGTAAATTTTGTAAATATCATTTGATTTTGCAATCTGTATTTTTATTTTATTGTTGTATGCAACTTAAGTTTTGTATTTTAGATTGTTTAGTTTGTTTAGTTTCGCCTCCTGACCAAGGGTTGCACTGTCCGGGACGTGCAGTCCTTGGAGGGGGGGCAGTGCTTTCAAAGAGGCTTAGTAAGTTGATAAAATGTTGATTTTCTCCATTTTTAGTAGTTTTAGCGTTAAAATAGCCCAATATTTCCTTAAAAACGTCTTAAAAAGTTCCAAAAGGGCAGGTAATGGATTTGGTTCCAAATTTGGCGACTTTTTCCCTCCTTGGCGAGAAAATCCTTATTAAAAATTATAAATGATAAGTTCTCCATGTCACATAATTATTTATTAATTGTTATGTTTCAAATGATTTAACAATACTATAACTGTTTATAAATAATTTGAGCTCGTATATAGGCAGCAATGTATAAAAATTTTACTTTGTATCCAGCAGAAAAAAATATATCCTACAATTTTATAAAAGTGTACGATTTTTACAACAACCGCCTATAACATGCCTACCAATTTATATCTTAATCAATCGTAGAGTTTAGATGCTAGCGTATTTTAAATAATTGGAATCTACAATAGTCCATGATGATAAAGAATTTTTCTTTGCTTTTTCCGCTGATGTCGGTCTAGAAGTCTTACATTTTTCAAAATCTATATATTTCGTGTGGGGTGACCTATAACATAACTATTAATTTTTAGCTCAATAGTATCCTATTGAACTAAAAACTCTATCGCTCTTCAAATAATTCGAGTCTAATAGCCATTATGATAAAGAATATTTATTTGTGTCTCTATGGGCAAAGTATAAGTATTACACTTATTAAAATTATACAGTGCATGCTATAGTGGCCTTTAACATAACTATGAACTTTCAAAATAATCATGTAGATGTTATCATATTCACTTACGAAAATATACACATGCATACAACACCGTAAAAATAACCAAAAATGAGCTCAAGTAAAATCAAAATGTATTGATACCTAAAATAACAAAGGTTTAATAGTTTCATGATTACAAATGTTTTTTTGCGTAATGCATGTTCGGAAAGTAGAACTTATTGAAATTTTGTCCGTTTTCTCTTTTAGTTACCTTTACTAATTTTATAAATGCATAATAATGTAATTAGAGATATTGTGCTTACTACATAATTAAATAAAGACATAATATAAGGTACAATCAAAAAGTTTATTTATCTAAATAATTAACAATCAATACTTACGCATTCAAGATCCCGAAACTCCTTTTTATCGATTTTATTTTCCAAGAATCTTAAACTTCGATGCGTAAAGGTTCTGCTATAGTCAATAGTTAATTCATTCTCGGGAAAAAAAAAAAAACTTCTGAAAATAATTAATGAAACTACTTAAATTTATCATATTCATAGGTGGGGAGAAGGGAGTTCTCCCTCTCTCTGTTCTTTTTAGAAATAAGTAAAAGATAATACATTCAAATGATTTAAAATTTTAAAAGTATTTCCTATAAAATTCTAAGCACTGTATTACAACACCCATCCACAAATAAAAAGCTAAATAAAATTATAGTTGTAATCTTGATTGATTTTAATTGAATATAACTTTCATATTTCATTCGTTTAGAAATCTGATAAAGCTTACCTTTTCAATAAAATAAAATTACTCGATATAGAAATAACAAAAAGCTTTAAAACATGACCATAAAAATTAAAATTATTATTTAAAAAAAGAAATACACAGGGTCCTACACTGTTTAAAATCTCATACAAATATAAGCCTTTAATAAAAATAATGAAATTCCCCCCCAAAAAAAATAAAAATAAAAATATAAATAAATAAATAAATAAAAAAATAAAAAAAAAATAATAATGATGTTTTTCAAAGTATGTGTAATAATATTTTTGTGAAGAACCTTTAAATTAAGGGGCGGGGGGGGGGGGGAACAGCACGTTTTGCCAATGCAGAAACCTTATCTGGTAACGTAACAGACTTTTATCTTGTATTTTTCTTATTGCTACCCCATCCCTACCGTAAGGATCAAAATTGTTATGGCATGTCTCCGAACCACCTCTATGGGTGAGTTCCAGACTGTCGCCAATTCTCCATTGCGCAGAACTAGTGTGACATAAAACCAAACAAACTTATTCCTACACTTTATTTGAAGATTTTTTGAAAAGATTATAAGGAAGAGCCCATCTATCCCCATAATTCAGTACATTCATTTTCTAAAAAATACGGTGTTGGTTCCAGTACATTCATTGCTCGGTACGTTCATTTTTTAAAATTTTCATGGTATTCCTTCAGGAACAACTATAGTATTTCCCCTCAGCTAGATTTGGCGATTTTTCTTTGGCGATTGTGGCGGAACAGCTTTACTATACGGCGCCCATTGCTTATTGCCGTTGCCGATGTTTTGATCACGTGGTATGATGGTGTTTTGATTCGGTTTGTGAGTCGGAACTGCGAATCGTTTCACAACGTCGTGAATCGAATCAAAATGTCATGAAACGATACATTTCATTATTATGAAATATTTTTTTTATGTTTCACTATGCTCTCTGCTGTTTGCTCGCTTCGCGAGCATTGAAAAAAAAAAAAAAAAAAAAAAAAAACATCACTGGACGCCCCTAATTCGTGGAGCATGAATCAGTAAAAGCATGAAAATTCATGGAGCAGCGGTCACTATGTTTTCTGCTGTTTGCTCGCTTCGCGAGCATTAAAACCGAAAAAAGCATCACTGGACGCACCTAATTCGTGGAGCATGAATCAGTAAAAGCATGAAAATTCATGGAGCAGCGGTCACTATGTTTTCTGCTGTTTGCTCGCTTCGCGAGCATTAAAACAAAAAAAAAATCACTGGACGCACCTAATTCGTGGAGCATGAATCAGTAAAAGCATTAAAATTCATGGAGCAGCGGTCACTGTTTTCTGCTGTTTGCTCGCTTCGCGAGCATTAAAACAAAACAAAACAAAACAAAACAAAACAAAAAACATCACTGGACTCCCCCAATTCGTGGAGCATGAATCAGTAAAAGCATGAAAATTCATGGAGCCTCGGTCGCTATGTTTTCTGCTGTTTGCTCGCTTCGCGAGCATTAAACCCAAAAAAAACATCACTGTATACCCCTAATTAGTGATGCATGAATCAGTAAATGTTACGTTTCGATACAACTGAAAAAAGTATCGATACTCTGATTCGGGTCTCGAATCACCATCATATCACGCGATCTAAACATCGGCAACGACAATAAGCAATGGCTGCCATGTTATATCTATCGCAAACAATCCAGAACGACATCGTTATCGTTCAAATCGGCGCCAAAGAAAAATCGCCAAATTCAGCTGAGGGGAAATACTATAGTTGTACCTTCCTTCAAGTTCATTTTTTTCCATTTTAGTCAACAAAACGGAATTAATTAATATAATATATTGAGTATAGAAAAAGTAAAATGAATAAGTAACTTAAAAAAAAATATTAGATAGGGTTGGATAATTTTTAATATTTTCTTAATATTTAATCAGTGTAAATAAATCTTGTTAAAATGAGAAATAACAGCTGTATAGTTATTAAAACAACAACAACAACAAAAAAGAGTCAAATTTATTTATTTTTTACTTATTTGTTAAAAATAGGTGGCAAATGATAAGAATAATAACTACAATTCTTTTGTATGCTTTTCTTATAACGAAAGACTGCCGCGAAGATTTTTTAAGACTGAAAAAGCATACAATAAAACTTTTGAACGAAAAATTATCTCTCGAAAGTATCTTTTTTCTATTTTATTCATATCTTTTATTAGTATATGTTTAATAATGACAAAATCTTAAATGAATAAATGTATAGATTTTTACAACAAAAAAGTTAAGATAACATCCTTCTTAATTTAGTGATAGAAAAAAGCCAAGAAATATAATAAGAACAAAAACTATCACTTACATGCAACTATTTATTATCAGGAACTGTCTTAACTGTAAGTAAATATAAATCGTTATTTCGGAAATTCAACACAAGAAAAGTTTACAAGAAAACTTTTGACAGGGAAACAGTTTTATTGGAAGTATCTGTTTTCTATAGAATGTTTTTGTTCAATATCTACTGCTGTAAAACATATGGGATAATATAATAATAAAAGAGTAAACAATAACAAATAAAACGAAATATTTTTGGGTAAGTGCGTTGACTTGTACCTTCCTGTTACGCTATTTCTCATCTTTTTTAATTGGATCTTTTTGTATTATTATTCATTTTCCGAAGGATATACTTGCGTAGTATCATAAAGTATGAAAGTTCAATGCTACACATATATATGGTGTGTATATATATTTTGCTTCGTGTTGTATGTTTTTTTCCATCTTCATAATTGAGAATAGAAACTTTAATGGAGAATTATATCAATATCAATTCACATTTTTTGATAAGTAAGTATTACATACGAGAGTAACTACTTAATTTAATAATTTTTGAAAAAAAAAATCATTTTAATTTATTAAATATGTATTATGTATGAAATTACATTTAATTTTCATAAAAGAATAAGGTAAAAATATATGTACTGTTTATTAAAAAAAAAAAAAAAAAAAGTATATGGACTAGCCTGTAAGTGCTGCAATAATAAATTCTGAAATATAAAATACAAAACTCGTTTAAAATTAATCATTTTAATTAAATTTATTTGAAAAGAATAGAATAAATTCATTAAAACTTCTGAAATAATTTTGATATGTATAGTTCGGTTCAGTTAGATTATTTCTACACGGTCATTTTTTTTCTCTTAGAGAGTTAACTGGCTGGAATCTACAGCTTAAAGTAAATTCTGAACCACTATAAATATCCATGTCCGTAGCAGTATTTGAATCACGGTCATTGCAACTTAAGGCCAGAGCAGTAGTTATTTGGTTATCAAATGGGCAATATTGCCATGTAAAAAACAGATCAATGCAGTTTCTTAGTTAGTCCAAGTACAGATTTGCATAACATTTTATTTTTTTTTTAAGTTCAAAAATTTTATAAAAATCTCAAACCATACTTTTTCACAAAATTTAAATTCGTACTGATATGAAATAAATGTGATAACGAAATTTTACTGTATAGTTTTCAGCTGCACAAAGCTTCTTTAATGTGTACTTATTGAATTGTGTTCTTTATGACAGTGTTTTACAACGTACATATTATTAAAAGATTTTAACGCGAAACATTTCTCTATCCTTTATTCTAGAGTATACAAATTTGACCTAATTTAAATGGAGTAGTGTCATTTCTGTTTAGGAGTTTTTACGAGGAAAAAAAAAAGAAAAGAAAACTCTATATAAATTATAAAAATACAAGCTTTTTTTTTTTTTTTTTTTTTTTTTTTAAAGATTTACTTAATTTAAAAGTTTGAAGCTGGAAGATGATATGTACCGTGTTCGAATGCAGGTGGAATTGGTTGAGCCGTTCGGAGGTTATCGTGGTTTTCTCCGAAACTATTATAAATACCAGTTAGAAACCCTTGAAAGACCTCAATGGAAGGTATCCTTCTCATGTCTAGGTCAATTGGCATAACTGGCATAAAGCCACACCATCAAAACCTAAAATTCAAAATAAAACTTCCTGATGGTTACTTATGTATAAAAATTCGGTTGGTTGACTTTTAATGGCGCAAAATCCACAGTGTTACATGCTGCTCCAAACAATTAAATAAAAAACAAGATGCAGCTTCTGGATGGGTTCACCCATCCAGATTGTCTAAAGAACAAACAGAGAGAAAACAGAAAAAAGGACAGCTAAAAGGTAAAATCAAAAAACATAAAACACAGTGTAGATAAAAAAAGCACATGTAAAATATAATGAAGAGTGTAGATAACAAAAACAGATGTAAAATGTAAAAAAGAGTGTAAATACTAAAATTAGATGTCGTAATAAAAACCAGCATCTTTTAAAAAATTTGTCAATTGATGATGAGGAGTAGTACCTAAAAGGCTCGTCAGGTTTGGTGAGGATGAACTAAAGTAATTTCTGTAAAGATGACGAAGACAAGGGCAGTCGGTGAGCAAATGGCGAATAGTCAGCACACAGAAATGACACTTCGAACAATCAGGTTCCTCTTTCCCAAGTAGTAAATGTTTATATGTAAGCCTTGAATTCGCAATTCTAAGACGAGTAATTATGACATCATATTTTCTAGTGATAAGTGTAGGCCAGATTATAATTTTAGTTTTTTTTTTTTTTTTTTTTTTTTTTTTTTTTTTGTAATTTATTATCCCACTCCCGTTGCCAAACTGTTTTAAAGATGCTTCTAAGTGTGTGCTTAATGTCATCGTATGGTACAGGACAATTTAAGAGAACAGAAGCCTGCCTTGCGGCTTGTATAAAAATTCTGAGAATATAACAATAGCAAATACCTAATATTATTTTTACAATACTCACAAGTTATTGAGTTTTATTAAGACCAACAGTTTGCAATAATTAAAATTTAGTTTTAGAGTGTACATGAAAACTGACAGTACGTATATGAAACTGAATATTATTTTGTATAGATTTGCATATTTATTTTGAAAATATATAAAGTTTTGCAAGTCTCAGAAATAGAACATAAAAATAATATACCGTAATCAGTTTAGGCTTTTGCGTAGCGTGTTAAAACATAAGTTCAGAAAGATAAGATTATCAATTTGGAAAATGTTCAAGAAAATACGTAAAAGTAATTTAATATAAGAGCAGTGAAACTTCTAAGCCTTTTTGTCCAAACTATCTGAAATTCTTTTTCTAGAGATAAAGTTACCCATAAACGAAAATTTTGTTTTGAATATTCGATATTTCTGCTGACAATTTCAAGTTAGCAAGAGTCTGCATATCAAAATGATTCTCAAAGCATATTTTATACGCATTCAATCGGCTAATCCTCGATTGTTATCAATGCCTAATTTTCTGAGATTTTAAAAAAGAAAATGAGTTCAAAGTGTTCATATTTTTCTTTTTAACATAACTGTTATTATTTTTTAAATTGAAACAAAATATTTCTAAAATTTAATTGTAATAATTAGAAGGATATAAGTGTATTTAAAAAAAAAATCTACAGCAAAATATCATCATAGCTCGAAAATGTTTTCTATATGCTACAGGTTAAAATACAGCTAAGAATGTTAATTATAAAAACAATAGATTACTCAAAACATAATTGCAGACATTTCTGGTTGTAATGAGTAATTTATCAAGTTAATTAATCAAGTTGTATTAGTAAGTGTGTCTAAATCTACGTGAGTCAAGTGCGAAAATATTATGGCTTAAGGGGTTTTAGGGTTCTGAAGGGGGGTGGGTGGAAAGAATCATATTTTCTATATTTTTTAAAATGTAAGAAATAAAATTATTTATTTAAATTTTAAGCATGCAAAAGAGCAACGATTAAACAATATTTTATAAAATGTTCATTAAAAAGAATGGAAAATTTATCCGGTGGGCTCGGGTTTCCGGAGACTCATGAGAACAGCGGCGGACACGATTTCTCAAAAAAAAAAAAAAAAAAAAAAAAAAAATCTGGTGTGAAACAACCACACGACTTCTATTACCCAATGTTACACGTATTATATGCATTGTTTGGATATAATGTGATCAGAAGACATAAAATCGACCAAACGTAGTAGACAACAAAAAATGTTCTGGTAAGAGAAACTTGATACACGTATAAAGACATATAAAATAGAGCTTACATAACGAGTTAAAAATAAAGAAAAAAAATGTAGAGTTAGTTTTTGAAACACCAATTTCTGAAATCTAAAACTGACCTACCTAATCAGGATGACTGTTAATTTTCCTGTAATAACCGAGAAAGAATATCTAAATATCTATGAGAAATATCCGAGAAAGAATATCTAAATATCTATGAGAAATATCCGAGAAAGAATATCTATGAGAAAGAATATCTAAAATGTAACAATTTTCAAGAAAATCGTTAGAGACTTTTTCAGATACCAACTTTTACTAAAACTTGGCATACTCAATTATTGATCGGAAAACAATAATTACATACAAGAGGATATTTAAAAGGGAGTTAATATTTCGAGTTTGAAAAAAATCCGTACAGCCGTTTTTAAAGTAACGAACTTGTGAGGCCTGAAATTGAGCTATTTATACAGGACGCCTATCAATTTTCCTAAACTAATCATTCGAAAGGAAATATAATGAAATGTTTATACAACAACTTTGAAGAAAATCGTTAGAGCCGTTTTTGAGATACAGACTTACGGTCTCACTTCTGGTTTACTGTGTCCCACTTCCGGTTTTGAAATTTTATCAAAAATTGGAATATTCATCTGTACACGAAACTTGTTTCAATTCTGAAATTTCGTAGTTTTATCTTTATTAGTTTCGGAGATATTATAGCCAGAAGATTCCCCACATACATACATGCATACACACGCACTGACTAATTGCCGAAAACTGCTTTTAGGACTCAGGAGACTTTAAAACGTGTAAATTAGGCAAAAATTCGATATCCAGTTTTTGGATCGAATACAATATTTCCATTTTCTATGGTTGTCGGGGTAATAGAATTAAAATTAATTCCCCGATATTATTGAAATTGTCATACTTTTTCAAAATGTTGTTTTTCATCCCCACCGGTCTAGCGGAGCAAGACCAGGTCCATGAGTCCATTCACCCTCAGAATATCAAAGAGCAAGACTGGATCGCACTGGTAATCCTCCTTTGAAAAATCCTCACAACTGAGCAGGTGGGCTGGAGTAGCTGCACTGGAGGAACATTTATTCCAAGTGGGATAGAGTTTTCGGTGCTGCTCAAATTTCATGCACTTAAGGTGGCCAGTGATAAATCTGGTGAACGCAGTCTGATCACCTCTAACACTCCTGAAGGACAGAGCGCGACCCAGCTCATCCCCAGAGTACCAGTTATGAACTGGAGGGGTTTTTCAGACAAGCCGCACACTTCTAATGGAATGAATTTCCGAGAAGGTAAGTGCCGAATTGTTTGGTAAGGGCCCAGTTGTGCTGAGCTTTGCGAGGGAGTCAGCGACCTCATTCTCATATATGCCCACATGGGACGGAATCCATTGCAAGTAAATGTGTCGCTCTCAGAAAGTCTGCAAAGATGCTGCAAGAATGCCGTTTCAGCTCTATCGCCCACTCTGAAAAATGACTAGTGCATGAACGAAGGATATGAGAAAAATATTGAATTTTGAATTTTTGACAGAGTTCTATGCAAAAACAGTATAATTTTTGGCACATTTTATTAGCCTTGTAAATTTAGTTGTAATCACAAAAATGAGGCATTTTTCGTTCAAGCACTAACCAATTTTATTTTAAAGAAGTGTGCAAAATTTCAATGAGATCAAAGCATTAGCTTATGAGAAATCGTGTATATCGCTTTTATGAAGGGTTTTCGAAAACCATTAGCGACTGGCTGAATTTTTCAAAATTTTGAAAGAAAACTTTATAAAATATTATTTAAATTTTGCTCTTTTATATGCTCAAAATTTTGAATATATTGTTTTAATATATAAAAAAAGAAATAAAATTTTCGTTATTTTTTTAATCTTTGAAACCCATGTAAACTTTTAATAATTAAAAAAAATATATAATGAGCTTAAACATAAACTGATGTGTTATCAATTTTATTTTGCCTTATGTATTTAATAATTTGTAACATTATCTAAAGATAAAATTGCAACTTATCACATTTACTTAGTATAGCTTTTAATCATATCAGAATTTTATTATAAGAGGCCACATAGATTATGCTCTAAATAATAGAATAAATTTCATTACTAAATGTATTGTTTGAAATAAAATATTCAGATACATAGTTTGCGTTTCGATTGTATCAGATATATATTTATTTTCCTTCGTAATGATACTGTTTGTCCATTTTAAAATACTTAGTGAACGAATTTCGTTCCATCTATAAATATATTGATTATTTGCATTAAAGTACTCCATTAATAAAGATCCAATTTTCCATTAGTAATTCTAGCTCACTCTAAGGCATGATAAATTATGCAAAGCACATCATGATGAAGTTTATTTTCTTCTTGAGTAGTTGCTTCATCTATATTATTAACGAAGTTAATAAAGATTGCACGTTATAATCTGATAGCTGTATTTTTCTATCCCATTTTCCATAAATATTAATACGTATTATAAGTGCCTAAGTAAGGTTACTAAAACTTTAAAGTTAACAATAGTGCAAAATAAATTTTTTTCATCTGAGTATTGAAATACATATCTATAAATCATAAAAGAAATTATTATTGATCTTACAAGGAAACATTCAAAAGGTGTCATCTTCAAAAAATATTGAAAAAAATATATGTGATCCTACTCTTCATAAAACACCAGAAAGTGAAAAAATTATCGGCTGAAATTAATTACAGCGACCACAAAAAATTATCAAAATTAAGCATATTTGGTGATTTTACTCTGTTAGGCGATTGATTTTGAGTACTTGGCGGAGAAGCAAAACACAGCTCTGTTCGTAAACGGCAGTCCTGTGCCAGCGAACTTATCGCCTAACAGCGCTAAATCGCCAAAAATGCTTAATTTTGATAATTTTTTGTGGTCGCTGTAATTTATTTCAGCCGATAATTTTTTCACTTTCTGGTGTTTTATGAAGAGTAGAATCACATATATTTTTTTTTTCAATATTTTTTGAAGACGACACCTTTTGAATGTTTCCTTGTTAGATACAAAATGCACTGATAGATAACACTGCAATCCACAAAATTAATCCTTGATTTTATATTAAACAATCTGATTCTTAACTCACATTTTAATACATTTTTGTGATAAATGCTTTAAATATGAATAAATTATATTTATCTTCCGAATATATGGTTGTCCAACATTGACATAAAAAATAGTAAGTATATTATCATTTAAGCTGCTTTCAGAAGGAAGAATGTATTGTTTGAAATATAAGATATTAGCGCTGAAAAGCTATCAAACAACTTTTTCTGGGTTTTGGTAGGGTTGTTTTTAAGCATAAACAAAATCTACAAATATAAACAATAGACTCAAAATTTGGTGATAATTCAATTTAAGGGTATTTAAAACGAAAATGGATAGAGGATATTCTGTAATCACGATTCCCTGATTGGAGGAGCTCATGTTGAAAACTACTGTGTGTGTGACTCAAACAGTCGAAAATGCGTAATTGACGTATATACGTAAGGCAAATTGTATCAATCGGGTATATTTAAAACCGTTTCCCTCATGAAAAACCTGTTTATGAGATGTGCTAATAACCTTCGTATGGGTCTTCGTTTGATAGCGGCTTTAGGAAGAAAATTACAGAAGAATTTGTTGGATCATTATATTATAAACAGGAAAACAAAAGGCTTTATGATATTCAAATGCTGGGAAATATCAAGGATACCCCAGACTGACAATAATACGGAGATACACACAGGAGGATAGGAAATGGATTATATATGCATGGATTCAGGAAGTTTCAATGGTTATAATTTTACCTCTTGCAAAATACGTGTCGAGGGCCATTACAAAATATAAACATAAGAATACTAACATTTAAAGGAGTAGTTTTGTTTAATTTGAATCAATCACTTTGTCAAATTAAATTAGGCATGTTTACGTAGAAATTAAGTAAAATTATACACTGGAATATGAAAGTCTTAGCTTTGCAATTACTCGGGTTTGAAATTGGTAAACGTAAAGCGATATTAGATCAAAGAAAAAAAATGTGGTATTAATATGTTGTAGCAGTAGTATTATAAGTAGTAGTAATGATACTGGTAGTTTCCGAGAAGAAAAAAAAAAAAAAAAAAAAACTGAAACTGAACTGTCTTACGATTTGCAGGCCAAGATGAATTAACTGGTTAACTGATGGAAACAGTGAATTTTGCGGAATACGATTTATCTTTTGATTAAAGTTGAGTTCATTTTGATTTTAAGTCGCATAAGAGCCGTGCAGAGAGCGATAGTGTAAGAATTCACATGTCAAGCGCTCTTGTGCACAAAGTTGAAAACTTGACAATCAATAGCCTCGACAGATAATTTTCCAAGAAAAAAAAATTGATTTTTTTTTTCTGGTATTATTTGTTAAACTGATTGCTATATTAAAATTTTAAACTTTCTTTTTTTTTTTTATCAACAATTTAAATTTTCTCTGTTTTGTAATAAACTTTGTACACATTAAATAAAACCAAACGAATTATAAATATTACGCTAATATTTCATTTTGCAACAAGAAAGTACCATGGAAAAGACCATTTATTAAGTGAAAAATAATATGTTCTCGAAAACAAACGATGCTTGAATTTCATTAAGGTAAATTAGAATTTCTATTATTTAAGAATCAAAAATTTTGTGTGTTAAACCGAGATTTTGCAAATTAAAGGCTACGTGCATTTTAATTAAATGAATATTTGCAAGGGAAATTTTCTATAGTGACTTATTTCAGTTTGTTGAATTATTCTTTCATAATGTGTTAAATTGCATGCTGAACGAGTTTTATTAGATTAAATATCCTTCACAAAGCTCGTGCTAGTCTCTTTTGTAAAATTCCCTCTAATATTAATTATTAAGCGCTGGAAATAGTTATGTGGAAGCATAGAAGGCTTCGTTATGTGCTTCATTTATTTCTTTCTTTCCTCAAAATGGAAAATTAATTAATGTAAAACTATGTTCTGCAACGAAATTTCAAAGCATCATAACATAGATTTATTAAATTGAAGGACAAACACAGACAATTTAAAGAAAAACTTTTAAGTTGTACATTAAGCAGGTTGGTTCAGTGATTTTACATACATTATTGCAGAGTTTATTAATATTGTTGAAGGTACTTTATTATAATGTGACATTTATTTTTATAATCTATATAGTATTTCTCTAACGTGGACCAGTTTTAATTATTTTTTGTCGAAACGATACGATACGCGAGGATAAAAGGAAAAAAAAAATATTTATACATGGACAATATTTAAGCACGCGGACATAGCTCAATGGACTAATAAGAAAAAATGACGACATTTGTCTGATGAGATTATTTTACGAAAAAAAATATTTTTAACAGTTGTTTCTTCAGAATCTTTGCAATTGTCATTTTAAACCTAGCAATATTTTAAAGATATATACAGAATATGAACTTTTCTGTCATAAATTGACTAAAAAACACAATTATAAAAAATATAATGAAAATAGGAATTACTTTATTTTATTTATTTATTTTAAAACTGTATATATATATATATATATATTTCCTTCATGCATTCCTTTTTATTTCAATAGTATTTTTGGTTAATTTCTTTTAATTTTTATCTTGTGTTGCATGAATTTACTGGATTAATGGATCATGAAAACTATCTCCTAGTTTAGGCTTAAGTGATATATACGTCATTTCTCTTCTGCGTAAGTACTTTAACATGTTTTTACTAATCAGTGAATTTTAATTAAATGGTAATTGTGACAATAACTTTATACGTAATGCATCTAACTTTTAATTTCATTGTTGGTATTTTCATCTTTCTCTCATTTGCTGAGTATTGTAAAGGAATTAAATTATTATATATATATACCAAAATTAATAAAAAGGCATCGCCAACATGACGACAAAAATTTAAAAGGAGTCGTGGGAGTCCTATATTAAAATTGTACTGCCTGTGGAAGTATGAAAATTGGGTCGTGAACAATGAATTTTATTTGGAAACCTTTCTTTGAATGAGTTTGGTTTCACTATTGTGCTATATTAATTTGGTTTTAATAATAATTTGGCTTCTGGTAAATTAGAATTTTACTTAGGTGGTGAAATTGGTATAACATTTGTGAGTTCCAAATTTTAAAGGTAAATAAGAAAAGAAATAAAGTGCGAATATTTCACGCGGGTTTGCTAGTATTAAATAATAACAATAATAATAATAAATATTATTTAAATATTATTTAATTTATTAATAAAATCTATCTCAAAAACATTTTTTGTATTGAAAAATTATTTAATTTTGAACATATACATATAGTGTGTGAACATATAGTGTGTGTGTGTATATATATATATATATATATATATATATATATATATATACACTAAGGAATATAGAATGCCACACTTAAAATGCTTTTTCTCTTTCAACAACCACTAATTTTATCATTCAACAAGAATGAAAAATCATGCGGTATGCATTGATTATTAACACTTTATAACTGTACGTACTTATTGTATCGTATAACTTTTAATGTTCTCTGCCTACGTTATCCAACAACGGACAGACAGAAGGAGTGAATGGCATTCAAATAGACTAGTTGAATTTATAATTACTTTTAAGCATTGTTGGAAAGTGTTAAAAATGCTTAGCGAAAAAGAAAATGCAGTCCCAAGATTCTAATTTCTGTCCTTAATGTCTCTGAATATTTTAGTGAAGCCCTGTAAATCTGAAAGTTAACCATATCATATTCTCAGGGGTGTTTGCTTTACGGGTTTTTTATTTTATTTCCCACCAGTAATTACGAATTTTATTTTCTGTTATATTTAATTGCTAAATATTACTAGAAAACTATCATTAATATCACTATTGAAAAATTCTTGTAGGAAATTCCGGGGACACAAACACCCCTGTATTCTATACAAAACATTATTAGAGTATATTAACTATAAATGCCAATTTCTTTCTGTTTTTTTTCCACAGTAGAATGTTATTTAAATGTGATTTATAAAAAAGTCTATTCTAAGACGCAATGCACTGGCATTTTTTTGGGGGTTCCCTGAACACGAACACAAACCAGTTGTAGAGTACCTGTTAATGTCATTTTAAATAGGGAACATTCAATAGTAAACTTAAATAGCGTATATTATTTTTTAAAATTTCTGAAAATATTTATGGACGCTGGGGGCGGTCAAACGAACAGATAGAGAGTCCGGCAGACAGATACACAAACTGAAATAACATTCAAACCTAAAAATTGTTAGAAAGTGTTAAAAATGCTTAATGTAAATGAAAATGCATTTAAAAAAAATTGCAATATTTGTCTTTAATGTAACTGGTTATTTTTGTATGGCCCTGTAAATCTAATGCTAACCATACTATATTCTATAAAAAACATTCTTTTATGCATATGAATAACATGTTTCAATTCATTAAGATGTGTGCAAAGTACAGTTGTTAAATGTTGGTTTATAGAAACGCTTATCGTAGAATACCATGCTTCGGAATACTTTCAGGTGACCCTGTAAACAAACCAGTAGAGGTATTCACTCCATTTTCAATGAAGAACATTCGATAGCGTACTTAATATATGTCAATTTCAAGAAATTCCATGTATATTTACGGGGGTTAGAGCACGGAGAGACAGACAGAGTGATAAACGGAAGTCTTTAACACTTTTCAAACTTGTTAGAAAGTATTAGGTCGTTGCAAAAGTTCGTGCGGACGCGGACCATTTTATTGCCTCCAAAGACGAGAACTTCTATCGCCGTGGTATACATTTGTTACCCGAAAAATGGGCAAAGGTTGTAGAAAGTAATGGAGAGTATTTTGATTAAAAATTCTTATTTGATTTGATGTATTTTTATGAAATGAAGCAATAAAAAACCGCACGAACTTTTGCAACGACCTAATATTAAAAGGTGAAATTTCGAACTATTTTCATTGTAAAATTTAGGATTGAGCCAAGTATTCAAAAGAAAAAACCGTAGTTAGGAAAGTGTAATTTTAAAAAGTGTTTTTGAAAACTGCAAAGATAAGTAAGTCATTTAACGATACCACAGAAAAATAGTACTTTTAGAATGAAAAGCAAAAAATATTTTAATGTGTGAGATGGCAAAATAATTAAATGTTAACGAAGCATTGGTGAGACGGTTTTTAGCAACATATAACTTTTGTTTGGCTGTTTAAACAGGAAATTTGGTTCTAGGTCGCCACGTTGCCCATACGAACGGGATGACTGCAAGTTAAAAAGGAATGTTTAAAAAGTGGTTTTGTATTATGTTTGAAATTTAGAAAAGGTTTAGAAAAAGTGTTTGGCAAAGTAATTTTTTTAAAAAGTAGTGCAGCGATGATTAAACAGAGTAGATTTAAAATCCAGAAGGTGTATAAAAAAGCCGTTAATTACGAAAATAAATAAATAAATAAGGCTTTTGTGGGTCTAGAAAAAAAAAATGAACAGTTAATTATTGATCTGAAGTGGTTTTCTCTGATGAGTCAAATTTAACTTATTTGGAGCTGAAGAAAACAACCTAGTCGGACGGCGAAACGGTTGCAAACTTAATAAAAAATAGCACTCTGAAATGCACTTAATGAAAATTGCACTCTGTAACACATCACCTCCTCTCTCTCTCTCTCTCTCAAAAAAAAAAAAAAAAAAAAAAAAAAAAACATTTAATATAAAAGTAGATGACCACCCGACTATTTTGGAGGTATCTTATAATTTTCCACAATTAATTTTTCAAAATGATAATGTATTATGCCTTACGGCGTCTGTGGTAAGTCTATTTGCTACAAATTGTTGAAATTACGCATCCATCTTCATGAGTACCTATTAATCTGTAAGTAAACATTATTGTTTTTCACTTTAGATTAAAATTTTAAAGGAACATCGTACAATATCATCTTTATCAGACCTACCACCTTTATCAGACCATTTATAGCCTACACCTTTTCAAGAACTATTAAGAAATATTTACGATGTTTGGCACGATGAAATTTCTGAGGATTATGTTAAAAAACTGTACAAAGTTACGCCTTTACACATTAAAGCATTAATGCCATATAAAAGCGGCGTAATCCAGCACTGAATACTTTTTTGTTATTCAATAATTGTTTAAACCTAAGAAATAAGTAGTTTTGTTTCATATATAAAAATATAACGTCTTTATTTCATATAATAAACCATAATAAAATACAGAATTTATGTTTATTATATTATGTTTAAAAAGAAAGTGTTATGCAGTTTTTTTAGTACTTCGTAGAATGTAATAAAGGGAATTACGAAACTGTAAATGTATATAGGTATCATTTTGTATCTTTGGTATTTTGCAAACATGACACTTCTATTTATTAACACGCTTTAATTAGCTTCACCTGTATGTATGTTTCTTTGTATGTTTGAAAACGCTTTGGGGCAAACAAAAAATCTGTATTGTAAAAAGAGACTTTCCCTACATGAACGCTGTGGCTGTGAGGTAAAGCTCCGTGTTACGAATCTAAAGGTCTAACGTTCGAGCCCAGTCAGGGGAGATTTTTTAAAAATGGTTTTTGTTTAATTCTAAATTATTTATTTCTCATTCCTTCATTATATTATTTATTCAGTTAATATTACGTAATTTCTTGATACACGTTTTAACACGTCTTTAACACGTTTTTATTCATTTGACATGATGTAACTATTAATGTATGTAACGGAATCTTGGAAATCAATTTTCGGTTACTTCTGGTCGTCCGATCGACCTGAAATTTTGCACACGACTTCATTATCGACTAGCAGGCTACGCCCGCTTCGCTGATCACTATTTTTAAATGAATCACTATAGTTAATGAATTCTCAAAACTGCATCAATTTTTATCATGAAAAAAAAAAAAAAAAAAAAAAAAAAGAGAGAGAAAAAAATGTGATTGAAAAAGTATCACAACAGGTCCCCACTGCCCTTGGCAGCGCAGGCAATCGTGCGCTGCGCGCGCGCATATATGTTCAACACTCTTAATGAATCACCGTATTATCATAAGGTAAAAATATTTAAAAAAAAAATCTCCTATCACTGGAATAATCGTTTCGTGCCACCACTGCCTGCGGCGTCGCAAGGCTCGCATGCTCCTTCAGGTACGGTTCCCGCCCCTCCTAATTATTTTAGACTTTAAAAAAAAATCACAGTCGTTCTCTCTGGCTATTAAACCTAATATTACTAATTTCCAACATTTTATCTGAATTTCTGTATTTTTAACCCTGCCCCCGATCCCTTCCCGTCCTTCGTAATAATTCTGTACTTTCGAAAATATTCGCAATCGATTTATCGGGTCTCAAAACCTAACAACAGCAATTTTCAGCGCTCTAACTCTTATTTATATATTTTTGCCCTTTCACCTCTCCTTCCCGTCTATCCTAATAATTTTGTAAATACGAAAATATACGCAATCGATTTGTAGGTATCAAAAACCTTCATGTACCAATTTAATAACTTTACAAATTCGAAAATATCCGCAATCGATTTGTAAGTATCAAAAACCTCGATGTACCAATTTTGAACGACCTAACTCTATTTTTATTTTTTGCCCCTCTGGCCCCTCCCAATAACTTTACAAATTCGAAACTAACCGCAATTGATTTTTAGGTATCAAAAACCTTTATGTACCAATTTTGAACGGTCTAGCTCTATTATTATTTTTTTGGCCCCTGCGCCCCCCCTTTCCCACACACACACACCTTTCTGACCCTCCTAATAACGTTACACTTTCAAAATTATCCTCATTTGACTTGAAAGTCTCTAAAACCTATCTGTACCAATTTTAAACGGTCTAACTATATTTCTATGTTTTTACCCCATAGTCCCCCTTTCTCGCCCCACCTGGGACGAATTTCTAAAATTAAAGAAATTATTTTTTATGTATTTATGGGAGCTATATTTTAGAGCAAAACTATCTTACACATATATTTTTTTCTGTTTGCAATATAAAGGATTATTTCAAATCACGTTTTGCCCCCTCTCCTCCCCTCTTGGGGGCCGAATTTCGAAAATTCCAGAAATTAGTTTTTAGGTATATTTATTAGCTATATATTAGAGCAAAAATTTCAAATTTATCTGTTTTTCTGTTTTTGATATATAGGAGATATGAAACCACGTTTTGCGCATGTGAAATCACGTTTTGCCCCCTTTCCCCCCCTTGGGGACCGATCTTCTAAAATTCCAGGAATTGATTTTTAGATAATTAAATTAGCTATATTTTAAAGCAAAAATTTTACGGATATCTCTTTTTTTCTTTGAGATATGAAGGTTTTTGTGAAATCACATTTTGCCCCCTACACCACCTTGGGGGGGGGGGGGTGAATTTCGCAAAATCGCTTCTTAGGGGGTGCTTACACTATATGTTCTATAATCTGACCCAGTTTCGAGTCAGTGGCTCCAGTAGATTTTGCTGTGCGTTGATGAGTCAGTGAGTGAGTGAGTGGAAGTACTCTTTTATATGTATAGATGACAATACTATATACAAGTACTATTATTACTACTATACATACATACTAGTACATACTATTAACTTTAAAATTATTTAAAAGGGATAAACAAATTGATGCCAAAAATACGTAAGTGAATATATTTCTTATTTTAATTAAATATTTAAAAGTAAATATTATAGTGTGTTACTCACACGATTTTATCTTACCCTGTATTTTAATACTATAAAGATAGATATTTTGTGCTTTTTAGTTCACACTTCAATAAAAGCGTGTTCTTTAATTTTTTAAAAGTATAATTTTATTTTAATAATTAGTTTGAAGTTATTACAAATAAAAAAGGTATAAGTTAATTTTTCTGAAATGAGGCCTTTTCTTTTGCCTTTTAGTGAATATTTTAATAGTTATTTGGATGCATTTATTTTGTATATTATTTTGGTTATAAATGACGGAGTGGCTATTATTTTTGATGATGTAAAATATATATTAAATCGCCTTATGTATATCTTTCTGAATAATATTTCGCTTTAAATTTACACGTTTTTGAGACAGGGATGATTGTTTTTTAAACATTTTAAAAAATTGTGTGAAATTTATGAATAGGAAACAAATAAACAAGCAGACAACAGCAAAAACGAAAAACTTACAGAAAACTCCCAGAATCTTTGTCATTGGATGGAAAAGAGGTCATATTAAGAACAATCGAGGAAAATGAAATTGACAGTAAAAGTTAAAAATTGTGTAGTTAACTAAAGCAATAAAAAAATTTATCAGAATTACTGAATTTATATCATCACCCGTCAGAATATATCTTTAAAAAATAGATAAACCTGGCGTCTCTAAATAAATAAATAAATAAATAAACTTGGTGTTCTTCCTTCAACATTGCGAACATTTAGTTGATACACGGCATTTTAATAAGCATGAATTTCCAATTAATTTAGTAAAAATCAGAAGTAAAATGTTATAATAAGCTGTTTGAGTATTGTCCTCATAGTTGGTCGTAATGTATTCAAATTCTTTTGTCATGTTCCGTAAACAAAATAAATAAATAAAAAATAAATAAATAAAAATAATAAACGAAAAATGGAAAGCACCGAGTTTTCAGTAACGATCAGGCTGTAACGAAATTTTAAAATAAATATAAGTTTCCTTCTGCTTTAAATAACTTAATGCATCTTATATACAGTTGGCAGCAAAATTATTGAAACGCTAGTAATAATTCCTGTTTAAAAGATAAACACCTGATACTGTTTTGTTATATAAATATTTGTCGACGATTGAACTAAAAGGAAAAAAAATAAACATGTGGATGTGTGCTTCAATAATTTTGCTGCCGATTGTACTAAGACTTCATAGAATATAATACACTAAAACAAAATCTCTATTTCAATTCAAATTACTTGACGGCCAGCAAATGTGTGAGGAAAGTCACGTAAAAATAAATTCATTCTTTTGTTAAAAAGCGAGTTTACAGTAAACTTATTGTGTAAAATCCCATAAATTTGATCGACTGAAATTTCCACACTTTGCAATTTAAACACAAAAACGGGAATTTTTCATAAAAAATAGTAGTTCTCCACTTTTATTAGTTTTTATTAAAGCTTATTCTTTGCGTGAGTGTAAATGCTTTCATTTGTAACACTTTCCAACAAGGTTGAAAAGTTTTAATGACTTCGGTTTGTTTGTCAAGTTCACTATCGAACGTTTCTTATGTAAAATGGAATAAATACCAGCACTGTTTTGTGTACAGGGACACTCGATAGTATTCCAAAGCATTGCGTTCTATGAGCAGTATTTCTGCAAATCAAATTTTAATATCTTTACTTTTAGCAAAACTTAATGAAATTGAAATATGTTATTAATATTCACAAAATAATACTTTCTGTATAATGTAGAATACAGTATGATGAACATTAAATTTACAGGGCCACACAAAAATATTTTATTTCTTGAAGTGATTTTAATAAAAATTTGCTGGAATTGTACTTTCGTTTAGATTAAAAAAATTTTAGCACTTTCTACCAATTTTTAAGTGTGAATATGATTTCATTTTGTGTATCTGTCTGTCTGCTTGTCTGTCTGCCCGAGCTCTAGTTCCCATAAATATTTATGGAATTTCTTGAAACTGATATATGTTATTCAAGTTCATTACTGGATGTTCCCTATTAAAAATGGATTGATTACCTCTGGCGATTTGTGTAACACGGACACCTAAAAGTATTTCAAAGCATTGTGTTCTAAGGGAGGTATTTCTATAAACCGTATTTTAATAACTTTTCTGTACACAAATCTTAATGAAATTGAAATATGTTATCCAAGTTCACTATTGGATGTTTCCTATGTAAAATATTTAAAAATCATCTCTGGTTTGTGTACAGGGACACTCGAAAGTATTCCAAAGCATTGTGTTCTGAGAGAGATATTTGTATGAACCAAATTTTAATAACTTTACTTTGCACAAAGCTTAATGAAATTGAAATATGTTATTCATATGCACAGAAGAATGCTTTTTATAGAAAATAATATAATTAGTAATATTTATTCACAGGTCAACACAAAAATATTCAGTTACATAAAATCTATTAATAAAAATTTGCTGGAATTGTACTTTCGTTTACATTAAGCGTTTTTACGCTTTCTAAAAATTTTTAAGTGTGAATATGATTTTAATTTGTGTATCTGTCTGTCCGATTATCTATCTTTCTATTTGTCTGTCTCCCGCCGCCAGTGTCCGTAACTATTTTTAGAATTTTTAAAAGAATGTTATATATTAGTCAGGTTCACTAAGGAATGTTCCCTGTTTAAAATAACATTAATAGGTTCTGTACAACTAGTTTGTGTACAGGGACAACCAAAAAAAAAAAAAAAAAAAAAAAAAATCAATAAATTGCGTTTTAGGACAAACATTTTTATAAATCACATTTAAATAACTTTCTACTGTGAAAAAACAGAAAGAAATCGTCATTTATCGTTAATATACTCTAATAATGTTTTGAATAGAATATGATATGATTAACTTTCAGATTTGCAGGGCTACACTAAAATATTCAGATAAATTAAGGACTGCAATTATAATCTAACGGCTGCATTTTATTTTGTGTTAAGCCTTTTCAACACTTTCCAACAACGTTTAAGAGTGAGTTTAAACTCAGTTAGTCTATCTGTATACTTTTCAGTGCTTCTGTCTGTTTATTGTGAGATAAAGTAGGCAAAGAATATTAAAAATTATATGATACAACAAATACGAACATTTGGAAAGTGTTAATAATCAATGCGTACTGCATGACGTTTCGCTCTTGCTTTTTATATAAATGATACGCAAACCAAAAGATACTTAATAGACACAACAATTCCCCATAATGATTGTATTTCACAAAATATGTAACATTTATACACTTTTTTTTTGTTTTAAAGTATTTAATATTACTTCAAAGAAGTTCCAATAATGTAAGTTCATGGATCATAATGTATAAAAATTCTATTCCTGTAAAATAAATAAATAAATAAATAAATAAATAAATAAATAAACTGGAAGCCGTAATGAATAAAAAATTTTCTTTGTTCCCCTGTAAAAGGACTACAAGTCCTACATTTATGAAAATAAAGATTGTGCGATGTGGACTTATGTCACGCCTGTAAAATTTTGAGCTCAATAGAATAAATTTTTTAGTAGTTATCGTTCATTTACATTCATGCATGCTTGCACTACAGAAAGAGGAAAAATGAATTCATGATAAACTGATAGATACACAACGGATATATGCACAAAAATTTCATAATTGGATTGTTTTAAGGATTAGGATCCTTAACGTATATTGTTTATGTTCAGGATTAGAGTAACTCCGAAAATTAGTCCATCCAGTTCCGCCAGTGCAGTCTCCAAAACCAATAAAATCAAGTACATAGGTGGTTAACACAATATAGAAGTATGTCAGTAGTAACAAACTCTGTGTCGAGAATCGGGTGCCGCCCTCTTCATATCTTAGAAACTTTCATACATTAAGTACAGAGCAGTTTCAATTAATTTTCTTAAATTTGATGCGTCATTTTTCATAGAGTGATGTCATTTCCTCCCCCCCTCCCCTTTTATAAATAATATTTGTCGCATGACCTTGGGTGAGAATAAAATATTGGCTCACCAACAAGGGGAAAAAAAAAGAAAAAAAAGTTAATATCTGGTTTTTGGGCAACATCTAGCAAGAACCCCAGTCTGTAACACCGATAATACCAAAGATTTATAGAGGCAACTAGGTCGGGACATTTGAATCCAAGAAATATACGAATCCCTTAGTTTGTTATCAAACTTGGTAGGCGATACAATTTCAATAAAACACTGTTGAGCTGAAAAGATGAGTTAGTAGCGTAGAAAATAATGAAGGAATCTTCTAAATTCACCTAGAAGAACGCAATAAACTTACACGTGACACATAGATAAGTACACGGCTCAGGAACTTTGTAGCGCAAAAGTAATTTTAGAAACATTTGACTGCTTTGTCCTTGACAGCTTCTAAAATTTCTAGATTATACATGGAGATGCATAACGTAAAGTACTTTCCGAAACACTCCAGAATATGGACTCACAGATGGATTATCAAAGCATTTAATATCAGTTATAAAATCACACAAATCTTGGCCGTGCTGTTATCTCCACCGACAGATCGGTTATACTAAGTATAACATTACCATATGAGTGCTATATGAGTGCGAAACGAGTGTTAGCCGAAATTAACACCTCTAGTATCTGTGCAGATGTTAGCAACAGAATGGTGTTTCAGATTCAGATTCTCCTAATGGTGTTTAAACGAATCTGTAATTAATTAACTTGGGAGCAAAATTTCTCCAATGTTATGAATGCTAACCCCATAATAACCTTTGTTCATGAACGCTCCGCTGAACACATCTTGAAGCATCCAGCAGTGTGCATGTACTTCTACAGTTAAAAGACCCGTCGGATTTGTCTACCCAAAATCAACTATAGATTCATGTTCGTATTAGTAGTCCATCACTCTAGTTATATCTCTCAAAGCTTTATGATCAGTCGTTTGGTTTCTATTGGCCCGTATGCTGCGCTTGACACTCTTGTATAATATTGCTCCCATCCTCAGTAATTTCAGTGCCTCACGAATCGCGTTACTATGTCTCACGTAAAAATCAGTAAGCTGATCACAAGGATCTGAAGAATAGGATTGACAACATCGGGGGCATCTACTTTTAAGGATAAAGAGAAATACCTATTCTTATTCAACTGCGTCTAGCTCCTCTAATCTTGCTAACTTAATGAGCCAAGTCAGTAATATAAATAGGATGTCTCAATATATATGTTCGAAAAGTAATAAGAGGATTTTTGTTAGACTCAAACTCAATTGCATACTCAAAATCTGCCAGAGAGACAGTTTTCTAATAAGATTTTTTTAATAAGGTTTTCTTAAAAAATATTTACATTTGTGAAGTTAAAATTTGATATATTCTACAATGCTCAAAGACTTTTGCAGTTTTCAAATTTTATCTTAATTTGTCATATGTTTTAGTAACCAGTTATTTTAGATTTGAGTAATTTACATATAGTTATTTGTTGGTATAGGGTGTCTAGATTTGAAGTTCAATCTATGATAGCAACTGTTATGAATAAAAATAATAATACGTTTTAACTAATGGGGAACAAAGAAATTTTAGGAGAACAATAAATTTATAAAGATATATAAAATCAAACAATAAAATAGCGTCAAAAATGAGCTCATAAAAAATGTCGTTCGAAATAATACGTAGAAAGTTTAAGGAAACATCAACAAACTGTTATAATATTTAGTGATAGTCGGACCACTTATTGTTTTCACAGAATATATTTTATCTATTATTATTATTATTATATTACAATTAGTTTTATAAGAAGTAATCATACATTGGACAACACAGGTAATATCTCCTAGAAATCAGTGGTGTTTAAAAAAACTTTAGAAAAGTGATAAATAACATAAAAGAGATATAATCGACGTTAATTTATTAATGAAAAAATACGTTTCAAGAAGGGAATTAAAATGGTGGTTCATCTTAGAACTAACATTGTGTTCACATAAAGCATTACTGTTTAAAGCGAGGCTGTCGATACATTCAAAGGCTGAAGGAAAATGAACATTCAGATGAATAAAATCTTTAAATCAAGAAAATAAAGTATGTGAAATATTAAAATTTATGTATTATAAATGTGAAATTTTGTACAGTCGGTAACAAAAGTGTCCGAGCACTAGCGAAAATTCCTATATGAAAAAAGTACACTTAATACCTTTTTGTTAAGTAAATCCTTGTCGAATCCTGTTCTTAGACTGACTAAGAACAGGATTCGACAAGGATTTATTTAGTAAAACTGTATTAAGTGTACTTTGTTTACACAGGAATTTTTGCTAGTGTTCGGACACTTTTGTTACCGACTGTACATACCAAGGTATATCAAGTATTTGGCGAATTTTTAAATTTTTCACTCTTGACACATCCGCTTGTTTCAATTATTAATGTTTTTTACTTGTGTCAGTCTCTTTTCTTGCTCTAATACTTGACATCGCCAGTTCTCTAAAATTTTCTTCAGGGATATTTTTCCAAATTTAAATTAGATAATGATGCAACGAGTTTTTATCTCAATACATAATTAACTTTCCAAATCTAGAGAGAAAAAAATATTTAAGTATATGTGATTTATTCCATCTTATTAAACGAAAAAAAAAAACTGCAAATTGATTAACATTTATTATACAACTATTATTATGCGAAATATTATTTTGTATCTAGAAGTAATAAAAGTTACACTTATCACTTTAAATAATAATTTTCATCTTTGAAATTTTACCTAACCATGGATGCGAATATGTTTCAAGTAGTATTCATATTTTCACGCTAGTTACTTTTTTGTTCCTAACAAAACAACCTTAAGCAATTTCGAATCTGTGAAATACTTTTTTTCATAAAAATTTGAGTCTGATTATATTTTAAGCGAAAACATATACTTTTAAAAACATAAAATACTTTGTATTGTTATTGATATTGTTAACAAAATATTTTTCATCATTAACAAAACGAAATATATTTAATTATTCTGCTTCTCTAAGTAAAAGAAAAAGACTCATGGAAAATGTATAAATGCATGTTAAATGAAAGTATATTTTTCATTCTATAAAATACAAAAAATTCCTTTTAAAAAAATTAAACGTCAAAATTGCAAAGACTAATTTTGCAGATATTTTCTAATTAATTTTCATAAAGTCGCCACTAAATATTTCACGAACGTTATTTCATCCTGTCTTTTAAATAAATAAAAGTTATATTGGATAGAATTTCTAGCAAAATATTTTTTAAATACATGCATAAATATTTATTAAAAGTTTTAAGGTATTTTTATAATATTAATTGTATATTTGGATTTTTTTTTTTTTTTTTTTTTACTTAGAATCATGATTTAAAAAAATAGTATGTCCTATAAAACAAAAGCATTAAGAATTTCTTGGGTACCATAACTCATATTTATAGTAACTTTTCTTCATTAGAGTTGCATCTTTAAGATTATAAAATGTTTACGTTTTTTTCACAAAATACTTAAGTAAAATATCATTGTATATATATATATTACCGTAAACGTCCACTTAGTTACACATAGAACAGGTTTGAATTTTAAAACTCTATAAAAATTAATCATTCACCAGAATCGTATTAATGTTATAGCATCTTTTTCTAACTCGATGTGCCACCTTTGCTGTATTTCGCTTTGAAAATTGGCTAAGCTCCAAAAACTTTACAAAGCATATACGAAACTCACCATCCAAAAGCACACTTCCATATTTTTGCAAGTTTCTTCTAAAATGTTATACATAACTGGAAAGCTTTTTCACTTCTTTTATCTTAAAAGTCTAACCTAAAAATACCGATAACAAATTGAACATAATAATCATCAATGCTTCTTCTTGCACTTGTCACATTTCCACGACATTTAAACGCTAAACCACCACACACAACGTACCACAGAATACCACTTATAAATAAATGAATTTTTATATTATTATTCCGAAGATATGAACTATAAACGATTAATGAAAATTACTAAAAAGAAAAGTAATATTCAAAGTAATGATTGCTGGGAACCTGATGGTATAGCGAAAATATCAAGTCATATCAGAAATACGGCTTTTTATAGGTAAGAAATAGTCTTAACCGTAAAAATTAAATAGACAAATGCACGTAATTTTAAGTTTTTTTTTCTTTTACAGTGTTTTTAAGTTTTAAAAGTATTAAGGCAAAAATTTTGAAATAAGTAAAACTTTTAGCAATAGCTTTAGAAGAAAATAACACTATTAAAATTTAAAAATTGCAACTTATTTTAAAATGCTATATCCATCTTCATCAAATGAAAGAAGCAAAACATACGAGAAAACCATTTTTGTTTTAAACCTAACGAAAAAGGTTTAGTTAGATAGTACACTCGGTATCGGACCACCTAAGGAAAAATGTTACATTTTTTTCTAAACACAGCCGCATTTTCTGCAGGCTTTAATAACGTTTTAAATCCTTACGTTTTTATACTTAACACTTTGAGTGTCAGTGAGCCATCGTTGGCTGACACTGAATTTTCCACTGAATTTCAACCACCAGTGGCTGACAGTATAAAATATGATACAAACTGAAAAAAAAAAAAAAAAAAAAAAAAAAAAAAAAAAAAAAAAAAACATTGTTTTAAGTAGTAACTGAAGATTTAATTAAAATTTATTTATTTTTTTATTTATTACAGGATTATAACATAATCCTGTAAGGATATCCATTAAGGCCTTTTAATGGGTTTTATTGAAACACGGTAAACATATAAACGCATTGCTATACCACAATACCAGCGCTTCTAAGCAGCGCGCGTGGCCTGACGAGGATTTTCTCAAGAATTCGCGTGGTGCTCAACCTATTAATAATATTCTCAATTGAATTTAGAGCCAATATAAATGTAAAAATTTCTTTATAATGAGTAGTGGATACGTTATCATTTTAAACAAATTATTATTTTTAAACGAAATTCTCGATTACTATATAACATTTCTGTATTATATTATGAATTTATTGTTTGAATTAGACATTTACACACATATTAACTAAGAAAAGAAAGTTATTTGCAATTTCTATGCATTTTTTTCTCTTTAAAATGCATATGAGAAAAGATAATTTTTTTCTTATTTCTTTTTTTAATGTATTCCGTACACTAATAATAATTTTATATATTTTATCAAATTACTCCATACGTATATTAAAAAAATATAAAAAAAAAACTTTTTCTTATTAAAAAGAAAAAAACGCTGACTATAATAATTAGTTAGAAGGTAATTTGATCACGTATTCATTAAATTTTGGAACTAATTAATATTATGTATAGAAAAACGACTAAGCAGTATCTGACTTTTATTACATCTATTTACTTATTTTTGAATTTTAAAATTATGTGCATGATTAATTAATTTTTATATTTGTTTTAAAATGTGCTTTAAGAAAACTGTTATTAAATAATGAACTGATACATATCATTAATAATACGATGTGTAAAAAACTCTGAATAAATAAAGATAACTTAATTAAAAAATATTAGTTATCAGTACTACTATGAATAATTTTGCATTTTTTTACCGTAAAAAATAAATAAATAAATAAAATAAAATAAATAAAACAATGGTTACACAAAACAGCTTTCATTGCACAGAAATCAAGTTTCAATTAATTTTTTTTTATGTTCAATCTTTTAAATGATTCAGTTGATAGAAATTAAATCATAAACAAGAAATTAATAAAACTGCTTAGTAAATTTAATATAGCTGAGAAAGAAGTTTCTCCAATAAAATGTTAGTCACCTAAAAATGACATTTACGCATTCAATATACGTACACATTCATTACATTTATTAAATAACGAAAACAAAATAAAAAGGTATACGTGATTGCTGGAAAATCCGCTGATATCATTATCTTTAATTGCAACATTTGAATCTTTAAAGATATGTAATTTAGGTGCATATCACACAAATCTTACTCTGCATGTAAAAAAATAAAATAAAACCAACAAATGAAACATTTAATTACAATGAATAATGTGGTAATGGTTATTGAAATAATCTTTATATTTATTTTTATTTCCAGTAAATTTATGCTCATTTTTTTCTGAAAATGGATACAAGGGAATCCCGGTATATGGGGAAAGAAAAAGGAAAATATATGCTTTTTTTCATCAGCGAAAGTTAAGCGGTGAGACGATTTTTGTCATCGTTGTCGTTTTCAGTGCTGAGAAAATGTATGTGGGGAGAGAAATGTTTAATCTAAAATGATATGAGGAAGAAATTTGATTTTGAGGAATAACTTTTTCTGAAAGGATAATAATTTTTTAATACAAATGTTTACAAATGTTTACAATTTATTAAAGAAAATCAAACGCAAATTTAAAACAAATGATGAGTATAGAAAAATCTATCGTGTATTAAGGTTAGTTTCATAAATAATAATAATAAAATTAATAATAATGATAATAATAATAATAATGATAATAAAAGTTAACAGTGGTTGTAGAAACTTTTAATTAAAAATAACTTAGTAATTTTAATGATTAATATTCCATATATAAGACCATTATTAAATTTTACAAATATCTTATATCAAATCAGATTTAGCTAAAAATTAAGTTTGTACATGTATCTCTGAAAAATAGCAGTTCACTGTGATAAGGATGAAGAAAATTTAATATTAAACTAAAGATAAAAATAAAAATAATAATAAAATTAAAAGATCAGAAAATTAATTAAGTTTTAAATATCTTTTATAAGAGATTTTTCAACAATTTAATATTTTTCGCATCAAGTAAATGTTGAAAATAGATAAAATTTACAGTGTATTTTCATTTTACAAAACACACACACACACACAAATATATATATATATATATATTAGAAAGATAAACATTGTAATTTTTATGCTTGAAATAAAATTTCCTGAAATTATACTTTTATTAAAGTAAAAAGGTAAATAAATTTTACAGTTCACTGTGTGTGCGTGATTTGAAATTCAGTAACAAATTCATTTTTATTTTATTTTACATAAACCAAATATGCTTACGCTTCACATAGGTAGTTAATAAAAAAAAAAAAAAAAAAAAATTCAAAACATAAGAAAACTAATACCTTAAGCTATTTTGGAATTTAAAGTATCTAATACTAGAGAATAACAAATATTTTCTTTGAAGGTAATTGTGAATAAATTTTAAAGCATAAATACTTAATTTTTATCATAAAATTCTAAAAGTGGTGAACAACTGTAGGGTAAGAAAACTTTAAAACATCTGAGCCCATATTTAAAGGACAGATGTGAAATCCATACTAAATGAAATCCTTGAAATATAATTATGGATAAAACAATTTGATATATTTTAAAGACCATTTAAATTTTTGTCTATAAAATTTTCAAAATTTACAGAAAGATCTCAGAATTTCCTTAAAAGAATAAACTTGCCGTTTTTAACACTTTTCAACAAAACCGAAATCTGGTTATGTATTTGATTCTTCAGTCTCTTTTTGATTGCATCATTATAGGTATATTTAGAATGTCGTGAAATTTATATACAGAGTACTTACAATATATTCACAGGATAAAGATGTTTTAAATAATACAGATTAAGAAGGAAACTGAATATGAAAAACACCAGAATGAATTTTATTTAGTATTTCAGAGAATTTTATAAGAATACATTTTAACATGAGTATAATGAACTCTTCGGAAAATATCGAATTTGTTTTCTACATTTCTTCAGACCTTATTGAACTTTTTCAGTGTCAGAGTATCTGTTTCTGTGGTGATTTAATGATTTAATTCTTAGATGCTGGAAATCTCTGCAGAATAAACTCGGTTCTTCAAGTACTCCCAGATATACTAATACACAATCTCTGTAGAATGATCTATATTTTGATTCCTCAAATGCTTTTTAACATCATTAGTGAAATATAGAAAAAACTTGATATACTCGAGGCAACTAGTTGTGCTCAAGTCATGAGAATTCTTTAAAGTGTTAAATAAAATTCAGTCAGCATTTTTAAGTATATTTTTTATTCCAACTTATTTAAAAGGTAACTTTATCTGGTTAATAAGTTATGAACACCCTGTATGCTGTTTTGGTTTATTATAATATGCATGTTGTCTATAATGATATAGGTAGCATTAATAATTTGTGATCAGAAGCTTACAAAATAATAATAATAATAATAATAATAATAATAATAATAATAACAATAATAAAATACATAACAAACTATGACAAGTATATTTTAAATACTTATTTTAATAACCTTAAATTGTAGGTAGGAAAGATGACGCGGTCGTAGAAATTGTGCACATAGAGGATCTGTATCAAGGAGTATAATGTGTGCGCAGCAATTGCAGGAAATTTTATAACAGCAAAAGTGGAGCGTCGATTTGAACGTCCATGTTGATTGTTTCGCGCATCTAGGGAAAAACATTCTCCTTTTTATCGTTTTCGAAAGTAAATGCGTAATTTCCCCTAATTCTCCGTCTGAATTTGTATAGAAAAACAGCAGTAATTTAAAATTAAATTATTTTTCATAATCTATTAACCTAGACTAAAGGTACGAACATCAACGTCTCTTCTAAAAAAGACCTATCGAAATGGTCGAGTGCATGCATCTGCTACGTAGGAGAGAGGCGCATTGTTTCTATTACTTTTCCTACTACAAGAGCATCTTTTTGGTAATGATAAGACAATGAGTGCATTGGATATCTAGAATCGGATACAACTTCAAACAGTGACTGGGATAAATGTGGATTATATGTGTTACTTGTGCAGGTGGTTGAACGGAATCTGTATCTTTTACAGAAACGACTGCATTAATTTTGGAGGACATCTTCAGTCAACAGACTAGAAAACTTTGAAATTGTGGAAATGAATGTGGACTAATTTTTAAGTAAATCGTTACCTAGAAACTTAATGTTATTTTGTAACATTATCTGGGCTTACCCTTTCTGTTTCTTTCTTTTTTTTTTTTTTTTTTCTTTACTTAAAATTTACTTATTCTTCTTGAAATTCTTTGGTTCTTAACTTTTAGGAGGAAATATTCGCTGTCAATACAATAAAATGTTTGTGCAAAACCTTATTTTATTTTCACTTAAATGAATTTATTATAATTAAAAATTTAACTGTAGTTGTTACTAATAATTTCCTCTCCTACCTGTATGTAAAATCGATTTTGCTCCTCTCCCTTTTAAAAAATCGAAAATTCCAAAATAGACAAATAGGGCAATTAAATATTTAAGTTGCAATATAATTAAAAATTTAACTGCAGTTGTTATTAGTGACAATCTCTCATCTTAGCCCATTCTGAATTGTCTTGGAGGAGAATTACTTTTTAGATGTGACATGTTCTTTTGTTATGTAAATAAAAATCTTATAAATGCATGAAGTATGTAAAAGTTACATTTTAATTAACCCCTTTCAAACGTTAAATGGGATCACTGACTGCAAAAGTGAGGAACACAGATCTAACTTTCTACCATGTCTATGAGGGTGTAAGTAGATGTTTTCTCAAATAAATAAAGTTAAGAAAATGGGGAAATTTATCGCAGAATTTCCTCGTAATATAAATTCTCGAATATCTTAAAATTTCACTGTAAATAAAAAGCAAAATCTATCGAAATTCCTTTTTTTAAAATGCATTTTTTACAAAAGTCGCTGTAACCACGTTATTACTTTTACAACGTACCTGAAAATTTTTCAGGTAAATAATAATGTTAACAAAGTAAATTAATTAATTAATTAGCGCTGGCAGCTAAATTATCAAAGTATTGTTGTAAATCCTTTTGCCTTTTCTCATACAAAAAGATATCGAAAATGTTCCCACATATATATTATACTTGTAAAAGTTTAAATTTACATATTTGTTTCGAATAACTAAAGAAATGATAAATTCTATTGGAATTTCAGGTATGTAAAGAATGTTTTGTAGCTCATGCATATCAGTGAAAGTTTTGATGCGAAGGCAAAAAGGGGAGCAATAACAAATTAAAGGTAAACTTATGTTTCGGAATGTTTTTTATAGAAAACGTACTATTAATTTCGTTATTTGAAATATAGAGTAACCATGTTAAAATTCGTTTACACGAAGTTATGCTTAATGGCCGTAATGATAAGAAACCTTCTGTATTTTCTCTGCACACAAACCACAAACAGTATACTATACTATTTCTAACAAGTTGATTGTTAATCGGATGGTTTTTGTGATTGGTATCACGGTGCATATACACACACGCACACGGAAGGCGGTACACACAGAAATACCAAAATAAATAAATAAAAGTAAATAAAATAAAACAAAATAATAAATAATTAAATAATTAAGTATAATAAAATATTGAGTTACAATGGAGAGGACTAAGCTGATGTTTCGGCAAATAATGGTTATTTAAATGATTTTTAAATAGAGAAGTCGTTTATTAAACAAAAGATAAATACATTCTAGAGGATATTTTTTGGCAAGGTCTCCATATCAAACAATTATTTATTAAATGATTTATCATTACTATAACTGTCTATAAGTAATTCGAGCTCCTAGATAGACTGCAATGTATAAAAAATTTTACATTGCATCCGAGCAGAAAAAAAATCAAATCCTGCAATTTTATAAAAGTGTATGATTTTTATAACAACAACCTCTAACATGCCTACAAATTTATATCTTAATCAATGGTAGAGTTATGTGCTAGTGCATTTTAAATAATTCGACTCTATAATAGTTCATGGAAATAAAGAATTTTTCTTCGCGTCTTTTCTTTTACATCAGTTTATAAGTCCTACATACTTCAAAATATATATGTTTCGTACGGGTGACCTATAACATACCTACTAACTTTTAGCTCAATAGGATAAGACTTTTAGACTCCATCGCACTTCAAACGATTCGAGTCCAATAGCCATAATGATAAAGAATATTTATTTGGGTCTCTATAGAAGAAATATGAGTAATACACTTATCGAATTTAATACAGTGCATGTTACAGTGACGTTTAACATAACTATGAACTTTCGACTCAGTCGAAATAATCATTTAGATGCTATCATATTCACTTACAGAAATTCACACATACATACAGCACCGTAAAAATAGCCAAAAATGAATTCACGAGAAATCAAAATGTATTAAGGCACTAAAATCACAGATGTTAAATAGTTTCGTGATTTGAAAAGTTTTCTTGTTTAATTCATGTTCAGAAAGTAAAACTTGTTGAAATTTTGCCCATTTTCTTGTTTAGTTACTTTTCCTAATTTTATAAATATATAATAATGTAATTAGAGATAATGTACTTTCTATATAATTGAATAAAGATATAATATCAGGTTCAATCAAAAAGGGTATTTATCTAAATAATCAACAATCAATACTTAGCATTCAAGATCTCGAAATTTCTTTTTATCGATTTTGTTTTCCAAGAATCTTTAACTTCGATACGTAAAGGTTCTGCTGTAGTCGATAGTTAATTCATTCTCGAATAAAAAAAAATGCTTTTGAAAATAATTAATGAAACTACTTAATATTATCATATCCATAGGCGTGAAGAAAAGAATTATCTCTCTCTCTCTTTTTTTCCTTTTTTAATAAGTAAAAAAATGATAAATTCAAAAGATTTAAAATTTGAAAGGTATTTTTACAAAAATTCTACGAACATTATTTCAACGTTCACACAAAAAAGTTAAATAAAATAATAGCTGTAATCTTGATTCATTACAATTTAAACTTTGACATCTTTCGTTTAGGTATCTGGTAAATCTCTGTGTTACAATAAAATAAAATTTCTTTATATAGAGGTAACGAAAGGCTTTAAAGCATAAACCGTTCATATTAAAATTGTTATTAAAAAAGTTACATACAAGGCCTTACTTTGTACAAAATTTTACAGAAATATAATTATTTTATAAAAATATAATAAAATTCTATAATAATAATAATAATAATAATAATAATAATAATAATAATAGTAATAAAGTTTTTGAAAGCTTGTGTAATAATATTTTTGTGATATAAAAAGCCTTTAAATTAAGGGATTGCTTTTTTTTCCATTCAGGATCCTGACCTAGTTACATAACATACTTTAATCTCGTATTTTCCTTATTGTTATCTTTTATATGAAGAGTTTTTAAAAGATTATTTAGAGGAGCTCATTTCTCCCTATATCCCGGTACATTCATTTAAAAAAATACGTGGTTCATTCCAGTACATTCATTCCTCAGAACATTCATTTTTAAAAATATTCAGCAATCCCTCAGTTTTGATTTTTCCATTTTAGTGAACAAAACAGGATTAATTAATATAATATCTTGAGTAATAAAAAAATGTAAAATGAATAAATAACTTTTAAAAAATGATAGATACGATTGGATAATTCTCAACATTTTATCAATGTAAATCAATCTTGTTACAATGAGAAACAATAGCTGTATAGTTATTAAAACATCAACAACAACAACAACAACAAAAGTCATTTTTTTTTTTTTTTTTTTAAACTTATTTTTTAAAATTGTGTGACAAATGATAAGAATATTAACTACTTCTTTTGTACGCTTTTCGTATAACAAAAGACTATGGCGAGGATTTTTTAAGACTGAAAAAAAGTACAATAAAACTTTTGACCGAAATATCGAAAGTCTTTTTTTCTATTTTATTAACATATTTTATTAGTATATGCTCAACAATAACAAAATCTTAAATCAATAAAAATATAGATTTTATAACAAAAAAGTTAAGATTACTGCTTTCTTCATTTATTGATAAAAAGTAAAAGGAATATAATGAGGAAAAAAAAAAAAAAAACTATCACTTACATGAAACTATTTATTATCAGGAACTATCTTAACTGTAAGTAAATATGAATCGTTATTTCAGAAATTTAACATAGGAAAAGTTTACAAGAAAACTTTTGACAGATAAACAGTTTTATCGAAAGTATCTATTTTCTATGGACTGTTTTATTTCAATATCTACTGTTGCAAAAAATATGGGATAATGATAAAAGTATAAATCAATAAGAAATAAAACGAAATACGTTTGGGTAAGTATGTTGATTTGTACCTTCCTTTTATTCTATTTATCATCTTTTTAAGCTAAAGATTTTGTATTATTATTCATTTTCAATTTCTTAAGAATATATTTTCGTTTTAGCATAAAGTATGAAAGCTGAATGCTACATATATCTGTTTGGGTATATGTTTTTTTTGCTCTTGAAATATCCGTCTTCGTAAATGAGAATAGAAAATTTATTGAAGTGTTATATATATATCAAATTACATTTTTTTTCATAAGTGAATATTTTCTACGAGAGTCAGTATTTAGTTTAATAATTTTTGAAAAAAAAAAAATATATTTTGTTAAATATATTTATATATAAAACTACATTTCATTTTTATTCAAGAGTAAGGTTAAACAAATAAATTATAAAAATAATTGTAATATATATATATATATATATATATATATATATATAAAGAATTATATTTATGCCAGCCTGTAAGTGTAGCAAATAATAAACTCTGAAATATAAACTATGAAACCTGCTTAAAATTAACTACTTTTATTAAATTTATTTGAAAAGAATAGAATAAATTCATTAAAACTTCTGAACTAAATATTGAGATGTTTCTTTCGGTTTACTTTGATTATTTCTGCATGGTCATTTTTTTTTCTCTTAGAGACTTAATTGGCTGAGACCTACTGCTTAAAATAAATTCTGAACTGCTATAAAAATCCATGTCTGTATCAGGATTTGAATTACAGTCATAGCAACTTAAAACCAGAAGAGTAACTATTTAGTTACCAAATTGACAGGTAAAAAGCATAATTATACAGTTTTTCAATTAGTTCAAGAACAGATTTTAATAATATTTTAATTTTTGTTTAGGAAAGTTCAATAAATTTATAAAAACCCCAAATCATAAATTTTCTCAAAACTTAAATTCAGTACTGATATGGAATAAGTATGATAATGAAATTTCCTTGTATAATTTTAATTTACATATAAGTTCCTTTAATCCGTAGTTTTTGAAATTTGTTTTTATTAACATCCACTTTTAAGACAATTTTTTACAGCATACAAATTATTAAAAGATTTCAATGTGAAACATTCCTCTGTTCTTTATTCTAGGTCATATAAATTTGACCTAATTTAATTGGAACAGTTTTATTTATGTTTAGAAGTTTTTTCGAGAAAAGGAAAAATACATTATACAAACATTAATAAATATAAGATTTTTTTTTACAATAAAGGGTCACCTCATTGTTTTACCGTTAGGAAATTTTTGTGGTTTTCTCCGAAACTAGTGCAGATACCGGCTAGGACACCTAGAAAGAACCCCCTCAGATTGTTGTCTACCCATGCTTAGGTCCTCATACAGACAATTGGCATTAAAACACAATACCAAAACCCAAATAAATAAAAAAGAAGGTCATCAATGTATATATAAAATTTGGCAGAACATAACAATAGCAAATACTTAAAATATTATTGTTACAATACTCAAAAGTTATTGAGTTTTATAAAGCCTTACAGATTACAATAATTAAATGTTTATTTACGAGTGTACATAAAAACTGACTCTTCGTGTACGAAACTGAATATTTATTGTATATTTTTGCATATTTATTTTGAAAATATAGATAATCCTCGAAGTCTTGGAAAGAGAAAATAAAATTAATATAGCCTAGCCACTCAGGTTTTTGCGTAGTAAGGTTAAACATAATATCTGGATGATAGGATTATCAATTTAGAAAAAGTTCAAGAAAATATGTAAAAGTAATTTATTATAAGAGCGAGATGAAATATCTAAGCCTTTTTGTCCAAATTATCTGAAATTCTCCACCTTGAGATAAAGTTAGACATAAACTATAAAAGTTTTTTGAAAATTTGATATTTATGCTGAAAATGTTTCTGAAAGCATATTTTACGTACATTTAATCAGTTAATACTTGATTTTTATCAATATCTATTTTTGTTAGATTTTTAAAAACAAAATTATGATAAATTGTTATAATCGTTTTATGATTATAATAAGTATAAAGTGTTACATATCTTTTTTTAAAACATAACTGTTATTTTTTTTAAATTCAATCAAAATATTTCTAGACCATAATTTACTTATAGTATTTAGATGGGTGTAAGTATTTCTTTTTTATTTACAACAAGAAGTCGTAATAGCTTGAGAATGTTAGCTATGCTACAGGTTTAGAAGTAGCGGAGTTAATATAAAAACAATAAATTACTCAAAAAGAGAATTGTAGATATATCTGGCTGTATTAGTTATTTAATCAGCGTGCGTATTTTATATTTGAGTCCTTTACGAACATATTGTGGCTTAATAATTAAAATTATTAATGAACTTAAGCATAAACCGATGTATTATCATTTTTATTTTACATTTTTCATTTAATATTTCACAACACAATTTAAAGATATCGCAATAAAATCGGAATCTATCACATTTACTTAAAAATAGATTTTAATAATATCAGAATTCTCTTTATAAAAGGCAAAATAGATAATGATCTAAATAATTAAATAAATTTCATTACAAAATGTATTGTTTAAAATGAAATATTCAGATACATTGTTTGTGTTTCGATTGTATCAGATATATTTATTTTCATTCGTAATGATATTGATTGCCTATTTTAAAACACTTAGCGAGCGAATTTAGGTTCGTCTATAAGTATATTTGCTTTAAAGTACTCCATTAATAAAGATCCGGTTTTCCATTAGTTATTCCAGTTCACTCTAAGGCATGATAAATTATGCAACGCACATCAAGATGAAGTTTATTTTCTTCTTGAGTAGTTGCCTCATCTATGTTATTAACGAAGTTAATAATGATTGCACGTTGTAGTCTGATAGCAATATTTTTCTATCTTACTTTCCATAATTAAAAATACATATTGTAAGTGTCTAAAGATGATTTCTTAACTTTTAAAGTTAATAATGCAAGAAAATTTATTTTTTTCTGAAATTGAAATACATATATATAAATCTTTAAAAAATTACTGTTGATCTTAGACACAAAATGCACTGATAGGTAACACTGCAATCCACAAAATTAATCCCTGTTTTTACATTAAGTAATATAATTGCTAACTCACATTTTAATAAATTTTTGTGATAAATGTTTTAAATATGAATAAATTATTTTTACCTTCCGAATACATGGATGTTCAAACTTTCACATAATAATATAGTAAGTATATCATTTAGGAAGCAAAGTACAGAAGAATTTGTTGGATACTCATGTTATAATCAGAAAAATAAATCGCTTTAATGTATATTCATATACTAGAAAATACGGAGAATATCATTGTTTGACAATAATATGCAGAAAGACACAGGATGACAGAAAAGCATATATGGGTTCAGCAAGTTTCGACGGCTATAATTTTTGCCTCCTGCAAAATATGTGTCGACGTTCATTACAAAATAGAAATATAAGTACACTAACAACTAAAAGAGTACTTAAGCTTAATTTGAGTCCATCAATTAGTCATTTAACACGTTGAGTGCCATGTCAGCCATCGGTGGCTGACACTGAACTTACCGTTTAGGCCGCGTCAACCACTGGTGGCTGACAGTGTAAAATATGATGTAAATAAACTAATAAAAATTACATTGTTTTAAGTGATTACTGAAAATTTATTTTAAATTTGCTTAGTTTTTATTTATTACAGGATATCATTAAGCCATGTTAAAGAATTTTATTGAAACGCGGTAATATTAACGCGCTTCTAAGCGGCGCGCGTTGTAGGACGGGGATTTCCTTAATAATTCGCCTGACGCTCGATGTGTTAAGAAATTAAATTATGCATGTTTACGTAGAAATTAAGTAAAATTACACACTGGAACATAAAAGTCTCACCTTTGCAATTACTCGGGTTCAAAAATGGTAAACATAAAGCGATATTAGATGTCAAAGGTCAAATAATGTGTTATAGCTGTAGTATTTATAAGTAGTAGTAATTATACTGGTAGTTTCCGAGAAGCAAAAAAGCTTAGACTGGAAGACGAAAGTAATTCCTACGATTTTCAAGCCAAGATGAATTAATTGGTTAACTGATGGCAACAGCGTATTTTGCGGTATACGATTTTGCTTATGATTAATGTTAAGTTGATTTTGATTTTAAGTCGCATAAGAGCCGCGCAGAGAGCGATGATATAAGAATGCACCTGTCAAGTGTTCTTGTGCACTAAGTTGAAAATTTGACAATCAGGAGCCTCGACAGACAATTTTTCAAGAGGTGAAAAATGCAAAATTCTATGGGTATATCTAAAAATTTACTTAGATATATACAGTGTGGAAAAAAATAAAATTTCGTGTTGCAGAAAAATTGACTTTCCCTTTTTTATTTGTAATAATTCCAAAACTAATGATTGAAACAACTAAAACTGTCATAATTTCCATAATACCAAAGAGATAAAATGATACCTATGTACATTTTTGATTTAGTAATTCATTTTATTATACTCTACGAAGTACTTAATAAAAATGTGCATAAAAGTTTGTTTTGAAACGTAATATAATAAACATATACTATATATTCTATTATGATTTATTATATGATATAATCACGCTACATTTTAATGTATGAAATAAAACTATTTGTTTGTTAGATCCAAACAATTACTTAATAAAAATGTATTCTGCTTTGGATAATTTCACCTTTACATGGAATTACTGCAACGACATAGTATTACACAGTTTTTTACATAAACTTCAGAAAATTCCCTGTACCAAATATCAAAAATAATATTTTCTAGTTCTTGAAAATTTGTAGGCTACAAATTTTGAATCCCTTTTTTTATAGATTAAGCATTTTGGAACGGACTGAGATTAGGTCTGTTTCCCATGTCTGGTAAAGAAAACTTTCTACGATATTTTGTGTGGGATTTAACTTAAAGAGAAAAAAATTATGATTATTTATGGAAATATAAGTGCTCATAGGAATGGGTAGCTAATTTCAATAATTTTAATCAAATAAACGTACCATAGACGAAGATGACGTGAGTAAGGTGTAGTATCATCCTGAAATGCTGAATATGGAAGTCTGAGATATCTTCAAAAAAGTAGGCCAGACACCACTTTTAAAATGACTGTGTTTTATTTTGAGTTAATTGATCCTTTAAGCATGAAAACTTGTCCGACTCTTTCAAAAGTTATGCACTTTCGTACCGTAATGTACGGAAAATGTGTATGTATTCATTAAAGTTAATTTTCGTAACTTTTGAAAAAAGTTTTTATGAATTCAAAATTCCGTTTTAAAATAGATTATAATAAAGCAGTTTATTAAGATTCGAAATTTAAAACTAAAACTTATCATACATAAGTCATAACTTTGCTCTTTTTTTCACAATTTAAAGCTGTAAACTGAATAAGAAAAAAAAAAAGAAAAAAAATGAAAAATGTGAAAAATAGTTTTAAAATGTAATTGAATTTAAGATCTCACAAACTTTTCTGGAAAACAGAAAATTCAATTAAAGCAGAAAAAAAAATGTAGAACAGATTTTTTATTATACTGAGTTACATGATACAGCCAGTAAGTTTTCAAGCGGACGAAAATATTCTTAAAATTAAAAATAAATAATATCCTTCATATAAGTATGTTCCAAAATAATGTCAAAATGTTCCATGATACAAAAAACAAGATTGTATAGGTGGATTATGTCCAATTATCAATCCATGATTGGTGTTAGTTTCGTATTCTATTTTTTCCCAATTCCGTGGTTTTTCCCTTACAATAATCCTCATAATGCAAATTTGTACGAAATATTGTAATTCCGCCATGTTATGAAATTCTTAGTTTTTGAAAGCCTTAACATGTTTTTAAAGTAGAATATTGATAATATTAATAATATTCATGCCAGATCAAAAATTATATCTTAAAGCTAGCCTTCAGAATAAAAATAATCCTTATAATGTAAGTTTAGGCAAAATATTGTTTTCTTCTGCCATGTTAAAAAATTTTAAATCTCTAATTACTTACGAAGTTTTTAATAGAAAGTGCTACAATTCTATTGAATTCAATCTGATAAATATTTTAAAATCTAGTCCGATTTCTTATAATTATTTATTCTTTAAATAATATCTATACAGAATAAAAAACTAAGAAATTAATTAACAAACAAGCAAATTATTGAAATAGCTAATACTAAAAAATCACATCCATTTCATGAGTTACAAATTCGTCACTATGTAATCATATAGTAATTAACACGAACATTATAAATGAATAAAAAAAAAAAAAAAAAAAAAAAAAAAAAGAAGTGGTCGAACATTTTCATAAAAATTAAAGTTTTATATACTGCGAGGAGGGAACTGAAATATTATTGAAAATCGCCGAACGGACATTTCTGGCAAATTTCCCATTATATTTAGAAATAATTTAATGAAGAACCAGACTGTAAGTAATGCATATGTAAAATTTACGGTCAGAAAATGCGAAGTCCTTCTTTTCGCATAAGGGGGGAATTTTCAGAATATGAAACTTTTCGATATATTAATTAGCTTCTTCTCTATATTAGAATATATTTTGATATATTTTACATTCCATTAAATTTCAAAATTTAAACACAAATTTAATCGATAAGTTATAGTATATTTAATTTATTTTAAAATTTCTTTAATATAAATTATTTTGAATTAAACATATTTCAAATTTCCTTCAGAACTATCAACGGAATTTTTTAATTGTGCTCTTATATTACAGATAATTCATCACGTACAACAGTCATTAATAGAATGCTTTACTAGAAGCACGATAAAGATACAAAGCAACAACTTATTTATGACTGGAAGTAGAAGCTAATAAAAGTTGGCTTTTATATTTGCACATAAAAAATCAGAATTGTCTCAAGTAATATTCTTTTACAGTGAGTATCAAACTTATGGTGCTAAAACCTATATATATTTTATCCCACGAGAAAATTAGAGCATTCAATCTTTTCAAACTAGATGAGTTACGTAGTTACATAATATTTTAAAACTGTACATTTAGTGACGATGACAATAATAAAAAATAATAATTGTAATAATAATCATTATTACTATTAATTTTATCATTGTTATTTTTATTTGTGGTCAAAGTTACTGAAACCGCTGTCTTAATTTTCATCTTTCAATTTTTTCTTTTTCTTTTCTTTTTTTTTTTTTTCGTTGTATACGTTGATGACTTTTTCTTTTAGAATAAAAATTACAATCTAAAACTTTCTTTCATCACGGGAATTGCATCTGATTGCCATTATTTTTCATTTAAATTATATCTTGCATTTTTCTTAAAGAAAAAAAAAACTGATAAAGTAAAAAATCTCTCTCCGATAACATGATACTTAATTTATATCATTTTTTATTTATTTATTTACGTGATCATACAATAATTAATTAAAAATGAATGTAAAATTTTAAAATATATAATTTTCAAATTCTGTTTTGCATCCAAAAACTTTTCAAAAGGAAGATTATTGATTAGTTTATGGAAATATGCAGATTATCAGTTTTAAAGAAATGAATGGATGTGATAAAAAGATATGATTATCCCGGTTTTATGTTAAAAAATAGCATAGAATATAAATACAATATCTATTAATTTCACAGCAATGCTTAATTTTTTAATACATACAACATTTAATAATAATAATAAAAAAAAAAATATTTTATACTGAATAAAAATTTATTTGTTTAAAAGAACATTCGGGGAATGTTAAGTGTTGGGGAATTTTAAGACGTTGATAAATTTTAAGTATCGCGTCACTGTTACCTAAAGGTTTGTAATTTATACTTCATGTCGGTTATCATAAATAAAAAGAGAGAGAGAGAGAGAGAGAGGGCTACTCTTTTTTGGCGTTATCACTTGTTAAAGTGATTGATATATTTACATTTAATAACTTTCTGTTTTTGATCCATGTTTTAAAATTTCTCTGTTTGTTATAAGCTTTGTACACATTAAATTAAACAAAACGAAGCATAAATATCATGCTAATAGTTCATTTTGCAACAAAAACATATTATTGAAAGAATTATTTACTAAGTGGAAAATAACATGCTCTCGAAAACGATGCTTGAATTTCATTATGGTAAATTAAAATTTCTATTATTTTAGAAACAAAAATTTTGGGTATTAAACTGAGATTCTGCAAATTAAACGCTAAGTGCATTTTAATTAAATTAATATTTGCAAGGAAATTTTACTGTAGTGACTTAATTTAGTTTGTTAAAATATTCTTTTATAATGTGTTAAAATGCATGCTGAACGAGTTTCATTAGATTAAATATCCGCGGCAAGGCTCGTGTAAGTCTCTTTTGTAAAATTCCCTTTAATATTAATTATTAAGCGCTGAAAATAGTTATGTAGAAGCACAGAAAGCTTCGTTATGTGCTTCATTTATTCCATTCTTTCCTTAAAGCTGAAAATTAATTAATGCAAAACTATGTTCTGCATTGAAATTTCAAGGCTTCATAACATAGATTTATTAAATTTAAAGACAAAGACAGACACTTTAAAGAAAAGCTTTTAAGTTGTATATTAAACATAAGAAGTTCAGTTGATTTGCGATTGGTTCAATGGTTTTACATAAATTATTGCAGAGTTTATTAATACCTTAAAAAATACGTTATGCAATATGACATTCATTTTTATAATATTAAATAATAATAAAAAATAATAATATTAGTTACAGATTATTTCATTATATTAATAAAATCTGTCTTTAAAAATATTTTCGCATTGTAAACTTATTTAATTTAGAAAATATATATATATATACTATTTGACCCGACAAACGTTGTTTTGTCATATAAATTATTTCTAGAGAATATTTTGCTAGAAAAAAATAACTAACTTATTGTAAGTGTGTAAGGATGTGGTATATAAGTTGAAGATGTATGGAGCGCTGTGAACGGTGAAAGAATATAGAAATAACAAAATACCAAACATTTATTTTTTTAATTTATTAAAATATATTCTTTAAAATTATATACATATAGCTACTTATAACAATATTACTAAAAAGCAATATCAATCCCTTAATGCAACAGAGTGTACAATATTTTTTGTTATCCCATCTTTCGCCAATACAAACAAACTGGATGGTTTGCCCACTCGAGAGCCACATATAATTGTCCGTGTGAAAAACATGATGTGCTGAAATCTAAGCCACAGACAGGCATCGTTTGGCCCAGAGACTTATTGATAGTCATTGCAAATGCCAATCGAATTGGAAATTGAGGGCGTTTAAATTGAATTGGCACATCTGTGGGTATAATAGGAATTCGCAGTAGTAATATATTTTCCCCTCGGAATTTGTCATTTAAAATGATGGCTTCGATAACATTTTTCATTAATTTTTTATGACTAATCGCGTGCCGTTGCACAACCGTGGTGGGTTCAAATTACGAAGCAAAATAACCGGAGATCCAACCTTCAGTTGTAAAATATGCGGTGGCATGCCTGGTAAATCCAATGAGTTTAAAAACTTTGTTGGATAATTTACAGCTTCGGTGGCATCGCAAACTGTATCATTAGATTTGTATGACACCAAGTCTCCTGGTAACAAATGTTGTATCTTGAGATTCAATTCGTTGACGTCCACATTTTTTGCTGCTAAAATTGCTCTTTCTGCCAGCCACTCATGATTTGTGTATCGTCTGTGTACATCGGGAAATATCTGGTCAATAAGAGCATCTTGAGAATCAATGATTGTGCAGAAATCGGTCGGTAATTTTATGCATCCAGTTTCATCTGTAGTAACTTTTCCATCGCCGATATCTAAAAATTGTTTTGAGAATGTTTCAGCGGATGGATCTTGAAGCTTTTGAACGCACAAATTTACTTTCAGTTGTACTTTTTCAACATTAAGCCACAATGACGATGATTTTAAGCATGCGTTGATCTCATCAGCGTATGTTGAACGCGGAATAACGGGAAGTGCTTGTCTGAAATCACCTGAAAAGAGTAACAGAGTGCCGCCAAATAGTTTGTCGTTGTTTTTTATATCTTTCAATGTCCTGTTCGACGCCTCAATCGAATGTTTGTGTGCCATAGTGCATTCATCCCAGATAAGAATTTTACACTATTTCAGCACTGTGGCCATGGACGATAGTTTTCTTATGTTGCACACTGCGTCTCGGTTATTTTAAATATTTAGTGGCAGTTTAAATAATGAATGAACTGTTGTGCCTCCATCCAATAAAGTTGCCGCAATGCCAGATGATGCAACAGCCAATGCGATGCCATTATTTGATCGTATTTCGGCGAGAATTAGCGAAATAAGAAATGTTTTGCCAGTTCCACCTGGTGCACCCCCCCCCCCCTAAAAAAAAAAAAAAAAAAAAAAAAAAAGAATCCACCTTGTCCTGCCAAAACTGCGAGCATGATGCGGTCGTAAACGGTTCTTTGTTTTTCATTCATTAGTGGGACATTGCGAGCAACAATCGCTGCCATTTCTACAGTATTGTATTGTAGTTCACGATTCAATTCAGTGCTTATTAAATCAGATGCACTTCGATTTGTTGAATGCATACCGAAATGACTGAGTGGTAAGTTGGCAATGATAATGCAAAGATCTTCAGTAGCAATCAATGCTTCATTGTACATAGCGTCACATGAATACTATCGTTAGATCGTTGCACCGTGAACGATGTTGATGCAATATATCATCAGTCATTGAATCTTTGTGATTATCCCATAATGTCTCTGCTCGGGCCGGGAAACATGCGTCAACACTATAGCGAATAGTAGACGAATTTGTTTTGCTGTACAGTTCAGTCCTACTTCAGCAAGCTTACCATCTCACTGGTTGTCGTCTTCCAGCAAGCCGAGTGCAAGGCATGCATCTTTATACGTTGGATACTGTTGTCCATTCACTTTACGTAAATCTTGAAATGACAAAGGGCCGATGACATTAACCAATAACAGTCGAAGATAAAAGCACTCAGTCTGCCTTGGATTGACTGTAAATACTCGTCCCGCAGAGGCGAATATGGGATCACCCAACGGTTATCAATGTCAATATCTATGTTGGTGATATAGATGACCGCCATAGATGATAAGATTGTCCGCCATTATCGGGATTTCTTCGACGATATATTGGATATCCGTCAACATTTGTGATCGTGAAATTTTTCGGAAAACTTTTAGTACATTTTCCATCTGCACAAATAATAATGGCCTAAAAATTCATTTTTCATTTTAACATAAAATAACTCCGTTGGATACTGACGAATTTTTTAAAAGAATATACCATTTTAACTAATTTTAACATTTTAACAATATTAACGTTTGAAAAATATTTTAAACACTTTCGGTTAAAAATTCATTTTTCATTTCAACATTAAATAAATTCTGACATCGTGTTTACGATTCTAAAATATTAACTTTGAAAAAATATTTTAAACGCTTCGTAAGATACGGTTACGATTCTAAAAATATTAATTTTGAAAAAATATTTTAAACACTTCTTAAGATACGGTTAAAAATTCATTTTTCATTTCAACATTAAATAAATTCTGACATCGTGTTTACGACAACTCACGCCATCTAGGTGGAAAAGTTGCTGAAAGAGTTGGTTAAAAATTAATTAAGAAAGAACTAATTAAGTTACAACTTTCATTTGTAAATCTAAACCATTCTCGAATCCACCTGAAGACACACAAAAAATTTCATTAAACTCAGTCCAGCCGTTTAGGAGGAGTTCAATGACATACACACGCACAAAAGAAATATATATATAAAGACTAACGGAAAACACACACACACACACACAATTTTTTTTTCTCTTTCAACAACAGCAAATTTTATCATTCAACAAGAACGATAAATCATGCGGTACGCATTGATTATTAACACTTTCCAATTGTACGTACTTATTGTTTCATATAACTTTCAGTGTTCTCTGCCTACATTATCCCACAACGGACAGGCAGAAGAATTGAAAGGCATAAAAGTAAACTAACGGAATTTATAATCACTTTTAACCATTGTTGGAAAGTGTTAAAAATGCTTAACGCAAAATGCAGCCCTTAGATTCTAATTGCAGCCCTTAATGTCTCTGAATATTTTAGTATAACCCTGTAAATTTGAAAGTTAACCATATAAGATTGTATACGATACATTATTTGAGCACATTAACGATAAATGACAATTTATTTATTTATTTATTTATTTATTATTATTATTTTTTTTTTTTTTTTTACAGTAGAAAGTTACTTAGATGTGATTTATAAAAAATATCTGTAATAAAACGCAGTACACTGACATTTTTTTGGGGTTTTCCTGTACACAAACTAGTTGTAGATGACCTATTAATGTCATTTTAAATAGAGAACTTTCCATAGTGAACTTGAAAAACATGTAATTTTTTTAAAATTTTTTTGAAAACTTTTACTGACACTAGGGCGTACAAACGGACAGATGCCAGTTGGACAAACGGATACACAAATTGAAATCCTATACACACCCAAAAATTGTAAGAAAGTGTTTAAAACGCTTAATTTAAACGAAAATGGAATTCTAGCAAATTTTAAATATTTGCTATTAATGCAATTTAATATTTTTGTATGGCCCTGTAAATATAATGCTAACCATATTATATTCTGTAAAAAACATTCTTTTATGCATATGAATAACATATTTCAATTCATTAAGATTTGTGCAAAGTACATTTGTTAAATATTGGTTTATAGAAATGTATATTTACGGGAGTTAGAGCACGGAGAGACAGACAAATCGATGTCATTAACACTTTTCAAACTTGTTGAAAAGTGTTAAAAAAGAGCAAATTTTGGAACTATTTTTATTACGTCGTTCGTCTTGTAAAATTTACGAATGATCTAAGTTTTCAAAAGAAAGAAGAGTAGTTAGGAAAGTAATAATTTTGAAAACGGCAAAGATAAGTAAGTCATTTAACGATACCACAAAAAGTAGTAATTTTAGAATGAAAAGCAAAAAAGTATTTCAATGTGTGAGATGACAAAATAATTAAGTGTTAATGAAGTATTGGAGAGACGGTTTTTAGAAATATTTAACCTTTTTTGGCTGTGTAAACAGGAAATTTGGCTCTAAGTGGCCACGTTGCCCATCCATATTAGATGACCGAAAGTTAAAAACAATGTTTAAAATGTCAATTTCTATTATGTCTAAAACTTAGGAATTATTTAAAAAAAATAATTGGCAAAGTAATTCTTTTTAAAGTAGTGCAGAGATGATTAAACAGAGTAGGTTTAAAAGCCAGAAGGTCCGCAAAAAAGCCATTAATAACGAAAAAATAAAATAAAATAAAATAAAATAAATAAAAGAATAAGACAGTAAGGCTTCAGTGGCCCCAGAAATTTAAAACATGATCTATTAATTATGGGTCTGAAGTGGTTTTCTCTGATGAGTCAAGTTTAACTTATTTGGAGGTGAAAGGAAACAAGTCAGTCGGGCGACGAAACGGTGGCGGACTTAATGAAAATTGCCCTCTTAAATCAGAAATCCCCCCCCCCCAAATAAATAAATAAATAAATAAATAAATAAATTCAAATTTATTATAAAATTTGGTTACCACTCGGCTATTTTGGAGGTATTTCAGAATTTTCCACAATTAATATTTCAAAATGATAATGCATCTTTCCACATGGCGTTTGTAGTAAGTTTATTTGCTTCAAGCTGTTGAAATTACGTATCCATCCTCATGAGTACTTATTAATCTGTAAGTAATCATTATTGTTTTTCACATTAGATTAAAATTTTAAAAGAATATCGTAGAATCTCTTAAAGACCTGGAAATAGTGCTAAACCCCAATATCTCCCAAACAAAAATGTTTAGTTTATACAAAGAGGAAGATTAAAAATTTATAGCCTACACCTTTGCAAAGAACTAGAAAAAATTATTTATGATGTTTATCACGATGAGATTTCTGACGATTATGTTAAAAAACTGTATAAAATTACGCTTTTACGCGTTAAAGCAGTAATGCCGTATGAAGGTATCGTAACCCAACACTGAATATCTTTTTGTTATTCAATAATGGTTTAAACCTAACAAATAAATAGTTTTTGTTTCATATATTAAAATATAACGTTTTTATTTCACATAATAAACCATAATAGAATGCAAAATTTATGTTTATTATATTATGTTTAAAAAGAAACTGTTATGCAGTTTTTTTTTTTTTTTTTTTTTTTTTTGAGTACTTCGTAGAATGTAATAAAGGGAATTACGAAACTGTAAATGTACATAGGTATCATTTTATACCTTTGTATTATTTTACAAACATGAACTTCTATTTATTTTAATAATTAGTTTGAAGTTATTACAAATAAAAAAGGTATAAGTTAATTTTTCTGAAATGAAGCTTTTTCTTTTCTTTTCTTTTTCTTTTGGTGAATATTTTAGTAGTTTTTTGGGTGCATTTATTTTGTATATTGTTCCGATTACTAGAGGCGGAATGGCTATCATTTTCGTTTATTTAATATAAAATATATTTAAATCCCCGTATGCCCTTTATTCCCTCAAACCCCCTTTCTGAATGATATTTCTTCTTTAATTTTACACGTTTTTGAGACAGGAATGATTATTTTTTAAACATAAAAAAAAATTGTTTTAAATTTATGAATACCAAACCAATAAACAAACAAACAACAGCAAAAACCAAATCTTACAGAAAACGTCCCGAATCTTTGTCATAGGATGGAGATGAAGCCATACTAAGAACTATTGAGGAAAATGAGATCTTTGAAATTGACGTTAAGAATTAAAAAGACATAGCTAATTAAATCTATAAAAGGAAAAATCTATTCAGCTTATAAAATTTATTATCACCCGTCAGAATATACCTAAAAAAAAAAAAAAAAAAATCTGGTGTATCTCTATTTGACTTTGCGAACATTTAATTGATACACGACATTTTAACAAATATGAATTTCTAATTAATTCAGTAGAAAGCAGAAGTAAAATGTTATAATATGCTGTTTGAGCATTTTTCTCAAAATTGACAAGAGTTCTTTTGTAATGCACTGTAAAAAAAAGAAAATATAAGCATTGATTTTCTAATAACATCACGTCGTAGTAAAATTTTAAAATAAAAACATGTTTCATTCTGTTTAAAATAGCTTAATGTACTTTATACACTAAGCCTCCATAGGATATACAGTCATATGAAAAAGTTTAAGACCAGTAGTCGATTTTCAGTATTTTAACACATTGCCTCATTTGAGCAGGTTATTGCATCATCTCATGTTCTGATTGCATCAAACGCATTCTATTGCTATAAAAAAGATGACTGGCGTGTTTATCGCCAGTTGTTTATTGGATTTTAATAATAGAATTTTTTTAATGATTTGAACAATTAACGTATGTAATTTATCTTCAGGATTAGAGTAACTCCGAAAACTAGCCCATTCAGTCCCACCAACGCAGTTTCCAAAGCCAGTGAAGTCAAGTAGATAGATGTGTAACACAATGTGGAAAGTATGTCAGTTTTAGCAAACCCCTGTCTCGAGAATCGTATGCAGCGCTGGTGATATCTTAGAAACTTTAATGTTTTAAGTACCGAGCAGTTTTGAACCATTTTCGTAAATTCGGTGTGTCATTTTTCATAGAGCGATGTCATCCCCCCTCCCCTTATATAAATAATATTTGGGCAATAAATTCCGGAAAGAATAAAAAATTGGCTTAACGGCAAGGGAAAAAACATGCCAATTTCTGGTTTTCAACATCCATCAAGAATCTCAGTCTGCATTACCAATAATACCAAAGACCTATAGAGGCGACTGTCTAGGGACATTTGACCACAGAAACCTACGATTCCCTTACTTTGTTATCAAACTTGGTGTGTAATATGATTTTAAAATATGACCTGTTGAACTGAATAGATGAGTTAGTAGAGTGAAAATTAGTGAAGGAGCCTGCTAAATTTATCTTGAAGAACACAGTGAACTACCACATTACGCATAGTTAAGTACGCGGCTCGGGATTTTTGTAGCGTGAAAGTAATTTTAGAAACTTGTGATTCCTTTGCCATGGACAGCTTCTAAAATTTCTTCATTACACAGAGAGATGCATAACTCAAAGCATTCTCCAAACCACTCCAGAAGGTAGACCCATAGATGGCTTATCAGAGCACTTAGTGTCAATTATCAAATTATACAAGTCTTAACTATGCTGCTATATCGGCTGTCAGATGGATTATACTAAATACAACGTTACCTACCCTGTGTTATAAGTATCTGAACGGGTTTTAGCTGAAATTAACATCTCTTGGATCCGTGCTGGTGGTATCAGCGACTATAATGATGCATAGACTAATCTCTTATTAGTTAGCTTGGGGGCAAAAAATCTCCAAGGTTATGAACGCTAGCCCTCATAATAAACTTTATTCGTGAACGCTTCACTGAACACTTCTTGGACGCATTTATCAGCGTGCATGCACTTTAAGTTAAAAGGCCCGTAGGATTTGTCTACCCAGAACCGCCTATACATTCATGTTCATATTAGTAGTTCACCACTTCGGTCATATCTCTCAGAGTTTTATGGCCAGTCATTTGGGTTCCACTGGCGTATATTCTGCGCTTGATATTCCTTGTATAATATTTCTCTAATCCTGAGTAATTTCAGTACCTCTTGTTTCACGTAAAAATGAATACTCAGGTCAAATGAATCTGGTGAGTGGAGTTGATTACACCGGGAGTATTTGTTTTCATAGATAAAGATAAATACCAATTCCTATAAAATTGCGTCTAGCTCTCGTCATTTTCTTAACTTAATGGGCCAAGTCAGTCATATAAACAGGATGCGTGAATATACGTTCGAAAAGAAATAAGAGTATTTTTGTTTAGACTCACACTCTGTTGCATACTTAAAATCTTCTCTAGAGACTGTTTTCTAGTAAAGTTTTCTTAAAAATTATTTACGTTTGTGAAGTTAAAATTTGATAACCTCTACTACACAAATATTTGTGCAGTTTTGGAATTTTATTTTAATTTGTCACAAGTTTTAGTCACCCAATTACTTTAGATATGAATAATTTATAAATGATTTAATAAATGGTTGAAATTGTTAAAAGTAAACTTTAATAAAATATTTTGGTAAAAAAAATTGAACCGACTCCAAAAAGAAACTACTATTCAAGCAACTAAAAATGAAAGAAAACTGGCAGAAAATGGAACTGTAAATTGCGCCTGAAAGTATAAAATAATTTCTCTCGCCAAAAAAACCCAATTACTTCAATTAAACATAACTTTTAAAGTTGCCGCAAAATTAAATAAAATTTAATTCGTTTTTAAAGGTTTGTTTTTAGACCGGTAGCTACAAATGCTGTTGTCTCGAATGATCCATTTTCATGTTTCCTTTATTATTTTACCACTGTATACAATTGGTCCATTAATAACATACACTGTAAAAAATGCTGCATTAAAATTACGGGCAAAGCCCGGCAGCAGAGATTCCAGTCAAAGCCCGTAAAAATACATTTAGACGATGAATGATGTATCGCCAGTAATTTTACGTTGTGATGAAACATACAACCAACCTGCAAAAAAAGTGGCATTGACCGTAAAATTAAAAGTTAAAGTTTGAGTTTCCCGAATGCTTTAAAAAAGTTTCTTGCAATTATTACACATGCGTGCAGGGGGAAATCCACAACACTAAAAAACTTACTTATTTTTTACACGCAAAAGCTAGTTTATTAATTTTCACGCGAAGCAAACTGTCTTGGATAACCCGGGATTCGAACTGACAATCACCTGTGTCAGAGGCCAGCGCTTTGCCAACCGCGCCGTTGGGATCACAGAAACATTTCTTTACAAAACATTGGACAAACTAAGCGAACTTTAACACAGCGAATTCAAGAACATAAGCGTAATATAAAGGAAGTTCTAATCTAGTTGATTTTATTTATGATAACCCTAACGCTACTCCTATGTGGGATAACGCCAAAATTATTTCAGCCCCTCCTACGATCCAAGAACTGTATCTTTGTGAAGCTATAAGTATAATTAAACATAAAAATTCAATAAATTCAAAAGATGCTGCAATTTTGCCAATAATTTGGCACCATATTATAAAATAACTAATAGCTTGTTTTTTCCAGTTCAGGATAATTTTACTCTTCAATAGCCTTAGGCGAGTCTTCAAAACACATGTAATAAATTTTCATTTCCTGCATTTGCACTCTGATGTTTCTAAAGTCTCCCCATCCTCAAGTGTAGCACTTCGTGACCCTGCAATAGTTCCAACCTCCAAGAGTAGCACTTCGTCAACCTGCAATAGTTCCAACCTCCAAGAGTAGCACTTCGTCAACCTGCAATAGTTCCAACCTCTAAGAGTAGCACTTCGTCAACCTGCAATAGTTCCAATTTCCAAGAGTAGTACTTCGTCACCCTGCAATAGTTCCAACCTCCAAGTGTAGCACCTTCTCTTCCTGCAATAGTTCCAACCTCCAGTGTAGCACCTTCTCTTCCTGCAATAGATCCAACCTCCAAGTGTAGCACCTCCTCTTCCTTGAAATAGCTCCAGCGTCCAAGTGTAGCATCTCCTTTTTCCTGAAATAGCTCCAGCCTCTATCTGACTTCCAGTTGAATATATTTTATGTAAGGACTTAACTGTTAACCATGTGATTCAAAAGTACATATAACTGCTCTGAAGTATGTGTAAAACCAGATTCCCTGATGATGCCTTCTTGTATGTAGGTGAAAAGCTTTGGAAGTTTTTTATATATTAATAAATGTATTTTTAACGTGTTTTTAAAGTGTTTTTAATTAATTTATTTCTCTACAAAAACAGATAAAGTCAACATAAGAACTGACTAGTTAATAAATCTTGTCATACGCACCAAAAGACTTCTGGAGAAATTTTTAAAGCGATTTACATCCCAATGTGAAGTAACAAATCTTCAATTATTTTTACTGAACTAGCTATACAAATTTACAGCAACCTATGCTGTATTTATGTTAAAATAGTCCTTTATTTTTACAGAAATTTTTTACAGTGATTAAATTGTTAACGTTCAAATTATGCATAAAAATTATTTTATTTTAAGACTATTTTAAAATCTAAATTTGCTATTTTTGACAAAATTAAGAAGTCAGCCAATTTTCATATTGAAAAAACAAAAACTTTTTTTTTTTTTTTTTTTCCTATAAAGACTACGATTTTCGAAATCATTTTTATTTGTAAACGGACTGGATTGTATTTGGGAATAAGGCCGATTGACTGCTGTAGGTCCTAGGCCTGAGGGGAAGTGCCCACCGAGGGGTCTTTCTGAGGGGTCCTAGCCCGTATTTACACAAGTTTCGGAGGAATCCACGGAAAACTCCGAACGGTTAGGCCGACGAGCGCGACCTGTGATCGAGCCCGGCACCTTACGTCTATCAGCTTTGAGCGAAACTCGGCCGCTGGTGGGCCTTTTTTATTCATAAACACTAGCACTAAAAAGGTAGTCTTATTTCAAGGTTCTCATTAGAGGTAAATAATGGGTGAGAATTTCTCACCTTTTTTCAAAAACAAAATGAAACTTTTGAAAACTATGTGAGATCTCTGAAAATTAACCGAGACGCAGAATAAACTTTGAATAATAATAATAAATATTTTACATAAATACAGAGAATTTGTATCTCCAATTAATACGATTTTTTTCATGGTTTTCGATCTTTATGGTTTCAGTAGTGGGTGCAAAGAAGAAATAACTAGAGCCTAATTCTTATTCATCCAAACAGGTTTTCGTTTTAAGGCCGATTTCAAACTGTGTTTATGAAGTGTTAGGCGTATTTGCGCTTTTTAGAATAGTAGAAGAGGTTTTTTTTTTTTTTTTTTTTTTTTTTTTTTTTTTTTTTTAAAGCTGTATTCCATTGAAGGGAGCCCACCGGCGGCCGAGTGGTTCTGCGCTCAAAGCTGGTAGACATAAGGTGCCGGGTTCGATCCCAGGACGCGCTCGTCGGCCTAGGCGTTCGGAGTTTCCCGTAATTTTCTTCGAAACTTGAGTAAATACACGCTAGGATCCTTTAGAAAGACCCCCATGGAGGGCACTCCCCCTCTGGCCTAGGACCTATAGCAGTCAATCGGCCTTATTCCCAAAATCCAAATCCATTACATGAAGAAAGAACTGAAGAATTTCTAGAGCAGAACCTGCTATATATGATGTAATGTATATATCTGATGGTTATATTCAGATAAAACAGCTTTGTTTTTTAACAGTGAAGATCATACATAATAATCATAAGCTGTGTTTTGCAGATGCTAAAGTGAGATGTATATTTTGAATAGCATTGAATAAAAGCATCAATTTTTATTTAATTTTGCACCGACTTCAAAAGTTATGTTTAATTGTAGTATTTAGGTTTTTGGCGATGGAAATTATTTTATACTTTTAGGCGCAATTTACAGTTCCATTTTCTGCCAATTTTCTTTCATTTTTAATTGTTTAAATAGTAGTTGCTTTTTGGAGTCGGTTCTATTTTTTTTACAAAAATATTTTATTTTTTTCTTTTCAGTGAAAATTTATTCAAGTAGCAGAACACCAGAAGACGTTCAACGACGGTTTTACAAATCACAACCCACAAGAAAAGTGACACAATTCAAAAAATGGTAATTTTGAGTTTATGTCACTGAAAAATATATGAAATGCTCCCAATATGAACAAAAAACATTACATCTCCATCTAAAAAATTATCCACTCGAGAGACAGTTGTGTCAGTTTTACTCTAGTCAATGCCTCATCTTTAAGTTAATTTTTATTAAATACTGCATTTTTAAGTTGTGTCCCTTTTCTTATCTTTATCGGATATGAGAAAAAATTATGTATTGAATCACCACTTAAATTAAAAAGGCTTTAGAAATGTAAAGAATGGATACTCTGTATTCGTAACCGAAAATTCGGTTAGGCATGTATTAAACTTTACAGTGAATATGTGTCACCCGCTACGCTGGAATGCGTGCAACGTAATGTTCAAACAAAGATCAAAATATACATTTGCAGTTGGCGGACAGAAGTTTCAACATCGAAATAAAGGCTTCTTGATTTGTTTACAGTGTAGAATACTGCGGACAAACAGATGCACATTTAAACATACTCTTTTTAACATTTATATCTACAAGGTGTCTTTTCGGTACTAAATAAATGATGCTGTACAACTTTGTAATTTACCTTTTCTCTCATACCTTATACTGTTTTAATATAGAAACGCTAACTCCGCTATCTTTGCACCAGGTGTTCATATCTTGTAGCGCATGGCCATTTTACAATACTTACATATTACTTTTACCAGTGCAGAGGCAGCCGTTCAGCAGTTAATGAGAACGAATTTTTGTGAATACCCTGTAATTTGTTTAGATATTAATGAAATCATAATGAGACTTATTTTAGGTCAAAATCTTTGCGACAATTAAAAAAAAGTATTAAAATTAAAGCGTTTTTTACGTAGTTATAAACTAACAAACCTCAACTACAACAACAAAAAACATTATTTCAATTGAGAACCTCCTCCTTTATGAAGTCGGTTTAAAACGTCTATAAGTTAATCAATGTGGCCGCTTACAATAACCATACTTTGAATTTTGAATAGCATAAATGTCACCCGCTACGCTACAACGTATGCAATATCGTTGAAGTGTGCAGAAAATAGGAAGTTGCGGACAAACAAATGATCGTTTTAATCGTTCTACTTTTAGCATTAATGTCTACAAACTACCTTTTCGTTCTAAATCGATGATATCCTGTAACTTTGTAATTCACGTTTTTTCCCTATCTTGAACCGTTTTCGAGATAGGAAAGCTAACCCCAATGTTTTCCACCAGATGGCGCTGTAGGTGGTTGAATCACGTTGCACATGATCACTTTACTATACCTACATACAATGTTTATGACTATAGCTGCAGCCGCTCAACAGTTAAACGAGTCGGGACTTACTTTTTTGGGCACCCTGTATTTTCTTTTGGTCGTAAAGATATTACAGTGGGACCTATTTCAGACCAAGACCTTTACAACAAAACAAAAAGTGTCGAAATCGGAGTATCCGTTAAGGAGTTATGAGCTAACAAACAACAACACCAAAAAAAAAAAAGCATACGGTCTGAATTGAGAACCTCCTCCTTTTTTGAAGTCGGTTATAACAGATATTTCAAAACAAAGTGAAACTATTTTGAAGTGTATAAAATGTTAATAATTTGTGAAATTGTATAACAATATCTCTGTGAGGTTATGTTTGTAAAGTGCAAATGAAATACTAGCAAATGTAATGAATAATTAAAAAAAATAATTATTAGAAATTTAACAGTATGAAATTCTGACAATATGTTTTAAATTTTCCAACACATTATCAAACATTGAAAACCGTCTGGCTTATGGAACTAGGGCGAAAAATAGATATTATTATAAATATGATATTATTTAAAATGTGTGGCCATGCCTTATCTCAAATTAAAAGTATTGTAATAAAAGTAAAAATAAATTAAGATTATTTTTTCATCGAATTTGCTCATTAAATTGCAATGTTTTAGAAATATCATCTGCTGCAGAATCAGATAATTAATGAGAAATTAAATATGACATGCATCAGTGCAGTTGAGTAATTAGGTGAACGTAAGAAAAATATATTCTCGAAACACAAAAATGCCAATAACTATTGATACATCATGCACAAGAATTCTCAAAAAGCATGAAAATAAATAACAAATAAATTTCCATTCCTCAGCTGGTCATGAAATATACAACGGGAAATCTTGCGTTGGGATAGAGAGCGATAAAATAAAATTTTTTGAGAAATAAGATTTTATATTATATCTTGAAAAAAAACGGAGAACCCAGAAATATCATTAAAAAGCCCACCAGTTAGCTCATTGTTGATAACTCATATAACGTGACAAAAATATGTACTGTATTTTAATTTAGCAGAATTAAAAATATGTTAGGGAAAACTAATAATATTGTTACGTACTTGGGGGTTCGTGAGTTGTCTGAGAATGAACGGCCAAACGTATAAAAATTCAGTAATTTATTCACAGAAAGTTCCAGAAAAATACAGGTCTATAAACCAAGTATCAGCTTCAATTCAAACAGTAAACACAGCTTAAACAACAGCTGTCAATAGCAAATCCACAGTACAAACTGTATCACAATAACACTTGAAGCAAATCTCTCTCAAAGAGGCTCAAGAGCAATGCAAGCACTAGCGAAGCTGGCTGAAGACTGAACTGAACTGACTGCCCTTGGCGAGGAAGCGCTCCTTATATGCTGTTCCATGGAGCCCAGATTTTTCGAGAAAACTCTAGAAAGTGGTCAACCAATCAACTTACAGCTTCCATATTTGGTATATCCCATATAAGGATTTTCTCGCCAAGGTCGCCAAAAGAATCGCCAAGGTGGGAAAAAGTCGCCAAATTTGGCGCCAAATCCATTACGTGCATTACTGGGGCTTTTTAATGCGTTTTTAAGGGAAAATAAGGCTATTTCAACGCTAAAACGACTAGAAATGCACAAAATTAGCACTTTATCAGCTTACTAAGCCTCTTTGAAAGAATTTATACAGAAATAAACACAATTATTTACAATTTCGTAACGCTGCCCCCCTCCCAAGGACTGCACGTCCCGGGCAGTGCAACCCTTGGTCAAGAGGCGAAACTAAACAAATTTACACAATCTAAAACACAAAAACTAAGTTGCACATAAAGATAACATAGAAATATAAATTAAGTGGCAAATATTTACAAAATTCACAAATATGTACAAATATTTATATACAAATATTTACAGTGCGCATGCGCAAATTTTACAAGTATTTACATTTTAAATTTTAATTTTACCGTTACTTGTGGTACTTGGCTAGCCTATTATAGTGCACCACCTTCGGTTTTGATGAAGGTGTTTTAGTGATCCGCACCACTACATCATTCAGCCTTTTTAAGACTGTGTATGGTCCGTCCCAGTTGCACTGTAGCTTGGGAGAGAGTCCTTTGCGTCGAACAGGATTCCACAACCAGACCTTCTCTCCTTCCTGAAACTCATGTTGCGTAGCCTTTAGATCGTACCTTGTCTTCATTTTCTCCGATGCAATGTGAATTCGCTCCCGAGCAAAGTTGTGAACGTCCTCAAATCGTGCCTGGAGATCTTGGATGTACTCCTCGGGCGATGAAGGCGCATCGGGTGGACAACCAAACAGGAGATCACAAGGGAGACGAAGTTCACGTCCAAACAGCATCTGGGCTGGAGTATAGCCGGTGGTTTCATGGACAGCACTTCGATAAGCCAGCAGGAACAATGGCAACTTCAAGTCCCAATCTTGCTGGTTCCTTGATACTAGAAGGGAGAGGTTATTCAGGATGGTACAATTGAACCTCTCGACCATGCCGTCCGACTGGGGATGTAAGGGTGTTGTCCGGGTTTTGTCTATGCCGAGTAGTTCACACAGTCCTTTGAAAACATCAGAGGTAAAGTTCCTACCTTGGTCGGTATGAAGTTGTAGGGGCGTGCCGTACCTTGACACCCATTGCTGCACTAGGACTTCTGCGACTGTGCATGCCTCTTGATTGGGAATGGGATATGCCTCAGGCCACTTGGTGAAATAGTCCATCACGACGAGGATGTATTTATTTCCACTGGAGGTCCGTGGCAAAGGACCCAAGATGTCGATTGCAATCCGTTCAAATGGTGCTCCCACGTTATACCGTTGCAGTCTTCCTCGACTTCGTTTCTGCGGGCCTTTACGTGCCGCACAAGCATCACAGGATTTACACCATTTCTCCACATCCTCCTTTGCCTTGCACCAGTAGAAGCGTTCCCGAACTTTCTGCAGAGTCTTCATTACCCCAAAATGGCCTCCGGTAGAGCTACTATGCAGTTGTTCTAAAACAGCTGGTATTTTTGATCTTGGTAATAAAATCTGCCATCTGAAGCTTTTCCCATCATCAGATTCCCACTTTCTGTATAATACGCCGTTTCTGATATGAAGAGAGTCCCAAAGTGCCCAATAACTTTTCGTAATGGGACTAAATCTGGAAATGTCCTGCCAGATAGGTCTGTTGCTGGTCGTTTTCTTCAGCTGTAATATTGGCTTTATGTCAGGATCTTCCAACTGGGATTTTCTAAGTTCTTCGTCACTCCATGGATCGGGATCTTGATCTGATGGTGTTGAGACAGTAACTTGGCAGGCAACCGGATTTATCGGCAGGTATTTCTGTTCGGCTCTAGAGCAGTACTTGCAGCTTTCCGAGCAGGGCTTCCGTGACAAGGCATCTGCATTACCATGTAGAGTCCCTTTACGATGGCGTATCTCGAAGTCATATTCCTGCAGGCGTTGTATCCACCTGGCAATCTGTCCTTCTGGGTTCTTGAACTGGAGCAACCACGTTAAAGATGCATGGTCAGTCCGCAGCAGGAATCTTCTGCCATAGAGGTAATGATGGAAATGTTCTATGGCTTTTACGATGGCGAGTAGCTCTTTCCTGGTGGTGCAGTAATTTCGCTCTGGTTTAGACAGGCACTTACTCCAATAGGCAATGACATGTTCTTGACCATCAATTTCCTGCGACAGAACAGCACCGACACTCTCATGGCTGGCATCTGTATCAAGTATGAACTGTCTGTCGGACTGTGGATATGTCAAGATAGGCGATGATGTTAAGGCCTCTTTAAGTCGCTTGAACGCATTTTCACATTCATCTGTCCACAGGAACTTCTGTTTGGCTTCCGTCAGCTTGTGGAGTGGTCTGGCAATATTTGAGAAACCCTTGACAAACTTCCTGTAGTAAGTGCATAACCCCAAGAAACTTCGTAGTTGGTGTACATTTTCAGGGCGACTCCAGTTCTCGACTGCAGAGATCTTCTCAGGATCAGTTCTCACGCCTTCGGCAGAGATGATATGGCCGAGGTAGCTCACTTCACGACGGAACAAGTTACACTTGCCTGGATTCAATTTGAGGTTAGCCATTCTGAGTTTCTCTAGCACCTTTCCGATGTTTCGTAGATGGTCTTCAAAGGTGCGCCCCACAATGATAATATCGTCCAAATACACCAGACAGGCCTCATAGGAAAGTCCTTTTAGCACTGTCTCCATCAGGCGTTCGAAGGTGGCAGGAGCATTACATAATCCGAATGGCATAACTTTAAATTGCCACAGTCCCCGTCCCGTGGTGAATGCAGTCTTCTCACGATCATCAGGATGTAATTCTACTTGCCAGTAACCGCTCTTCAGATCCAAAGTCGAGAACCATTTATTGCCAGCAAGTGTGTCTAATGTGTCGTCAATTCTGGGAAGAGGGTAACTGTCTTTCTTCGTGATGTCATTCAAACGACGATAATCCACGCAAAATCTTGTTGAACCATCCTTTTTCCGCACCAGTACTATGGGAGAGGCCCATGGACTCGTTGATGGCTCGATGACATCATTGTGCTGCATTTCACTTAGAAGTTCAGTGACCTCTTCCTGTTTAGCAAAGGGAAGTCTTCTTGGATGTTGTTTGATTGGAGGATGATTTCCTGTATCAATTCTGTGCTGGGTGATGTTCGTTCTCCCGACGTCTTCAGGTGTTCGAGAAAAAAGGTCTTTAAATTCTTGGAGTAGCTTCTCTGCAGCACATCTCTGTTCCTTTCCTAACTCCGCATTCTTGAGTAATTCCTTTATTAACTGTTCAGAAGACTTGGATTCAGTTGATTGCGTGGGGCGGTTGATGCATGTTACAGGAGTGCAGGCTGCTAACACCTCATCCTTCTTCACTGTTCGGACCTTATCGCTGATGTTTGCGACTCTCACAGGAATAGTATTCTTTGAGAGATCAACTAGAGATGAAGCTATCAGAACTCCTCTTGGGCTATTGTCTGTATTCGGGTATTCAATCAGTCCATAGCGGAAGTATTGCTTTGTAGGTGGTGTTCCTGAAACTATTATCTCTGTGTGTGGAGGGATGGAAATTTCAGACTTGGCTGTTATCTGGCAAATTGTCTGAATGTCTTGATTTTCAGTGTTGAACACAGCGATGTCCTCCGAACTCGAATGCAGTTCATTATTCTTGAAGTCCAATTGAAAGTTAAATTTTCTCAGGAAATCAATTCCAATGATTAACGGATCTCTTATATCAGCCACATATGCCATATGATGGTAACTGGCATTCCCAAAAGTGATGGTCAAGTTCATTTTTCCATATATTTTGATTTCGTCTCCGGTCACAGTTTGGAGTTTAACACAGGGCGGCGTCCAGATGATCTTCTCTTTTAGTTCTTGAGCCAAATCCGTTCTAATGATGGTCACGTTGGCTCCCGTGTCCAGAATCATCCGGCAGGTGGCGTTGTTGACTTGGCCATAGACGTGAAGTCCATTATCGCCGCCACTCATCGATGAAACATGAAATACTGTAAATTGGGGCTCTTTAATTTTAGGCAACCTCCGCCCCGCGAGATGGCCTCCTCTTAGTTTCCCTGCAGTGATGGTGAAGCCGGGTGATTTCCTATAGTTGGTCGTACGGGGCAGTTCCTCTTCACATGACCATCCCCTCCACAGCCCCAGCACTTTATCTTCCGATCCTTTATTTCTATGTTATTTTCCAGGTTGCGCAATCTCTTTAAGATCTCTGCGAAACTTCTCTTCATTTCATTCTCATCAGCAGGCGTATCATTTAATGAGACTGCTCTTATGGTATGGCGGTCTTTACGGGAGGCTTGTTGGGCTGCCTCTATCCTAAGTGCATAGCCTAAAGCTGATTCTACGTCTCTGATGTTGGAGAGTCTCAGCGCTTTTTGAATTTCTGGATCCCGAACAGCATCGATAAAGTACTGAAGAGCTAAGTCGTTTCGAGTGTCAGCTTGGCAGTCTGAGAATGCTAGGTGTGACAATCTCTGAATGTCCGCTGCCAGCTCTTGCAAACTTTCGCCCGTTTTCTGGTAACGGGACTTTAGCTGGAGGCGACTATAGTCCTTAGAACACTTCTCTCCAAACCGTAGCTCCAGTGCTCTAGTCAAGGCCTCGAAGTCGTTCCTTTCTTCTTTAGTAACATTTCTCAGTATCTCGGCTGCATCTCCCCGTAATGCTGCTGCTAAGTGGACCGACTTGGCGGTAGAGTCCCAGCCGTTAGCTTCAGCTACGATGGAAAACTGCGTCTGATATACATGCCAGGAGGAACTGCCGTCGTAGGTAGATAGCTTAATAAATTCGTGATTCTGACTTCTTCTCTCTTTCTTTTCAGTTTCCTGGAGCTTGGATTCTAACTTTTCTTCGAGATTCCGAATCCTGCTCTGCAGTTCATTCCCTATTACCTCTCCGCTCCACTCTTCTCTCATTTTTCTCTCAAGATCTTCCTCCATTCTCTTAAACTTGCTTTCTATCTCTGCAAACCTTCCTTGCAGTTCCTGATCAAAATTTTCTTTAACTTTCTCCTCGAAACTCCGTTCTATTTTCGTAACACTCTCTTCAACCTTCATAACATTTTCTTCTATCTTCATAGCTTTCTCTTCAACGTTCATAACATTTTCTTCTATCTTCATAGCTTTCTCTTTAAAACTTACTTCTATTTTCAAAACTTTCTCTTCAAAATTTTCTTCTATCTTTATAACTTTCTCTTCTATTCCATCCATTCTATTTTCCATCACCGTTAATTTACCCTCGATTGATTCTTTCACAGTTGAAAGCTCTCTCTTCATCTCATCTTGATTAGATTTAATTTCTTCCTGAACTTCACCCATAGTGCCTTTCAACTCTCTTTGCGATGTTTCCATTTTCTCTATCAATCCGGTTTCCATCTTTTCCTGTCCGGCTTTCATTTCATTCATCTCTTGACTCAGGCTATCTTTCATCTCTCTTTGCGATGCTTCCATACTTTCTTTCATCTCTCTTTGTCCTTCCTTCATTCTTTCGATCAATCCGGTTTCCATCTTCTCCTGTCCTGTTTCCATTTTCTCTATCAATCCAGATCTTAACTCATTCATCTGAGCAGTGAGACCTTCTAGAATTTTTTTCATCTCTTGCTCCATAGCTCTCGTTATCACCATTCACAGACAAAACCCCACTCCTGACACCAGAAATGTTACGTACTTGGGGGTTCGTGAGTTGTCTGAGAATGAACGGCCAAACGTATAAAAATTCAGTAATTTATTCACAGAAAGTTCCAGAAAAATACAGGTCTATAAACCAAGTATCTGCTTCAATTCAAACAGTAAACACAGCTTAAACAACAGCTGTCAATAGCAAATCCACAGTACAAACTGTATCACAATAACACTTGAAGCAAATCTCTCTCAAAGAGGCTCAAGAGCAATGCAAGCACTAGCGAAGCTGGCTGAAGACTGAACTGAACTGACTGCCCTTGGCGAGGAAGCGCTCCTTATATGCTGTTCCATGGAGCCCAGATTTTTCGAGAAAACTCTAGAAAGTGGTCAACCAATCAACTTACAGCTTCCATATTTGGTATATCCCATATAAGGATTTTCTCGCCAAGGTCGCCAAAAGAATCGCCAAGGTGGGAAAAAGTCGCCAAATTTGGCGCCAAATCCATTACGTGCATTACTGGGGCTTTTTAATGCGTTTTTAAGGGAAAATAAGGCTATTTCAACGCTAAAACGACTAGAAATGCACAAAATTAGCACTTTATCAACTTACTAAGCCTCTTTGAAAGAATTTATACAGAAATAAACACAATTATTTACAATTTCGTAACAATATTTTTCTTTTTTTATCGTATCATTCTTTATACAGATCAGAATATTCCTTCATTTTTTATTGTAGTTCATCTAACGCCAACATTTACTAAGTAAGATAATTTCATGTATTAAAACTTTAAGATAAAAGAAGATAAAATATTTTGAAAAGTTACGACCTTTATAAAGGACAATTTGGATATCTGAAATTCATTTATTATCCTAAACAATAGCAGACAAATTAGCTTTTACTTTTAAAACATTTTCACGCGTATGTCATTTTTCTTGTGTTAGCACAAGTATATCTCCTGATGTTTGCGGTTTTAAGATAAGAAGTAAAAGGCTATTATCAAAACTGCACTAATTTTCATTAATATTCTGCTTCATAACTGAAAATATATGGCAAAATAATATTGCCTTGCCACATTAGGATAGCACAATTAACTGCTAAATATTTTGTATAGCATTGCAATAATTGCAGTTTAGAAATGAAAATTATAACAAATTATAGAAATTTTTCCTGCCAAACTGTGCATACACTGTTAAAAATTTCAACCGAAAACTACTCGTAATTATTTATCTTACGATTTACGCAAAATTGAAAAGAAAAATAAGTGGAGTTGCTAATTAATATATATAATGACCCTCATCCTCATCTGTCATTCACGATTCCGGTTTGCACCGCTTCAAAACAGAGACTTTTGGCAGCCATTTTTTTTTTTTTTTCCCATTTGTTCAATTCAACTTACGAAAACATACATATCATTTCCATACATGTTTTGTATCGCACATATTGTTATTTATTCCGTCTAAAACCTTGAAAAACTATTCAATTGTAATGTTTAAATGTTTAATTAAATATAACGGATCACTGGCTATTATAAACATGAACCTATAAATAGAATTATGTAACTTCATGATTATAAACAACGCAATGCCAAATAAAAACAAACATAATTTGTTGTCATTCAGAAAATACAAATTCCAAATGGACAACTCTTTAATTGCAAATGAACGACTCTTTGACTGTTTCATTAAAAAAAAAAAAAAACGCTTAAAATATTTCTAAAACATATTAAAGCCTTAAAAATCTTAAAATATATTTGTAAAAACATATTAAAGTCTTTAAATATTTTTATCAAGCTTCATTATTTGTTTACATTGTATGGTATGATTGGCGTCGAGTTCAGTACGTAAATGTCGCCAGTTGATTTTAGTTTTGAAATTAATGTAAAGTTATAGTTGGGATAGAATGTTTGGTTGGGCAAGTAAAGGTCACCAGTTGAAATGAGTATTGAAAGTAGGGTAGTCTAAGGTGATAATATCGAGTCAAGATAAAATGTTCGGTTGAGAATGAGAAAGTCCCTAGCTGGATCCTGGATATTTTGGCGATGTTGTGGGTGAGATAGCTGGTTGGGAGTATAGAGTAGAGGTGAATTTGGGTTAGCATGGAGTGTCTGTAATTATTAGATAGTTAGTTAGAAAATACGCAAGCAAAGTGATGACGTCACTGGGCGTCAGTGGATGCAAGAAAAAGATTTCCTATGTTAATCGCCCATTGGATTTTTTGTAAAAAATTATTAAAAATTGAGGAAAATTATTTCCCGATTTTAATTCCCATATTTCGGTATAGATATGTATTAGTTATCGTGTGCATGCGTTAGATTAAGTTGTTTTTGCTGTAAAATTGATAAAATTTAAAATTTAAATTTCAAAACTTTAGAAAAATAAAATAGCAAATTTCCATATTTGATTGAAAACATAAACATTTCATTTCAAAGGATAATATTTACACAATAAATATCCAACTAATATACTAATTAAAAGGAAAATGATAAATATTCTATCATAATTTGAAGTCAAATTTCTTTTCAAATGTTTAAATAAAGTGTCTGATATAAGATACTCATATGTTGCAGCGGAATAGATTTAATATATCTGTCATCCTTGGCGGAAAAAATATATCGCCAAATTATTTGGCGAACATATTTCATTCCTTTCAAAAATCATGGTTATTTTAACTGAATTATATGAAACAATATATCGTACAATACGTATTACGAAAATAAACATCTGGCATGTATATTTTCGTAGTATGTTTTTAATCGCCAAATACAATAAACGCTAAAGATGACACAGTTTTGAAATTTAAAATTTTGTCAATTTGACAGCAAAATAACTCAGTCTAACACATGGATACGATATCATACCTATACCCAAATACGGGTATTAAAATCGGAAAATAATTTTCTTCGATTTTTAATAATTTTTTACAAAATATACAATGGACGATTAAAATAGGGAATCATTTCTTGCATCCACGGACGGTCAGTGACGTCACATTTCGCTTACGTATTTGGAAACAGGATCTTCGATAGTCTTAAAAAAAGTATTTTGGTAAAATGATGGTTGGTTGGTTGGAGGATTAAGGCCGATTGACTCCTTATGTGTCCTAGGCCTATAGGGGGAATGCCCTCCGTGGGGGTCTTTCTAAGGGGTCCTAGCCCGTATTTACGCGAGTTTCTTTTGGTAAAATGAAGTGAATCGTTATTTACTTCCTCTTACCCATAGGGTCGAGAAAGTATTGTTTTAGGGTCAAATTTTCGAACGTGAGTTTTTGTTATACTTACATGTTCTGAGGTCCCCTGAATACGAAAATCACGTTTTTAGCGAATGGTCTCTGTGTCTATCTGTGTGTCTGTGTGTCTGTTATCAGCATATCTCAAGAACAAATAGTAGCAGAAATTCCAAACTCAGTATTCTAAATGTGTATCATATAGGGATGCTACAGTAAGCTTTTCGTTAAGATGAAGCAAATGGTTCGTGTACAGGGACATTCAAAAGTATTCAAATACATTACGGCGGTCTATGGGGGAAATTGCAGGTAAGTAGAATTTAACATCTATAGACTGCACTAAACCAAATGAAACGAATACATATTTTTTGTAATAGAGATAGTCAACTGGGAAAATTTTTTTTGTGTATGTAGGAGCCTCCCCCCCCCCCCTGGGGTAGATGTCCTCCCTCGAGTGGAGTAAATTTTCATGATGGGTATCTTTTAAAAGATCTCGCCAATACCTTTAAAACGAATGGTTGAACCATCGATCTACGATAATTTAAAATAAAGTTATTGATTTCTTTCATTTTTAACATTTTTTTTTTTTTTTTAACTTTAATATTGAGAATAAATTCAACTTTTTTTTAGATATTTAGTGTTATACTATTTCTCTAATATGGAAATCGTATGTATTATCATACAAGATAACTTTTTAAAATAATAATTTTAACAAATTATTTTTTTTAAACTGAATTATTTTTTAATAACCGAATTAAGTTCTATATAAATGTAGGTGCATTAATGAAACGGAGGGTTGAGGGGGGGGAGAACTAATTATCATATAAAACTCTTCCGAACCCTAATTTGAATTGTTTAACATAGGTTTACATAACAGTACACGTTATCTTACCTCTTAATCTCCAACCTGTACTTATAGCATTAAATTTCAGGGTAAGAGAAAGTCGTGTGAGTGACACACTAGATTATTCTTATTATGAGGACTTTAAATAGAGCACTTAACGGAACACTGGGATGTGTTATTGCTGTTGTGTTTTCGGGCCTATATTTTTTGTCAACCAGCAGTTTTTTTATTGTCATTCATATTTATTGATCGGGTAGAATTTTTTTAATTTCAGAACGAAAATTAGAAAATATCGAAACACATTTGATTTATAAACAAAAACTGAAAATACATTTGAATGATCACGTGGTAATCTTCATGATCTAAACATTGTTTTCAAGATTTATCGTTCACATTCCGTCATTTTTGACGGGGCTATATACTAGTTATATATATATATATATATATATATATATATGTGTGTGTGTGTGTGTGTGTGTGTGCATTTAAGGACTACAGTAAGACCCCGCTTAACGCGGGGGATACGTTCCCTCAAAGTAAAGCGTAATGCGAAACAGTGCGCGCACAATTTCAGGGAATCCCCGTACTGCTGCGAGCAATTTCGGGGAAACCACAGGGGAAATAAAAGAGCACTAAACCGAAACAGCGCTAAATGAAACAGCGTTAAGCGGGGTCTTACTGTAATAATAATTTAATTAATTATTGGTATAATATACTTGTAAGACAGAAGCATTTTTCTAATGTAGAAACATTCATTTAAAATTTTTATTGAGAAAATAAACAATAAAATAAGGTAAAAATACAGAATAGAGAGTGAGAATCTCGATTATTTATCTTTGGATAAGCATTTCAGTAAATTTACTAAAATTTATTACAGTGTATGAATGATAGTAAAAATAAAGATAAGAATGCAAATAAAGGTGATATAATAATTAATTCAAATAAATATTCAAATAAATATTTTGTATTAGAGATATGTATGCAATTCTGTTTTCTTTTAGAATAAATATTTTAAAAAATTAATAAAATAGTAATTAAAATTTTGAATGATTCAATATTTTTACCCAAAAATCTGTATAAAAATTGTAAGTCACATGTTAAGAGGCAATTCTATGATTCAAATGTATGCATTCTATTAATCCTCGTCGAATTCGACTTTCGATGAGATGTATTAGAAGCACATGTAGCTGAAGACACTCATCTTCCTTAAATAACAGTGTGAGATAACTAGCAGGGTTAAAATGTACCATACACTGAGTTTACTGCCATTACGAGATAAACTATATTTATTATATATTTAACACTAGCATAAAATTTTATTTACACTATTTAATTATTCGTTATTTTTACCTAAAAGTATTGTAATAAACTATATAGTAAAAGTTACAAATGAGGTGAAAGGTTGCAAACCCAAGCCTACGATTCAAATGCTTCACCGGATCCACTCGCCTGGACTTTGGATGGACATCGGATGAGGAACGTTGGAAACACCCATCTATTCCTGATGCCACGCATCTTCCTGATATAACAATGGGAGAAATCTAACGAAAAAGGTTTTAAGTAAAGGGGTACAAAGAAATTGTAAGAGAACAATAAAATTATAAACAGATATAAATCAAACAGTAATATGGCGGCAAAAATGAGCTCATAAGATATATCGCCAGAAATAATACGTAAAACGTTTAAAGAAATATCAACAAATTGTTAGGATATTTAGTGACAGCCGGACCACTTATTGTTTTTACAAAATATTTTTTATCTATTATTATTATTATATTACAATTAGTTTTATAAGAAGTAATCATACAATGGACAACACAGGTAATATCTCCTAGAAATCAGTGGTGTTTAAAGAAACTTTTGAAAAGTGGAAAATTACACAAAAGAGATATAACCAACGTTAATTTTTTAAAGAAAAAATACGTTTCAAGAAGGAAATTAAAATGGTGGTTCATCTTAGAACTAATTTTATCGTAATCTATCATATGTTTTAGTAACCAGTTATTTTAGATATGAGTAATTTACATGTAGGTATCTGTTGGTATAGGGTGTCTAGATTTGAATTTCAATCTATGCTAGCAACTGTTATGAATAAAAATAATAATACATTTTAACTAACGGGGAACCAAGAAATTGTAAGAGAACAATAAAATTATAAAGATATACAAAATTAAACAATAATATAGCGTCAAAAATGAGCTCATAAGAAATGTCGCTCGAAATGTTTAAGGAAGCATCAACAAACTGTTAGAATATTTAGTGATAGCCGGACCACTTATTGTTTTCACAGAATATATTTTATCTATTATTATTATTATTATTATTATTATTATTATTATTATATTACAATTATTTTTATAACAAGTAATCACAAAAGGGCCAACGCAGGAAATATCTCCTAGAAATCAGCGGCGTTTAAAAAAATGTTAGAAAAGTGAAAAAATAACATAAAAGAGATATAATCGACGTTAATTTTTTTAAAGAAAAAAATAAGTTTCAAGAAGGAATTAATATGTATGTTCATCATAGAAGACGTCTGTTAGTAATATCAGTGTGTTCATATGAAGCATTGGTGTTTAAAGCAAGACTGCCGATAAATACTAAAACCAAATGAAATTTAATATTCAGATGAATAAAATCATTAAACCGAGAAATAAAAGTATGTGAAATATTCAAAGTTTTGTATTATGAAATTTCGTACATACCAAGATATATCAAGTATTTGCCGATTTTGTAAATTTTTCTTTCTTGTCACACCCACCTTGTTCTAATTATCAATGTTTTTTACTAGTGTCAGTTTCTTTTCTTGCTGTAATAAATGACACCTGTTATCGTAGAAATGAATTTTATTTAAAAATGGATGGATTGGATTTTTAGTTATAAAAAATATTAGGATCGTAAATAATAAATTATGGTCGAAATCGTGCATAGTGGAAAGTACCGATTAGCGGTGCCGCTGCTCATGAAGAAAAATAATAAATATTGAATTTTGGAAATTTTAAATAAAATTAAATAAGGATTAAAATAAAATTAGGAAAAGCTACAACATACCCCGTTTAGAAAAAACGATGCTGAAATAAAAAATATTATTATCCAAAACTTTATATTACTTATCGAGACATAAACATCCTGAAATAGCTTTTTATTTTTTCTAGAATATTTCATATTTAAATATAGTACTGGCACACAAAACCTTAACTCATTATCGAAATAAAACACTTGGAGGAACATTTTTACCATAAGAGGTTTTTAGTAGCACAAAATTTTTCAAATATGGATTGTTTAGTTAGTCGAAAGAATGGACTAACTAAAAAAAGTCCCATAAAAAAAATTCAAATGGCAACACCTACTTTTTTTTTTTTTTATAGGAATGGGATTTCCCTAGCAGAAAACCATAAATAGTGTTGGAATGGTACCTCTAGCACTAAAATCTCCACGCTAGGCATACTAAGAAGAAAAGCGAAAAGAGCTGGGATGTGACTACTAGATCATGATTTTATTTTCTTAATGACGTCACATTTTACACTCAGTCTTCGGCTCTGACTAAAGTCTACTGATTCCGCTTCGAAACGAGAAGAAGAGACCATGGTATCGTTAATTTCGAGTAGGTCTACTGAATTAGGGTTTTAATTTCGTTGTTAGTCGTAATCGTAAGACACCGTCATGACTGACGTCATCGCACTAAATGAAAAATAAGACATTGTGAAATGCGTGATGTGTATCTTGCTTTCTTTCTTTGTGAACAATATGTAGCTTACTGGGAAACATCATCATCATTATCATCAAAATCTATTTTCATTGCCATTTCACAATGTCTTATTTTTCGCATATTACAATGACGTCAGTCATGAAGGTGTCTTACGACTAACAACGAAGTTAAAGCCCTTATTCCGTAGACTTACACGAAATTAAGGATACCGTGGTCTCTTTTTTTCGTTTCGAAGCAGAATCAGTAGACTTTAGTCAGAGCCAAAGATTCAGTAGGAAATGTGATGTCGTAAAAAAAAAAAAAGTCGTGCTCTGGTAGGCACATCGCAGTTGTTTTCTCTTTTCTTATTAGTATGCCTAGCGTTTGGGATTTTCGTGCGAGAAGTACCGTTCCAACACTATTTATAGTTTTTTCTATGGAGATCCCATCCCAATAAAGAAAAGTAGGTGTTGACATTTGAAAATTTCGAAATTTTATCACTGTAACCGTAACTGTTAGAGTTTACCTGATGTTTTTTATATGATTCTTCAGCGCATACCTCAAAATACCCCCCACAAAATTTTTATTTAGTTTTTATCAACGATATGACAGCTATGGTCTCCTACACCGGGATAGTTTTTTTTATAATCACACTGTATTGTAATTTATTATATGAAATGTAAGTTATATTTACTTAATCCTTTATATGTGTTTTAAGAAATAGGGTAGTGGTTTGAAAAGTAAGTTTATAATAACATTTTATATTCTGAATTCTAGTGACAGTCTTTTGCATAAGATCTGCTTCTTTCATTTGATGAAGATCGATATAGCATTTTATGTAAAGTTGCAATTTTTTAATTGTGTTACAGTCTTCTAAAAAAGTTCCTGACAGTTTTACTTAATCGAGTGTTTTTACCTTAATATTTCTGGAAATTCAATCTGTTAAACACACACACACACACACACGTAAATTTACGTGCATTTGCCCGTTTAAGCTTTTCTGTTAAGACCGTTTCTTACCTATAAAATCCCGTATTTCTGATATGATTTGACCGCAAGGTTCCCAGCAATCATTTCTTTGAATATTACTTTTGCTTTTTTTTTTTTTATATTAATCTTCATTAATCATCTATAGTTCGTATCTTCGAAATAATATTACAGAAATTGATTTATGTATAAAGTGTCATTCAAAATAGAGACATTAAGGGCAAAACATTAATTAATGTGTGTTTGGACAAAACTTTTGCTGACAGGCATAAACCCGTAAGTTTGCTGCATTTTTTTTTTACAGTGGAAAAACATTCGAGGAAACCACCATTTTTGTTTTAATAAGAAAGCACCACAGAACTGGCGTTTTAAAGTAATAAGTACAAAACTTTGAATAAACACCATAAAATGCAATAAACTCTCAACAATGGTCGGAAAAACACCCGACCCTTCGTCAGGCGAACAATGTAGGCACGAGTGCTGCAATCAAAGCGGCGTGCATTTTATCGTATTTATTAAAAGTTTTGTATTTGCTACATTTCTGTTTTAACCTAATGAAATAGGTTACGTTTATTTCTAAACACTGTTGCATTTTCTGCAGCATTTTATCACGTTTTAAATCATTACATTTTTATCCTTAATAATATTTTTAGTTGAATTTGGAGGCAATATAAATGTAAAAATTTCTTTATAATGAGTAGGGGATACATTATCATTCTAAACAAATTATTATTTTTAAACGAAATTTTCGATTACTATATAACATTTATGTATTATATTATGAATTTAGTATTTGAATTAGACTTTTACACTCATATAAACTAAAAAACAAAGAAACTTGTTTGCGACCTCTGTGTATTTTTTCCTTCTGAAAGTGCATCTGAGGGAAGTGAATTTTTTTATTTAATTTTTTAATGTATTATAATTACTACACAAGAATTATAATTTGAAATATTTTATCAGATTACTCTATACGTATATTAAAAAGAGAAAAACATTTTCTCATAAAAAAGAAAAGCTGATTATATTAATTAATTAGAAGGTAATTTGATATCATGTGTTCATTAAATTTTAGAACTAATTAATATTTGTTTTGGAAAAACGACTAAGCAGTGTCTTCTTCTTCTTCTTTTTTTTTTTTTGGGTGGGGGGGGTGGGGGGAGTGATGTGAATATTATGTGCATGATTAGTTAATTTTTGTATTTTTTAAAGAATATGCTTTAAAAAAGATATTATTAACATTTTTCTTTTGCGTATAATAAACTGACGTCATAGATTTTTTTCATTACACTTATATATATATATACATGCACTCATGCTTGTGAAAATTTCAACACCAAGAAGGAATACGAATATAAGAATGGTACTTATTGGGCATATACATTATAGTAGGAAGAGCAACTGATTAAATTTGCAGGAGGTTTTGAGTAATATATCCTGAGAAAATAGCACATAAAACAGCGACCTCTGGGAGTAATAACTACACTTATCTGCCTAGGCATTGAATCGGACAGCGATTGGATGACATATTTGGGTACAGCACTTCATGAAGCTTCAACAGAATTCAACAGTTCATAGATCGTAGATACTAGACAGCCTTCACACATTAAAGGCGCCCATATTAGTGATGCAGTTTTGAGGGTAATCAAAATTTTGGTATCCGCACTGAGTCACCGCCTGCACTGTAAAAAATGTCCTATTTGCTGCCAGAAATTCTCTGTAATTTGAGAAAATACGTTCTGAAAACGTAATTTTTTCATAAATTACGCGTATTTTCTTAAATTACAGAGAATTTCTGGGAGCAAATAGGACATATTTTTTATAATGTGGAGTGATGGTATACGGTACCATTATATACACGTCTCGATCAACTGTTGTTTTCATTCCCACCACTACATTTCTGACGAGTTAAGGCCATCGCTCCGCCCTATATTTAAGGCCTCAGAAGTGCAATATTTAGGTAGGACAATGCACGACCGCAAGCTGTCCGTTGTCCAGACCTTCCTTGATGCAGAATATGTTCGACTGTTGCTCTGCCCAGCGTGTTTTCTTGATTTTGCACCAATGAAAATGACTGTTTAATCGTTGAAATGCGACTGGCTCCCCACCACTCATCAGTAACTACGATCGATGAATTGTTGGCATTGTATTGAAGCTTCATGAAGTGCCTTATCCACACATGTCATCCAATCACTATTTGAGTCAATGCCTAGGCAGATAAGTGCTGTTATTGCTCACAGATGTCGCTTCTTTATGGAATGTTTTCTCAGTACATATTACTCAAAATTTCCTGAAATTTAAATCAATTGGTCTTCCTACTATAAGGTATTTGCCCAATAAATATCATTCTGATATTCGCATTCCTTCTTGTTAAGGAAGGAAATGTCATGTTTGTGTTACAATTTTCACAAACATGAGTGTATATATATATATATATATATATATCTGTATATATATATATATAATTTCGTTTAAAAAATTCTAAAAGAAATTGCGTTTCAAATCCTGAATAAAATTCTATATAAATAAAGATCAGTTAAATAAAAAATATTGGTTATAAGTACAACATCTTTTCTTAAGGGCCCTCTTCACTCAGCGCCGTCGGAAGCCGAAACTAATGTTATTCAATGGGAAATTTTTCTTTACAAATAACTTATTAACTAATACATATTTTTAAATTCTGTTTTCACATTCTGAAAGTTCCCAGCTGTTAAATTGACGCACCTTTTCTAAAATATTATTTTTTTAATTTTTTATATTTTATTTTGAAGCTGCAAAATACGAATTTTCAATATGTGAATTTTTTTCATTTTGCAATTTCGAAATAAAATATTAAAAATTGAAAAATTACATTTTAAAAAAAGGTCCGTCAATTTAACAGTTGGGAATTTTCTGAATGTGAAAACAAAATTTAAAAATATGCATTAGTTAATAAGTTATTTGTAAAGAAAATTTCCCCATTGAATAACATTGGCTCGGGCTTCCGGCGACGGTGAGTGAAGAGGGCCGTTAAGATGAATAATTATGCATTTTTCCTGTTAAAAAAAAATAAAGAAATAAGAGAATGGTTACAAAAAACAGCCTTAATTGCATAGACATCAACTTTGAACTTTTTTATGTTAAATGTCTTAAATCATTCAGTCTATAGAAATTAAATCATAAACAAGTGGTTAATAAAACATTTAGCACATTTAGTATAGCTGATTAAGGAAAAATCGTCTCATAATAAAAATGCTAGTCATTAGAAAATGACACCTACACACTCAATAAATGAAAACATTCATTGCATTCATTAAATAATGAAAACAAATAAACATTTATACGTAATTGCTGGAAAATCCGCTGATATCATTATCTATAATTGCAACATTTAGATCGTTAAAGATATATAATTTAGGTGTATATAACACAAGGATTACTCGGTGTTTAAAAAAAATTAAATAATAATAAAAATAAATGAATAAAAAATAACCCTTCAAATGAAGCATTTAATTGGGATGATTAATAGAGGAATGTTTATTGAAAAAAATCTTTATTTTTATTTCCAGTAAATTAACGATCATTTTTTCTGCAAATTGCTGCATTGGAGTCCCGGTAAAGGGGGAATAATAATAATAAAAAAAAAAACATGTTTTTTTCATCAGCGAAAGTTAAGCGATGAGACGATTTTTGTCATCGTTGCTGTTTTCTGAGCTGAGAAAATGTATGTGTGGAAAGAAGTGTTTAATCTTATATGAGGTAATTTTATTTTACTAATTTCACGTTTATCTTTATTATTATTATTTTTTTTTTAGTCGAAAGAATCATTAAGAAGAAACAACCTAGCCTGCAAAATTTTCCACTTCCTGACTATTAAATTAAATGGCCATTAATTGTAAAAATAAGGAATGTAATTTCTAGTACTTATGCATATGCTTAGAAAAATGTCTATGTAAAAGTTTAAATCCCATTTTTATTGTATGGGGTTGTGTATTGTGTATAATTAAAAAAAAATAATGAGTATTGATTTATAAAGTCACACGTAGAGCATTAGAACATTAAAACATATAAACCTTTTGTATTTTTTTCTAACTTTAACGAAAATTTCTGGAAGGTTGTTTAATACACTTAACGTTACGACAAATTTAATCGATATGGTTGGTAAAAAGTATTTAGTAAACCATACAGTTGTAACAAATTTAGACAGGTTATGATAGATTGGCACATAGACAAAATGTTGAAAGAGAAGATATTAATTACAGTATGTCTCCATATGCTTCGGCAAACGTTTCTGGAAAAAATAGAAAACTTGTAAAAGATCCAAAAGCATGGCACTGCGCAATATACTTTAGGAATTTGAGCACGATAACTAACTATCCTCAATATCCTGTCTCTGTGACTAACGATTTATTTGCTAATATTAACTCGGCGGCGTTTATATCAACGCTAGATATAACGTCAGAGTACTTTAAAATTTCCATGTAAACGGAGAATATTGTAAAACAAAGTCTACCACAAAGATAGGGCATAAGGCTTTAAAATAATGCCTTTTCATTGGTTAGGAGTTTTAGCAATTTAAGAAATGTATGAAAACTATTCTCCGACCTGTTCTCGGAAAGTTTGTATACGTACCTAGATAATACAATCTCAAACGCAGCTTTATTATATGAATATCTCAAACAATTACATACAGTATTACTTTATTACGTGATGCAGGATTAAATTTAAAAGTAGAAAAATGTCATTTTGCACGTAAAGAAATGATGTACCTAGGTGTGCGTATCATTCAAGCAGGGTATATGTGGATAATGGAAGCGATAAATAAGATTCAGATATTTATCGCCCCCCCCCCTTTACACACACAACTTCTAAATAAGTGTCTAGACTTTTAAACTTGTTTGCCTCGTATAATATATATATATATATATATATATATATATATATATATATATATATATACCACAATTTTCTGACAAATGGGAGCATCTATTCAAATTAAACGAAGAAACTCAAAATTTATCTGGACACAAAAGTACAAAAGGCTTCTGAATAGTTAAAATAAGTTCTTTGTTTACCCCTTTTCAATATAATAATAACTTCTTTTGAAATATAATAATCCTTTGGATTTGGCTACAGACGCTTTTTCGTGTGGAATTGGAGCCGTTTTGCGCCAAAATTGACAGTCCATTGCTTACACATCCCGTACTTTAAGTACAAGAGAAAGAAATTACCATGTAACAGATCGAGAATGTTTAGCAATTCTTTGGGGAGTAGATAAATTTAATGTCCAGTAACTGTAATTACAGATCAGGCAGCATTAACACTGTTAACTAACAAGAATAAAATCCTTCAACGCATGATTGGATAAACTTTGAAATTAGCTGAGTTTCACATAAAAACAACAAACATCGGCCAGGGTCTAAAAATCTAGTAGCCGAAATGCTCTCACGTATCACACAGGGTAAAAATATTAAACAAAACTTCTAGAGAACATTTAGTATAACTTTTAGAGAACATTTAGTGCAAGAACAGAGAAATGACCTAGAATTTGAGAAAAATTATCGATACTTATAAAATTCAGAAATTTTTAGCACAGATCCTTCACTTTCAATGTACAAAATTATTCCAAATTATTATCTTCTAATGGGGAGTTAAACGTAATTCCAAATTCTCTAAAGAAATCCATACATTTTGAGTTTCATGATTCTCCAATATAAGACCATTTTGGTATTAGGGAAACGCATTCTAAGTTAAAAGATAACTGTTATTTCCCTCAAATGCAAAAAAATTACCCGCCAATATGTTTCCAGCTGCCACTTGAGACAGAAATATAATTACAAAAATAATTAATCGGTCGGAAATTTAATTCTAATTATAGTAGAACTAACAAGTCAAACATGTGGATATGATTTAATAAGAACTTACCGGCTTTCAAGTACTAATAGATTTAGATAAGTACCTGTAATTGTTGATTATCATAGTAAATGAAAAAACATATAAACATTAATTGAAGAAGTAAGACGGCTCAGAAGCAACAAGGTCTTTACTATAACATGTGTCACTGTTCATTGGAAGTTAAAACTGGTGATGATATGCCTTAAACATGTTTTTTTAGTTGAAAAACGCTATAATGTGTAAAAAATATTGACCCTAAATTTATTAGCTTATTTAAAGTACCAACCATTAAAGACTAATAATCTGTTAATCAACATTAAAAGAAATCTTATAAATTTAACCATGGATTAAATACAAGTATTTATATACCATCAAGACTTCCGGAATTCAGAAAACATTACATTTAACAGTGAAACAAATTTTCAAAGTGAGACTTCGTTCACACAACCGCAGTCTAGTGCTCAATTTTCATCATAAAACTTAAGAACTCGAATTAACAATTCTACAAAAGGTAAAATTACATTGCCAAAGGAAACCCTCGCATGAAGGTTTAAAAAATCTTTCCGATAAAACAAACATACAAGAAAATTTAATGGGCCCTCCTTGGCCGAGTGGTTATGTCACCACAGTGCTAATCACCTTCGAGCGTAGGAGAGTGGGTTCGATTCCCGCGATGGCCCTGGGTGTTTTTCTAGTCCTTCGTATTGTAATTCTATCATGTGCTATATCTGTCCTCAATACGACGAAGATTTACAAGCGGACTACCTGTCATGCATACAAATCTGATGTACATGTTATCAATAAATAAATAAAAATTTAATCTAACTTTACTATTTTTTTTTCTCTACCATAACGTTAATCTATGCCGTAGTAATAAAAAGATACCACATTAAATGTTCATAGATGGTTTTCGAATTTTTCTTTAATCTAAATACATAAATCTGTATGTCTTTCAGTAAATCTGTCAGGATATTTTGGTTCGCCATGCAAAGTTACATTGTTTAACCAATCGCTTTTAAATTTGGTGTCCTTATTAATGAAGAAAAATTCATCTAATTATTTACCACATAAAAAACTATTATGAAGTACAAAGTGTACAAGTATATTAAATTTCAAATATTTAAAAAAAATAATAATCAAACGATTATGAATAAATTTAGGAATGCTATAATTAATAATAATTCCCTAAAAACAAATCTTTATTTAATACTTTGTAGAGTGCTTAAAAGAAACCATTTAGAAAATAAAAATGTTTTACAAAACTTTTTGTGTTGGGTATTTTTAGAAGTCCATATTCAGAGGAATCTCATTTATTTCATAACATGAATGTTCTTGACCTTGTTTCTATTAAAATCTATGACTCTTTCGTATGCATATTATCCTTTTACACCTTTTAGAACAATGCTTACAGCATGGGAGATATTCTTCAAAGTTAAATATATTCTAGGCCATTAGGTATTCTCTTCACGGAAGGACATTATCTGCAAGTACTAAAATAATATTAAACGTGTTTAATGATCAAACTTATGTAATACCTAGAGGTAACAATAAAGTTTAATGGAAGTTTAATATACAGTTTAATTGAAAATTAAAATTAAGTATGTAGAAAGATAAGTACTTAAATATATACTACGTAATTAATGTGAAATTCAGGATTTAGATTAATAGTCCACTTTAACAAAATTAGAAACAAAGAAGTTAGATTATTTTAATGTGTAATTTTTTCTTAGCTTGTAGTTTTCTATTAGAAAGTTTGGTTATTTTATTTCAAATGCAGATTAATTTTATTAGAATCCTAATTAAAATATGGGATTTTTATAAGTTGTAAATTAAATAAAGCTTTTAGGCATGCTTGGAAAATAATATGAGATTGTTTTATTTCGTTTATTCTTCCTAAAAGGAAAATCTGGTGTGTAACAACCATGTGACTTTACCTAGTACTACGTATAATCTATAAAATATTTCTCTAACGTGGACCAATTTCAAATAATTTTTGTCGAAGCGATACGATAGTGGAGAATTTAATAAAATACGCAAGGGAAAAAATAGCATTTAAAAAAGGGCAATTTTTAAGCACGAGGACTCAGCTCAATGATTTAATAAGGAAACATGACGACATTTGTATGATGACATTATTTTAGGGAAAATGTATTTTTGAAAGTTATACAGAATCTTTGCAAGCGCCATTTTAAACCTAGGAATATATTAAAGATAAAAACAGAATATGAATTATTATCATAAATTGACTAAAAAACACAATCGTAAAATGTATAATCAAAATAGGATTTTTTTTAAAAAACAAAAATTTACGCCAAAATAAATAACATGTCATTGCATAATTGGCGATAAAATTTAAAAGGTGTGTCATTGGGGTCATTTACTAAATCTGTACTGCCTGCGCAGTATGAAAACTGAGTCGTCAATCATAAATTTTATTTTGAAACTTTCCTTTGAATGATTTTGGTTTCACTATTGCACAATATTTATTTGGTTATAATAATAATTTGTCTTCTGCTAAATTAAAATTTTAATTAGGTGCGGAAATTAGTATATATAAGTTTCAAATTTTAAAGGTAAATAAGAAAAGAAATAAAGTGCGAAAATTTCGCACAGGTTTGCTAGTCTAAAATATTTTTGAAGATTGTGTTGTAAGAAAACATAGAATTGGCTCAACGAGCCAGGGGGCTACCAATTTTACTGTAGTAACTGACTAATACATACGATGAAAAGACATCTAAAATAGATTTTATGCGACATGTTTAATGAAAATCGGTAGAACCATTTTTTTGAGGCATCCATTTCCGAAATCTGAAACCTAATCACGCCGTCTTTCAATTTCCCTGTACTAACTAATGTATACATAAAAAAGAAAAAAAGAGTAAAAGGGGGTTTACGTAACAAATTTGAAAAAGAAAATATTAAACCCTTTTTATTAGAGTAAATTTTAATTTAATGCGAAGTATTTTTTTTAAATATTTTATATAAAATATAAAATAATCAAAATTTAATTAGAGTCAAAAATACGTATTAAATTTATCGAGATTTTTTCAAAAATAATTTATTTTCATGCTTTTGAGATTTTATGTTCATTTACGTGTTTTTATGGATTTCTTAATTTAAAATATCTCATTTGAGGAGGGATCCACATAACCAGATATTTAATGAATCACTACTCTATAGAATAAAAACAGAATTTGTGAAGTTTTAATAACAAGATTATTAAGGCATTTTCTTTTGCTATTGAGTATGTGTTTTCTGAATCTCATTTAAGCTTACAGATTATTTTAAAATATATTTAACTGTCTTCAAACATACTGTTTTAAAATCATTTATTATATTTTTGTAAAATGAGTATTGAAGAAATATGCCTCAAAATATTTTTTTTTTTTTCTGATGTCTAGGCAAAAGTTACAAAGGACTATAAAGTTACAAAACAAATTATAAACAATATAACATTAGACAAAAGACCGAAGTCATTGCCTAAGGAGCGATCTTGCCTCCCAATATCTTGACTCTTCTGTAGAACATCTAAGAGCACTACAACAGATCAGATGGTCCCTGTCCATTACTTCTCCAGAATCACAAAGTGGGCAACTAAAATCGTTTAAAATACCTATGTGCTTCAAATGAGCGACAAGGCAGTCATGTCCTGTCGAAAGACGGAAAGTCGTAACTGCCTTACGTCTTGGTTTTCAGAAATAACAGATTGCTCACAATATAAAATAAAAAATTTGTATAAAGATGAAAAACTATCAAATTTGTGTTGCAGCAAATCTCTAAAACTATTGTCAAAAGCCTTGTTAAAGAACACACTCCTTTATTAAAATGAACATTAAACCGCTATTGTCTATAGTTTGCAAATTATAAAAATTAATTTTGATTTTTTTTTTTTTTTATAAAACTATAAAAGATGCATTGTGTATGACTCAGGATATGCACTGCTGAAAATCTGAAAGATTATACAGACATTCTGACAAGTGTACCATGACATTGCATAGCTTTTAAACCATATTTATCCATTTTCTACATTATTAACCTTTGCTGCCAGAAAATTAGTCATAAATGTTATTATGAGTCGTAAAATTAACCCGAAATAAACGGCAAATAATGTATAAAATATGCGATTTAGCCGTAAAATGTACGATTAAAGTTTGTAAGAAGTTTTAAATTTTTACACTATAGCTGATGCAATCTGTAAATAAAAGTATAATTTTATTGCAAAGATGTATTTTTTGTGTCTTATTATTTATTCATTAATTTCTCTCTAAATACATTATTCATTGTTTTTAATTTTAACTGAAATAAAATCGTAAAATCGTAAAACTGTAAACATAAAAACTTTATAACAAAACAAATTGAATGAAAGACATTCTTTCATAACAAATAAAAAGTACAGTAACACAACAGAAATAATAACTGACACTTTTATACATCTCCATATTATCAAGAATCGTCTTATCAACCATCTTATAAATAAATATTAACAATTATTTAAGTAATGCAACAAAAGGAAAGTTTTCTGAAAAACTTTTGACTGAAAAACAATTTATCGGAAATATCAGTCTTCTTAATTTGTATTTTTTGCTCGGTATCTAATGCTAAGAAAATATTGGAACTTTAATCAATAAAATATAAAACTGAGAATGTCTAGGACAATATTTTGACTGTTACTTTTCAATCTTGCCATTTCCGATTCTCTAAATTTAATGCTTTCTTATTATTCCTAGAGTCAGTTTATTTTAAGAATTCAATTTAGCAGTTTAGTATCATACATAGAATCAGAAAACAATACTTTAAGAAATGAAACCATAATAAATATATAAATGTTTCACAATGATATAGTAAATAAACGTCAAATTCAATTTAGTTGAATATTAGTTCTAATTTTTTATACATTTTATTTTATATTTTTGCATTTCCATAAAAGTAAATGAAAAAGAATCATATATAATTCGAAAATATATTTAACTTAAATTCTTACAAACCAACCGTAATAATAACAATACAAACCAACCGCCGTCAGAAAACAATAATTTAAGAAATGAAACCATAATAAATATATCAATGTTTCATAATGATATAGTAAATAAACGTCAAATTCAATTTAGTTGAAAATTTGTTCTAATTTTTTATACATTTTATTTTGTATTTTTGCATTTTAATAAAAGTAAATAAAAAAGAATCATATATAATTTGAAAATATATTTAGCTTAATTTCTTACAAACCAACCGCAAGTCAAATAAATTCGTTTACAACCAGACATTTTATTCAACAAACAAACTCATAAATTTTACTGATTTGCTTTCTGGATTATAAAGCTTTGAAGCATCTGTGGCTTGTGTCACATATCTCCCTTTCCATAGTGACTTATGCAACTAATGGATTAGAATTTTAGAATTTGCTTTGATTGTTAGGTAAAAGAAAAACACGAGGAATGGATGAAATAACAGTACATATAATAAAGCAAAACCTTTCCTGTCATTAACGACGAAAAAACAACATTATATTTTATTGACTAAAATTTCTGCAATAAAATGAAAATGTCACACCTGCGTATTACACATTGGAAATTAAGATAAATTATGAATATACTTAAAATTACAGCGATAGGAAATTTGAATCACGAGCATGACAGAATTTAAAACAAACACTAGTACAACAGATTTTATTAAGTTGATTTAAGAGGAAATATCACTGTAAACAGCATTTGTAATAATGTCTAGTAATGTAAAGTACTAATCGACTGGCACTAACCACATGTTTCTACGATAATTAAAGACGAAAGTAATTCAGGGATTTTTTTTTTTTTTTTTTTTTTTTTTTTTTGAATCTGCATTCTTATATTATATTTTTTTAAAAGTAAAATTATGAAAATGTATTTTCTCTCACAAAAGCGGACATAAAGAATTTTTTTTTTTAATTAAAAACTTATATTTAAAGTGGGAAAATATAAATTATGAATTTCAAAAATTAATTGAAAGTCTTTTCTGGATATTTTAAATTCAAAATTATTGACAAAGTTTAATTTTAAAAATTTACTTTGTACATTTAAAAAAAAAAAAAATAATAATAATAATAAAAAAATAAAAGAAAAGAAATTTTGAAAGTACATTAAAAGTAATAAAAACTTTTCGCAGAAAAATTAAAAATTAAAAAAATTGTTTAATCCAAAAATAAAAACGTTAAAAAAACTATCAAATTATTATGTATAAATTATCAATACAATAATTTATTGCAAATTCGTTACAAAAATAATAAATTTTTATTTTGTAATTTTTTAATTTTGCGTTAAAAAATCATTTTTTTTTTATCGTTGTTAGTATATACTTCTATATTCTGTTTCTAGAATTATGAATAATTAACATTTCCAGAACATAACTTAATGCAAATTCAATGTTAATTTTTTATGAAATAAAAAGTTTTTAAAACAAAATTTTTTCTATGGTATAAAATATTTCAAAATTAAATAAATTTTTGTCAAAAATGTTAACACTATTTAAAATTTACAATAGTTAAAAAAATATTTTATCAATTGCAGAAGAAATATAAAAATTATTTCGAGATTTATCAAATTAAAGAAAACAAATAAAAAATAAAAATTAAATACAGCAAAATTCTTCATAACTTTCGAAATTTTCTATTTAAAAATATTTTATATCTTAAAGAAGGGAGAATCCATTAAACTGTTTAAAATGTCAAAATTATCATGAATAATCATTAATAAAGAGCGTGTAAACAAAGCTATTTATTTTAACTAGTTTAGTTAAAAAGAAGTGCTTTTTAAAAACATTACACCTCTTGTTCCAGTTGGCAAAACAGTTGCAAATAAACACACGCAAACAAATATGACAAGAATTACTACAGTGAAAATAAACGATAGTCTGAACTCAATGATTAATTATAATTGATAAAATATTATAAACTAATTTGAGACTGAAAATTATTGGAATTTTAAAGTTTACAAACTACGGTATAGAAACAAATGTTTAACACATTGTATCTGAATATAGCATTTTTCTAAAAATTAAATAAATAATATGCTAAAATTTTAGTAAATACTTTAAGAAATATTTTATCATTATTTATCATCATACATGTGTTTCGTGAAACTATTTTTTTTTAATTTATGAAACACACTTTAGTCTAAGAAAGAATACAATAATATGTTTAACCAATTTTAATCAAGATAATATATATATATATATATATATACAGAAAAAGATCATTTATTACATAACACAAAATTATACTTCTTTTGTTGAAATGATAATTTATCGTTGGAAACTTACATCAGCTAATTATTTGATTCATAATTATATATTCAAACTTATGTTAAATATTTTAACTTTATTTAAATTTTTAATTCATTTATAATTTTTATAATTTAGCATTTTAAATATACTCCATAACTAAAGTAATCATGAGCCGTTAAAAAAAAAAAAATAGTTTTAAAGATGTTAAGAGCAAGATGCTAAGTTAGAAAAGCAAATGCTTTAAAAATTAGTCCTTAAAAACTGAAAGTTGTTAAAAATTGATTGAAATAATTGTTTTTGCTAAAAATAACGATGAGTGTTCAAAAGTTTGATAAGTAACGTTATAAATCTAATTGCTGTCATGATTTTAAATTTCAGAGATTTATGTGCTAGAGAATATATTACTTCATAATAAAATATATCTTAAGGTTCTTTTTTTCTTTTAAACATAATTTCCATTAAACGGAATTCTAAAAAGAACTTATGGAAATTTTGTCCGTAAATTTAAATAAAATAGAAAAAACTCTTCTGTTTTCCTTAGAATTAATGAAATGCTAAAATGTTGAAATCATGACAAAATTTTAAATGTTACTTTCGGGTATGTATTAAAAATAAATAAATAAATAAAAAGAAATAATAATAATAATAATAATTATTATTATTATTGTTTCAAGAAAGTTCCAACGGTATTTAGTAAACTCTCTTTTATTTAGATAAACAAATTATTCTTTTACTATTTAAATTATATTTAAGATTAAGCATTTTTAATAGTTTAAAATATTTGTTAACCTATATAGGAATTAAATTAATAGATGATCAAATGTAATCATGTCATTTAATACGTATTGAATGACATGATCACGCTTGATCATCTATAAACAAAACAAATAAAAGGGTTATAAACTAAAGGATGTCCTGTTGTTTATAATCGCATAATTTCATATTGTTGCTTACTTGGTGTTCGTGAGTTGTTTCTGAATAAAAGGCGAAACTTGCAGAAATTCAAAAGTTTATTTAAAGAAAACTCGAGACGATTACAGGTTTATAAACCAAGTATCAACTTCAGTTTCCCCGCTAAACAGAACTTAAATAATAGCTGGCAATAGCAAAATCACAGCACAAACTGAACCCGAGCATAAGGCACAGCAATTGGCTGCATTCAACGAGGCTCAGTTAGGAGCAGCTTCCCGTAAGACGGTTGGCTTGACACTGACTCATTTGACGCTATTCGATTCCTTAAATACCCGCATAGAAAATGGAAAAAATTCCAGAAACTTCCCAGCCAATCAAGTTAGAGCTTCGATATTTGGTATATCGATAATAAGGATTTTCTCGCCAAGATCACCCAAAAAATTTACAAGGAGCGAAAAAGTCGCCAAATTTAGCAACAAAACCATTACCTGCCATAATAAAGATTTTTAATATGTTTTTAAGGGAAAAAAGCTATTTTAACGCGAAAACAAGCTGGAAATGCTCGAAATTAACATTTTATAACCTAACTAAGCCTCTTTGAATGAATTTACATAAAAGTAACTACTATTATTTACAAATTTGTTACAATATTTTACTATAATAAAATTTAGAATTATTTTAAATACAAATTCTTAATGCCCATTCAAACTAATTCCATGCAAATACTTTTATTTATTACTAAAGCCCCACTCATTCAAAAATTAGGTAAATCACACATTCACGCACTATGAGGCAAACTAGATATCTCAAATACTTCTGTGACAAATTATTGCATTAAACTGCCGATTATATGCTTATCTCACTTTTTTTTTGTAACTTTTAATTATTGACTTAACTTTTAACATTATTTCTTAATTCATAGATCACAAAATCGTCACAAAAAAGTGATGGAAGACAGCGAATAATCTGCAAAACGGATAATCTCCTTCCAAAAAGTCGTGAGTTTACTGTATTTTGTGCGTGATTTTTCAAAGGCTGCTTTAGCAAAGAGTGTAACTATCTTTCACAAAAAAAAAAAAAAAAAAAAAAAAAAAAAAATCAATTGAGGTAGTGAATCAACGAATGCGTTGCCAGCTTCACTGGTCACTATATTTAAAGGGCACTAATGTGCAAGTTGTACCTGACGGTACTAAAGTGAAAGTTGTACCTCAAGGGACTAATGTGAAAGTTGTACCTCACGGGACTAATGTGCAAGTGGCACCGAACGAACAAACTATTTCTTTCAACGAAAATGCCTACTAACCCTGGACGATAGGTCTAATATATCGTATCATATTATATATCGTATTTATCGTAATATAACTCAATACTTATTTCGCTTCCTTCTTCGACTAGTTTTAATACGCATTTTTTTATATACATGAGCAGCCCCCGAAAAACAAAAACATTAAATCATTAAATTCATTTTTTACTTATTTTTATTTCATATTATTTCACGCGTACTTTTTATTTCCCAATTCAAAATTATTAAATTATTTTTTTTATATCGCTTGTAACGATATTGATTATTATTAATTTTCTTTTCTTTTTCTTTCAATAATAATAATAATAATAATAATAAAAGATTTTGACGAAATTCTGGCAAAAGCTGAATTAAGTTTAGGACGGAGGTCTATTAGTTTCTTTATTTTTTCTTTTTTCAAATTATAACATCGCTTTCAAATTATTCAATTATATTTTCGATAAATTTTAGATTTCGACAAATGTCCAACTATCGAAATCGACAACGCAAAAATCCCAGATTGGGACTAACAGACCCTCAGTCCTAAAAAAAAAAAAAGTTTATTTATTAAAACACTGCAGAAAGCCATTTAAAAATCTTGCATCGATTAATTATGAATTATGAATAATGCAAAACTATTTCTACCAAATTTGAAAAATATCTCGTCAATGTCAGAATTGAAATATTTTCCTGTAGAACTTACTTTCACCTTTTTAAACAACTTGAATATTTGAATGAAAATTTTGATTAGTAAAGATCTATTTCCTCATTAGTTATTCTATGTCACTCCAATGTTTTATGAATTATGCAAAATGCGTTGAAAAATAGTTTACTCTCTTCTTCCGTCGTAGCACTCTCATAGATTTATTATTAATATTGTTTGAAATAGCGATCTGTATGCTTTGGAGCCAACTTTCCTAAATCTTACTTTTAAGTAATTATAATTATAAGCTGCAATATAGCCATGATAATAATGAAGTAACCTAATAAAAATACATTAAGCTGAAATATAATTATATGTTTAATAATATTTATTGAGTTTTACTTCTATGGTTAAAAAGATAAAATATATTAAATTATTATGTGCTTTACAATTCACTCGAATTACAAATAAAAATGCAATTATATTATTTGTTATGAATATTTACAAGTTCCAATAATATTTTCATGGGAATCTTTAACAAATGAATGAGAAAAAATTCTCTTGATTTCTTAAGTTAAAAGAATTATTACAGATTTCACAATGAAATGTTTAAGGATGGAATGAAATTATAAGCGACGTTATTTCTTGATACTTAAGAAATATGACAATAATATTAATAATAAAAAAAAATACAGAATGAATTATGGTGTCTAATTTATTAACAGAATTCCCTTGAAAACTTCATTAAAACATCGCTGACACAAACTTTCATATACATCGGATGATCAAATTATAAGAATTATTTTATTTTATTTATTTTTTTATTTTTCCATTATTTTAATTTTCTTAAAAAAAAAAAAAAAAAAAAAAAAAAAAAATCTGGACAAAATATCCTGGAATTTCAGACGTGCAAAGAACATTTAAAACCTAACTTTTTCCACTATCGATTTAGTCCACAGTGCAATTAGGGGACCAACCAGAAATTGAAGAAGAACGCAAACTCTTTTGATCATCTTGTATCATAAAATACTACAAATGACTTGTAACTTTATAACCATGTTGCACTTACTATGTATAATATTTATATGTTTTGTTATGGAAATTGCGTAAGTATTTAGGCATATATAATTATAAAAAAAAAAAAAAAAAAAAAATTATTAAAATTTTTACCACTTTTTTGCTTAGAACTAGAACAGATTTCCATAAAATTTTACAAAATTTGTACAAAAATGGGGAAAACACTAGATAAACATTATTCTGAAACATAAAATTCATGCGTGTAATATTTGCTGAAATATAAGTATTTATAGTAAATATGTTTTTACTGAGCATGCGCGAAAAGTGGAGTTTTTATTTTGTTACATATGTTGAAAGCCAGATATATTGGGCAACTGTTTTCAAAAGTTCATTTGAATAGAGAAAAATTAAGTAAATTATCGGCAAAAGAACGAGCTGGATTTTACGTATTTTCCAGAGTTGAAATTTCACAAGGTATTTTGCACATGCTGCGTACGTAATTTGATGATCTAATTATATTAACCGCGTTGCAAAAGTTCTTTTTTGTGAAAAACCCCTAATGTTTTGTCAATTTTTTTGCAATAATTCGTTCTAGTTATAAGCAAGAAACGTTCCAAAAAATTAATCATTTTTGAAAAAATTTTATATGACTAAATAACTGTGCAATTTCCACATGAAAACAAATAATTATTGTAGTATGTGCAACAATGTGTTAAAGTTACACTTAATTTGTAGCTTTTTATGATACAGGGTGATCCTAAGTATTTTTGTTCTTTTTCAATTTATGGTTGGTCCCCTAATTGCATTTTCGACTAAATTCACTGAGAAAAATAATATACTGCCTTCATCTAGAATGAATAAGTGGTCGTTTTCTAAATTCCTTAACTAGAAATATAGATTTCTAAGCTATGCGCATAAGGTACGCCAATAAACGGAATAGACGAAATGATCGAGAATTTCTAGTCTACACATTTCTAGACGGTGAAACAATACTCTGAATATTCTGAATCTTTTGTATTGGAAGAAATTCTCGCTTTATTTTCTAGAACTGGGTAATAAACCAAGATTATAGTTGCTGAAACCCGCCTCTTGTATTTGCATTTATTTGCTGAGATTTTAGATAACTTTTCTCTCGAGAATATTTGCAAACGCTCTAGAATTCTAATAGAGGTTTCTAGAACTCGCTTTAAAAGGGGACTAGAATTTATAAGGAAGATATGGAACTATTTTTTTCTAGAGCCACAATTTAGATTCTTAGATGCCAGTTAGAAAATTTTTTCTCAGTGTTGAAACTGAAAAATGTGAGATTTAAATGTTCTTTGCATTTCTGAAGCTCCTGACTATTTTGTCTAGTAGTTTTTTTTTTAAATCGAAAAAATGTAAAAAAAAAATCTAATAATTTAATCACTTATTGAAATGCGGTGTTAGTAACTAGTTTATTGTTATTAATGTGTTTTTAGGTTTGAAAATTTTGGATAACTTTTGAATTTATGAAAATGTAAAGTGAAATGAACGTAATAAACGTTTTGAAGTTTAATAATAATAAAAAAAAAATTTTCTAATTCATGCGGCTTCATAATTGCTCATGTACGGTCCTCTGAACCAGTACAAATATCCATGCAAGAACTAGGATTTGAGTTTAGTATGTGGAAATAGAACGGTAGAAAGTTAACCATTCTTCTACCAGATGAGCATAAAATCACTTAAAGAAATCTAATTGTGTAAATAACGATGCAATTAGCCAAGCAAAAACTATGGAAGTATAAAATTCTTTAATTGCTGTTCATTGTTTGATATTTGCATTCCGGTGCAAATGTCTACCTCTCACCAGAATGCAAATATTATACATTGCTAGCTGTTTATTTTCGTAGTGTAGCGTATTCAGTACAGTTAACAAAATCACTTACTATCACTTTTTCCTTTTTATTGACAATAAACCTTTTTTTTTTTTTTTTTTTTTTTTTTTTAAGACATTTAAATTAATCTTTTAAGGATGTTCAAGAGCATCTCCTCTCTCCCGGTTAATAAAAAAAAAAAAAAATACCCCTGATCTTATATCATAACGTTTGATAGTACTTGACGTTTTTACACATTTAATATTATCATTCATTTTTTCTTTTATATCTTACTTTCAGACTTGCAGAAAATCCAAAATTGAGTCAGCAGAACCTCAAATTTTGGCAAAACGTTAGTAGTTTAAATGTTGAATCTTTAACTTATCAAAACTTTAAACTTTTTGTTTTTAATTTTGTCTATATATAGATAAAAAAAAAGTTAGATTCTCGAAAATTTTAAACCTCCAGTTTTCGATGGATTTATACATTTTGAGATGTCCTAAACACGATTTGACGTTTTAAGATAATATCTCTTCGTCAGCGTTTGTGTGTTACCAAAATTTTGTGGACACTGTATCTCAAAAACCAATGGACAAAATTCCATATAACTTTATGTTTATTTAGGTCTTGACTTAAGTTAGCGTTTATTTGGTTTTAGTGTGCCTCAATCAGCAGTTAACTCTGCCATCCTATTTTTTTTTCTTTTTTAATTTCAGTATGATAGCATAACGCGAAACTTCGCATAAATACACACAAAGAGAATTGTTTTAACCAATTACTTTTAAATAAAAAAAATATTTATAATAATAATAGTCTGCTGATGAAATGTTATGTATATGTAGAAGCATCACTTCCTTTTGCGGGAACATAAAACGCCAGAAGTTGAAAAATTTCAAGATAAATATTTTTCAAAAGAACTCGTAAATGTTTATAAAACGAATGGTTGAACCAAGAAACTGTCAAACTTTTAAACCAAGTTATTTATTTATTTATTTATTTTAATGTTAAAAAAAGGCATTTTAAAAATATTAATTGTATGTCACAAATTTGACTTTCTTTCGACATTTAACGTTATGCTTTTCATAATACAAAAATCATTTGCATTCACGAAAGAAAATAGTTTTGCTAAATAATAATTTTAATAAATAATTTGCACAACAGATTACTTTCTGTTCTCAAAGTTTTTTTTTTTTTTTTTTTTTTTTTTTTCAGTTTTGTAGCTGTCTTTCATTGCAAGAAACAGCAGATAATGAAATTTGTTTTTTATGTTTATGTATAAAGAAAGAAGATTAATAATACTTTACACTTATTGGAAAATTTATTTTTTATTTTATATTGTATAAAATGTAAATAAAGTGTATCCATTTAAAGAACAAAAATCTGATTTAAATCAAAGAAATAGACATTTTCCCATTTCAAAAATTGCTAAATTTTAAGCAAATGTTCAAGCACCACGAAAATAACTAAGTAAGTTGAAATGTCTTAAACCTCAAATCACTTTTTAACTCAATTCACTTAAAAGGGACTTTCTTAACATTATAAAATAAATCTAGTATGTCATGGTCATTCTAAAACTTTGATCTCCATTTTCCGATACAAATGTATGCAATGAAAATTATTAATTAAAATTACTAAAAAAAAAAAAAAGAAAGAAAGAAAGAAAGAAAAAAGAAAAAGAAACGAAAGACGAAAGGAAACTGCTGAACACTGCACAGCGGTTTGGAGTGATTTTAAGCCTCCCTCGTTTTTTATTGTATAAACAAACAAAAAAGACAGAAAAATTATAAAATATGCCAGATAAGAAATCGACTCGACAAAGGAGCACCAAAAGCACTGTAACTTTTTAAACAGTAGTCGGGTAGCATCAGGTTGAGTAATATACAGCTTGAAAATGCAAGAATTTTTATTTTAAATCCAACTAAAATTTATCTGAGCTCAGCAGCTCTATAAGATAATTGGGACCAACTGTCAAGGCCATGCTGCTTTTCACAATTCATTTATTTACTTTTGAGTGGCAACAAGATTAAAGCCACGTTTTCTTACAATTTGTTGATTTTTAGTGGCAACAGTAGTTCTTTGTTTGGGTTTGTGTTCGAATGTCGAAAATTATTCGATGCTTAAGAATTTGAATTCTGTGATGTTTTTCTTTTAAATAAACCGTTTTTTATGAATTTGTATTTACAGTCATTGATATGCGGATAGCATAATAGATATTCTCTTTTGAAAAATGAATAACGTAAAACCAACAGTAAAATTTGGCGAATAAGAAAACACATTCTGAGAGTTTTAAATAATTAAAGGATAAAAATCTGAGCCTCAGCTCGCACACAAACTTTATTTTATAGTTCTCGTCCTTTATTCTATTTACCAAGAAAACTCGGTTTGGGGGGAAAATATTAAGGTGGAGATCACAGATCAGTCGGTCTGTTATTTGTTAACATTTCAGGTGCCAAGACAGCGATATCTCTCTCTTCTTAAATTTTTCTTCTTAAAATTTGCCACGAATGTGCAATACATTGGGAAACATTGGGAAACTGAGAAAACTATTAGAATAGTTATTTGGTTAAAGCTGAGATGTCAATTCTAAATTAATCTCTATTATGAATGCAGACAATTTTCTATCGCAGAGAAGCACCACATTAAATGTCGAAAGAAAGTAAATAAGTGCCTTACAGACGATATCCGAAAAAAAATTTTATGGATATTTTTTGGTTAAAAATTAAAAATAAGGTAACATTCTTTAAGATTATTACAGATTTATGGCACAGCGATTTGTTTTGAAGGCATTGGCCAGATCTTTTAAAAAGTACTCAAATTGGAAATCTCCTCCCCCCCCCCCCCCCACACACACCCACCCACACCCACAGCCACCAAAGGGGAATAATATCTCTTACAAGGGAAGGTTCAGGGATTACTCTCCAGGATTGAAATCAAACATGCCCGATCTTGTAAAGAACCATGAGTAATGATAATAGGTAACGGCTTTCATCTGTGAATTCATAGGTGGCACCACAATAACAATCAGAAGTTTTTATGCAAATCCGTTCTTTTGTGTGTGATTAGCATTTTAGTGTGAAAATATTATCATTTTAAATTATTTATATTATTTTCAAATAAAGTAATCATTAATGGTTAATAGCAAATGGTAAATAAATTAATGATTTAATTTATATCTTATTAATTACATAAAATTAGGCCAAGACAATTGGTAACAAATGTTGTTCAAACACGACAAAGTCTGAAATTTTTGGAGACCAAGATTGAAAAAGTGAACAAACCAATGACTACATTACAATATTTTTAAAACAAATAAAATTTGCGAAAATTTAAATTTTTTATAATTTTTAAATTATAAATGGGAATGATGAAATATGTGATCAATACAATAAAAAAAAATTGCAATGTGCATACTTAACAAGTGCATGATCATTACAATTAGCAATGAAACAAGTTTCTGAACTAACATTAAATACTGTCGCCATTAAATTGTTAAATTTTGTAATGTTTCTTTCAGTACTGTATATATCATTTGCCAAAAATATATTTGCATATCTTGAAATATATTAAGGCCAAGTTGGTCGTACACAAATGAATGCATTTTTAAGATAAATAGTCTGTCATTAAAAAAAAAAAAAAAAAAAACACTAATTTGACTAATTTTACACTTTAAAACTCGTACAAATTTTACTTTTAAAAAGACAAATTTATTTAAAATTATTTAAAATTAAAAAAATTCACGCTGTCGAAGCTTTTTGCCTTGCTTATCAGGGAATCATCAGGTCAATTTCAAGCCATGTTTGATTACATGTGCTGCTACAGTTCAATTATATACCAAGAAACATACGGCAGTTACAGTTAAGTTTGATAAAACAGTCTGAAATCGTACGTTTGTAAATTTAGTTGAGCTTTACTGGGTCACCATGGAGCCACTTACAGTCTGGAGGTAAAGGAACTTGTATTTAGTTGGAATTTTACAGGAAACATGGAGTAACTTGGAAACTGCAACGGTTACATTTCCATATATTCTTTCAATTGCATTTCTAATGAAAAATCAGGGATCGAGCAATCTCTTTCTCTCTCTATATATACAGGTGAAAACTTACAGAAAATTACCAAACGAAATATATATATATATATATATATATATATATATATATATATATATATATATTATTTTTAGCAACATGTTTATCTGACTAATACAATTAATTTATTTGTAAAAGAATTCATTAATTTTATTAAAACAAAAAAAATTAAAAAATTAGCATCGCTTGTGCTCGCATAGAAATTCCCTATAGTTTTAACATAAGAAATTATTCCTGCGGTAGATATTACTTCTATAAAATTCAAAAACTCAAACTATATAACGAAATGCAACCAACATCGTTGATTTCTTTATTCTATTCTATTTCTTAAAACGATTTTTATAGATGCCACACGCACCACATAAACTTTAAATTTTACATCTACTTGTTAAGATAGCACGCGATCATGTTTTATATAAAAATTAAATCATTAAATTCTTTTTTCTACTTATTATATTTTTATTTCATTTTGCATGCGCGCTTTTTATTTCCTAATTCAAAATTATTAAAAAAAAACTTTTTCGACAGGACAGTGTTTGTTTCAATACTGATTATTATTAATTTTCTTTTCTTTTCCTTTTCTTTCAAAAAAAAAAAAAAAAAAAAAGATGAAATTCTTGCAAAAGCAGAATTTAGTTTAGGACGGAGGATTGTTATTATTTTTTCTTTTTTTCCAAATATAACATCGCTTTCAAATTATTCAATTATATTTTCGATAAATTTTAGATTTCGATAAATGTCCAACTATCGAAAAATGACACCGCAAAAATCCTAGATTGAGACTAATGGTCCTCAGTCCTAAAAAATAAATAAATAAATAAAATAATAATAATAAAATAAAAATAAAAATAAATAAATAAATAAATAAATAAAATAATAATAATAATAAAAATAAATAAATAAATAAATAAAATAAAATAAAATAAAAGTAAATAAAATAAAAATACTTTTTATCTCAAAGGGAAGCATCATTGCTGATTTGTCAATGAATTTATATGCGTACATATAACTGTGTCGTGTAAATTGCGACAGAGCTCTTCTGTGATTTATAAAAAGAAAATAGACACAAAATGGGAGCGCTATAAAATGAAAATTATATTAGCATTAATTCTTCAAAAAGCATATAAATACAGGTGTATCTATTATACATTTTCAATGAAAATTGTTAAAGATGCATTAATTAATAAAAAAGCAGTTAAAGGATAGCTGTTAGTTTGTACTATTTTATATATACTTTACTGATTGATTAAAGCTAAAATATATAATTAGATAAATTAACAGCATGTTTAAGGAATAGTATAATTTTGTAAAAGAAAAAAAAAAATCAAAATGTCAAAGCTAAAGCAATGTCTATCACAAAACTTTCTTCCATATTTTCTTACATAAATTCAGTGATAAATAATAACATATCAGCAAACCAGCTACCACTGCATTTTATATTCGAAGTACAAGAAGAAACTTGCAAGTTCTTTCCACCACAAATTTTTCTCTTTTATTTCCATTTACGAATACAGTACATATTATTTATTACAATTATTGTACGTCAAAATTATTTTCTATGATGAGTGCAGGTGATTTTATTACAGAGAAAAATAACATTAAATGTTAAAAAAAAAAAAAAAAAAAAAAAAAAAATCACAGAAAACAATACAGAAAATAACTTAAGAAATGAGTTTTTTTTTCTTTTTAAATAAATAATAATAATAATAATAATAATTGCTATGTTTTAAGCTATCACAAATCTATAATTCAATCAGTCTTTTTAAAGGTACTAAGCAGGTCTTTGGAAAGATACCCATATTGAAAAATTTCACCCCCCTGGGTGAAGGGTGCGATAAAAACCTACATATTAGAAAAAAAAAAGTTTACTGTTATTTTTTCAAACCTATTTTTAAATTTATATTGAAAAGTTTTTCATTACATTTATGAAAAATTAAATGATGGTTTACATTGCCATATTAAAAATTAAATAAAAAAGGGCATAATAGCATCACCTCTTGAGCGATTCTAAATGTGCCAATATGCAATCGTCCTGAACCAGTGTAGGTCAACGTCCAACTAAATATTGAGTTTGGTTGTATTTCGTTCATTCATTAGTGAGATACAGCTTTCACAAATTTATGATACACACACACACACAAAGAGATGTCCTAGAAATGATCAATTCGTGTTCAGAAAATCTCAAAATGTGTAAAACGGTTGAAATCTAGAGTTATTCAAAAATTTCCCGTATCTAACACATCCTTCTTATGTATATGCACTGTAAAAAAAATCTGTAGTTTGTACAAGACTACTCTGTATTTTTTACAGAAAAGAGCTGTTTTAGAGAAAAAACAATTTTTTTCTGTTTTTTTTAACCCTTTATCTGTTTTTTCCCACTTTTCTGTTTTTTAGCATGCTGAATAAAAAAATTCTGTAATTTTTACAGAAATATCTGTATTTTTAATAGAAAAGAGCTGTTTTTAACAAAAAACTGATTTTTTCAGTTTTTTATCCCTTTTTCTGTTTTTTTCCCTTTTTCTGTTTTCCCCCTTTTATATTTTTCAGAAAAAAAAAAAAAAAGTCTTGTGTGAAGCAACCACACGACTTCCATTACCCACTATTATACGTATTATATGCACTTTTTGGAGATAATGTGATCAGAAGACACAGAATTAACCTAATGGAACTTTTACAGAAAGAGAAAGTTAATACACGCGTAAAGACATATAAAACAGTTTACATAAATGAGTTTAAAAAAAAAAATAAAAAAAAAAAAGTAGATTTTTTTTTTTTTTTTTAGCACCAATTTCCGAGATCTAAAACTGATCTATCTGATCGGGGTGACTATTAATTTTCCTGTAATAACCACGTAAATCATGAGAAAGGATATCTAAAATGGGTTAATGGGTAATTTTCAAAAAATCGTTAGAGCCGTTTTTGAGATACCGGCTTTTACAAAACTTGGCATAGTCAATTGTTGACCGGAAAACAACAATTACATACAAAAGTATATTTAAAAGAGGATAATATTGCAAGTTTGAAAAAAATCCATACAGCCGTTTTGAAAGGAACGCATTACAGTACCTGAAATTCAGCTATATATACAGGACGCCTATCAATTTTCCTGAACTAACCAACTATATAATTCGAAAGTACATCTAATAGAATGTTTATATAGCAATTTTGAAGAAAATCGTTAGAGCCGTTTTTGAAATACGGACATACGGTCCCACTTCCGGTCTCCGATGTCCCCCTTCCGGTTTTTCAATTTCCCCCAAAATTTAGAAAATCCATCTTTACACCAGACCTGTCTCAATTCTGAAGTTTCGTTGTTCTATCTTTATTAGTATCGGAGATATAATAGTCAGAAGATTCCCCCCCCCCCCCAACACACACACACATTCACACTGACCAATTGCCAAAGACCACTTTTTTGGACTCAGGAGACCTTAAAACATGTAAATCAGGTGAAATCTCGATATCGAATTTTCGGACCGAATACAATACTTCCAATTACCTACGGTAGTCGGGTAATGGAAGTAAAAATAATGCTAAACAAACATAAGTGCACTGTTCTTTTCTCAGTTAGTTCTAATGAAATGTAATCGAAATCGGAATTCAAATATTACTTATAGTAAACTTCTTTAAAAGTCCACCTCTATTCAAGTTTGAGGTCCACACGGGCCGAAATTTTGACGCCCGGCCCGGCATGAAATCGAAAAATCCGGCCCGACCCGTTTATTTTTTACCAGTGTACGGTCCAGCCCGACCCGGCCCTGCCCGGACAAAAAATGATAATAACAGGCTCGACGCGATTCCAAAATATGTAAAAGGCAACAACAACAACAACTTAAGGATAAACATAGTTAAGATAAAAAAAATTCTTTTCTGTACTTGGATTAGAAATTTAATACCAGGAATAAATATAAAATTAAAAATATATATATATGTAGAGTTTGTTATTAATTCTAGTTATTCTCTTTCTTTTTACTTCTATTACTGTTGGTAATGGAAATATTGTATTCGGTCCAAAAATTCGATATCGAGATTTCACCTGATCTACATGCTTTAAGGTCTCCCGAGTCCAAAAAAGTGGTTTTTGGCATTTGGTCAGTGTGTGTGTGTGGGGGGGGGGAATCTTCTGACTATTATATCTCTGAAACTAATAAAGATAGAACCACGAAACTTCAGAATTAAGACAGGTCTAGTGTACAGATGAATTTTCTAAATTTTGGTGAAAATTGGAAAACCGGAAGTGGGTCATCCGAAACCGGAAGTCCATACCTCAAAAACGGCTCTACCGATTTTCTTCAAACTTATTGTATGAACATTCCTTTAGATGCCCTTTCGAATGATATAGTTGGTTAGTTCGGGAAAATTGATAGGCGTCCTGTACAAATATCTGAATTTCAGGTACTGTAAGTACGTTCCGTTCAAAACGGCTGTATGGAATTTTTTTTCAGATTTGCAATATTAATCCTCTTTTAACTATCCTTTTGTATGCAATTGTTGTTTTCTTGTCAACAATTAAATATGCCAAGTTTTGGTAAAAGTAGGTGTCTCAAAAACGGCTCTAACGATTTTATTATAAAATTGTTACATAACTAATTTTAGATATTCTTTTTCATGCTTTACGCGGTTATTACAGGAAAATTAATAGTCATCCTGATCAGATATATCAGTTTTAAATCTCGGAAATTGGTGTTTAAAAAAAAAAAAAAAAAAAAAAAAAAAAAAAAAGTTTTTTTTTTTTTTCTTATTGTTATGTAAACTCTGTTTTATATGTCTTTCCGTGTGTATTCATTTTCTGTTACTGGAAAATTTTTAGTTGTGTATTTCATTCGGTCAATTCTATGTCTTCTGATCACATTATCTCCAAAAAGTGCATATAATACGTGTAATAGTGGGTAATGAAAGTCGTGTGGTTGTTTCACACCAGATTTCTTTTTTATCTCTGATTATTGGTATATGGTTTATGACTCACACACTAATTTAAACTTATTGGCCACTAGTACCATTATCATCACTCAATGTTGTTCTAATAAAGAAAGAAAGTAATTGCATGAATATATAGATTACAGTCAGAATGTTGATATTCTATACTATTAATTTTTATTAATTAAAAGAAAGATGTATATTAATAACTTTAAGGAGGATTAAATTAGGGTTATTGTGGAACCCAATAGATCACGCCTTAATCATCGGAATGACTTTAATTATATTTTTGGACTGATTTATTTTAATTTCAATATCCACCATAGCGTAATTCCTATAAGATACACCCTATAATCCCTATACACTGCTATTCTTCATTCAAGAACTACAATTTTAGAAATGGCTACATCTCAGTATCTAATGAACATTTTAAGTTTTTTCACTATGTGTTAGTCAAATCTAGATGCGGGTCGTAATTTTTCTATCCCCTTTCATTCATTTTAATTTTAATTAAAATAAATTCATAATTATATTAGTATAAATTAATTACATTTTAGAAATTGCAAGCTTGATTGCCATACATTTTAATAAAATTAAAAAATTAATAACCTTAATATTTAATACTATATTACGATTTGATTCGGACCAAAATAGTAAATTTTAAAAATGTAAATGTAGAAAAAAACACATGTACAACTATAATTAATAGATTGTTTACTTCCCTTGGTGCCAGACTACTGCTAAATCACCGAAAACTTCCGATGATTCATTCAAATAACTCTTTTTTTTTTTTTTTTTTTTTTTTTTTTGTTCTTTCTTTCTATGCGTTAAAAAAATCTTTTCTGTTCAGTCTGAAGTAAATTATGATTCAGCTTTGTTACTCGCTACTCTTTGTTCAATTAGTTTTCAAATCAGTCCTAAGTTGAAAATAATATTTTATTTAGACACCTAAGTGGTCATAAGTTTATGTAATTTATGATTTCCGGACTCTATAGGAAAGTATTGTAATTATGTCAAAAATTCCAGTTTGAAATTTTGGTGTTTCTATACGTTTTGAGGTCCCATGAATTCATATTTACTATTTTTACGTGATGTGTGTATGTATGTGAGTGAACACGATAACGTCTAAACGCTTTGTTCGAATGAGCTTAAAGTTAGTACGTATATTGTAGGCCACCATGCACGATCCCTATTGATTTTGGTGAACACTTCTAGTTTTTTTTTACAGGGACACAAAGAAAAACTCTTTATCATTATGGTCTATGGGCTCAAATTTTTTAAAGTGCAATAGCGTCTAAATGCCTTATTCGACTGAGCTGAAAAATTATACACATGTTATGAGTCACTGTCACATGAATTGTGCGAAAACTAGCGTTTATGGATTTTTTACAGGACACAAAGAAAAATTCTTTATCATTATGATCTATATGGGCCAATATTTTTAAACTGCGAGAGCGTATGCTTTATTCTATTCAGTTAAAAATTTATACAATCATGCTATAGGTCACCGTTGCACGAAGTGTATAAATTTACTACGTATAGAATCTAGCAAGTATAGAAATTTTACAGGGACACAACAAAATATTCTTTATAATTATGACCTATGAGCTCAAATTATTCGAAGTGCCATAGCGTCTAAATGCCTAATAAGATTGAGCTGAAAATTTATATACCTGTTAAAAGTTACTGTTGCTCGAACTGTATAGCTCTTGGTGAATCTGGTACTTATATTTTTTTTACAGGAACACAACAAAATATTTTTTTTATAATTATGGCCTGTGGGCTAAAATCATCAGAATCTAAATGCCTATCCGATTGAGCTGAAAATTTATATATGTACTGTTGGTCATCGTAGCATGAACCATAAAGATTCTGTTGAATCTAGCACTAAAAGTTTTTTTTTTTTTTTTTTTTTTTTTTTTTTAAACAGGGACACGAAGAAAAATACTTTATCATTGTGGCTTATGGGCTCAAATTATTTAAAATGTGATAGCGTCTAAATGCCTTATCCGATTGGTCTGAAAATTTTTATGCATGTTATAAGTAACCATCACACGAACTTTATAGATTTTTGGTGAGGGGTTTATAGGTTTTAGGTACTTATAGGTTTTTACAGGGACACAACGAAAATTTATCATTATGTTCTATGGGCTCAAATTATTTGAAACGAAATAGTGTTAAATTAAACAGCGTACTACATGAAGAAAAGTACCCATACGCCCTATTATAATTTTCTCTTTTGCTTATTTAACGATTTCTCGCCCGTTAAACAATCGTTAATTACTTAATGTTCGGAAAGCCCATTCGAGTCACTCCAGATTTATTATTACTATTATTGTACATAACTAATATATTACATTTTTCTCGTTAAATATCTTTAATTGAATAATTCAGGCTCTTTTCTGCTCTCTTCACATAAATATTTCCATTGTATAGGAAGGTTTTTCTCTGCGCATATACAAGTGTTTCAAAATACCAACGATTGAATTTTATTTTTCAGTCAATTTAATATACAGTCCCTGGCCAAATTATTAGACGCACTGTAAGATTCTATGTAAAATCTTAATTATCAGGTGATACTATACAGCTTTATTGTTTTTACTAGATACAATGTATTTTTTTTTTAATTATCCACCTTATTACCTGTTTTTTAACACAAATAAAATACTATAGTTATAGAAAAAATATGTATTTATTAACTCTTGAAAAAATTTGAAATTAATGCAATTAAATGTTAATATTTTGTTGAGCCACCTTTAGCAGCTATGCGAGCTTCAATTATGCATCTGAGGATGGTGATTCCACACATGAATGACCTTTTCTAAGAGTTACGTTTTGTTTATGATCACACCTTTAGCCACTTCTCTCGTCATCAGCTCCCTCACGTTTTCAGTAGGTTTCACATCTGGGCTATTACCCGGCCAATCCAACAAGGGATTTTTGGCACTTCCAAACAATCTTTAACAGGCCGTTCTGTGATGCAGGGAGCTCCATCTTGCATAAAAATGAATGCGGTTATCCATTTGGAAACCATTCTCTGAGCTGCAAAACATGTAATTATTAAAAAACTATAGTGCGTCTAATAATTTGGCCAGGGACTGTATATATATAAATATATATAACGATCACTTCGTTCAGAAAATTTTATCCTCAGATTGAGTTTATTTTTGTTCTTCGAAACGTACCAGTATAAACGCTGCTAAGCAATGTAGATGATGAAAAAAAAAAGAACTGAAGTAAATAAATAAGTAGTTTGAATACAAATTAAGACTAGTATGTTGTGGCCACCACAAGACTTTCTTCTATATTTTCCTATATATATTCCAAACAGTAACAATATTAAAAAAAAAAAAAAAAATCGATTTTTTTCTAAGTGTTTTTTTGTTAAAAGTAATACGTATTCAATCAGTAACAATATTTAAAAAAAAAAAATAAAATAAAATAAATTACGATTTTTTTTCTGTTTTTTTTTTTTTGTTAAAGGTAAAAAAAAATCGATAACTTTGTTTTAAATTATCACAGATTTATAGTTCAACCATTCATTTTAAAGGTATTGACGAGATCTTTCGAAAGATACCCATCTTCAAAATTTACCCCTCCCCCCGGGGGTTACTTCCCCCCCAGGGGGGAGGGGGGGGGCGATACACCGATATGCACAGAAATTTTTTTCTAGTTAACTATTACTATTATCAACAACTCATATTAATTTTACAATCACAAGTTAAAAATAACTCTCATTATGTACATTTATACGAAATTTTGTCCTATACTGCCACGTTAAAAATTTAGAAAACATGAGATCACAGCGCCACCTGTTGAGCGATTGATCCCGAAATGTAATCAGCACCAGTTTAAGTCAGGGACAAACTAAATACCAAGTTTGGTTAAATTTCGTAAAAAAAAAAAAAAAAAAAAAAAAAAAAAATACGATTTTTTTTCTAAGTTTTTCTTTGTTAAAAGTAAAAAAAATCCATAACTTTGTTTTAAATTATCACAGATTTATGGTTCAACCATTCGTTTTAAAGGTATTGACGAGACCTTTCGAAAGATACCCATCTTGAAACTTTGCACCCCTGGGGGGTACTTCCCCCCAGGGGGGGACCGATGCCCCCACATGCTCAAATTTTTTCCTAGTTAACTACTACTATTATCAATAATTCATATTAATTTTACAATCACAAGTTTAAAATAACTCTCATTATGCCCATTTATACGAAATTTTGTCCTATACTGCCAGGTTAAAAGTTTGCATAAAATGCGATCTCAGCGCCACCTGTTGAGCAATTGATCCCCAAACCTAATCAGCACCAGTTTATGTCAGGGTGCAACTAAATGCCACGTTTGGTTAAATTTCATTCATTGGTTCGTGAGATACAGCGTCCACAAAAAAGTGATACAGACAGACAGACATTTTCTAAAAACTATTATTTCGTATTCTGGACATCCCAAAACGTGTAAGTCCATCAAAAAACGGAGGTCGAAAATTTTCACGAATCCAATTGTTTCTCTATATTACATATAGAAGAAAGTAAAAATGAAACTGTAAAAACAAAGAAAAGCATTTTTAAAAAAATCGAAAAAAAAAAAAAAAAAAATCGTGAAAGTGCAACCCCGCATGGTTCAGACTTCTTTTCTGTCAAGTTTAGTTGATCTGTGAGCTTTGTTGATTTGGAATCGAACAGTAGATTACAGAAATTTCTACCGCAAGATGGCGCTGTAATTTTTTTAAATTTCAATATTTCAATTTCCATTTATGATTAAATTATTTTTAATACATCATTCGAAATATATTTTAAAGTTCTTTTACATTATCGAAAGTTTTCACCTGATTTACACGTTTTGGGGTGTCCTGATTAGGTTTTCTTTTGCATCTCAGCTAATTGAATTAGACCGTTCAAAATTGGTGTATGTAGGTTAAGTAGGAGGGGCTGAAAGGGTGGGGAAGAAAAAGGCGTGCACCGCGCGCGTATCCCCTAACTTGTGCGCTCGCAACGCGCACGGAACTGCGCTGCCGAAGGCAGTGGGGACCCGGTTCGACTTTTTAACCGATGAGAAATGATTTTTTTTTTTTTTTTTTTTTATTTCTTTTCTTAAGAATAAAAATTTGATTTGAGAAGGAATATGTGCGTGCAGCGCGTGTATACCTTCACACGTGCGCGCGCAGCGCGCATGGGTCTGCGCTGCCGAAGGCAGTGGGGACCCGATATGAGTTTTTACCCGATCAGAAATGATTTTTTTAGGGGCACGAAAGGTCAGGGAAGGAATACGCGCACGGGACTGCGCTGCCGAAGGTCCGACCGGTGGAAGGACCGGTGGGGACCCGGTCCGACTTTGTACCCGATGAGAAATGATTTTTTAAATTTTCTTTTCTTAAGAATAAAAATTTGATTTGAGAAGGTATATGTTCGCGCAGCGCACGTATACTTTCACACGTACGCGCTCAGCGCGCATGGGTCTGCTCTGCCGAAGGCAGTGGGGACCCGGTGTGAGTATTTAGCCGATCAGAAATGATTTTTTTAGGGGGCACGAAAGGTCAGGGAAAGACACACGCGCATGTATCCCTTAACTTGTGCGCGCACAACGCGCACGGGACTGCACTGCCAAAGGTAGTGGAGACCCGGGGCGACTTTTTACCCAATCGGAAATGATTTTTTTTTTTTTAATTTCTTTTCTAAACACTAAAAGTTACTGTTAGTGATTCATTAATTATAGTGATTCATTTGAAAATACTGACCTGTGTCTATTTTAAAAGCCGCCAGTTTGTCTATCACTTTACTGTCTTCCGCTGTTTTGATAAGTTAGGAATTGAAAATGGAAAAGTAAATCCCTGAAAGAGATGACATTAAATACATTTTTACTTTCTTCTATATGTAATATAGAGAAAGTATTGGAATCGTGAAAATTTTCGAACTACTTTTTTCGATGGATTTACACGTTTTGGGATGTCCTGAACACGATTTGATAGTTTTTAGAAAATGTCTGTCTGTGTGTATCACAAATTTTGTGGACGCTGTATCTCACGAACCAATGAACGAAATTTAACCAAACTTGGTATTTAGTTGGACCCTGACATAAACTGTGCTGATTAGATTTGGGGATCAATCGCTCAATAGATGGCGCTGTGATCGCATTTTTTCTAAATTTTTAACATGGCAGTATAGGACAAAATTTCGCATAAATGTACATAATGAGAGTTGTTTTTAACTTGTGATTGTAAAGTTAATATGAATTATTGATAATAGTAGTAGTTAACTAGGAAAACAATTTTGTGCATGTGGGGGCATTGCTTCTTCCCAGGGGGGATTTAATTTTCAAGATGGGTATCTTTCGAAAGGTCTCGTCAATACCTTTAAAACGAATGGTTGAACTGTAGATCTGTAATAATTTAAAACAAAGTTATCGATTTTTTTTTATCTTTTAACAAAAAAAAAAAATTCTCCTGATTTGCAAAAAATTGACATCTTTCGCCATTTAGTGATAATATAATATTGTCAGATAAAACCCGTCTGCATTTATAATGGAAAATAATTTGATAATTTAATAAATAATTTGCATTGAATAAATTTTGTGTAAAATTATATAGAAGAAAGTCATGAGGTGGCCACATCACACTAGTTTATTGACCTTTTAATTAAAATAAAAAACAGAATTAAAAATCTTCAAGGAAATTCAAAGAAAATCGGTTTGGGGGCATATGCATTAGGTTTGCAAAATTGATTCATTTTTTCCAAGTCCAGAAAAAGAAAATGGTTCAAATATTTAAAAATCTGTATCTTCCGTTTCAGTGCATACAGAATGCCATGCTAAACATCCTTTTAGAGGTTGTGAAGCATTCCTTCAAAAAATATATTTCTTTTATCCCCCCCCCTCCCCGACCTCTCAGACGGTATTATTCCCTGTCACCACTTGGAGGGGAAAAGGACGCCAGTAACTCAAAATTTACAGTCGACAGAAAAACTATTGAAGCACACACTTACTTTTCTCATACATATTTTTTTTTTAGTTTGGCTGCTAATTTTTATTACCAACTAACAGCATGTAAACTGCATAAGGCTAAGACGATGACTCGACAAATATTCAACTCGATTATATTACTCGAAAAAAATCGATAACTTGGTTTTAAATTAATTAACACAGACCATTTTAAAGGTATTGGGGAGTTCTTTTGAAATATATCCATAATGAATATCTACACCAACTGGGATCTATTTCCCACCAGGGGGGGTGTTCTAACGTGCACACACTTTTTCCCTAGTTTATTTCTACGATAATCAATAATTCCTGTTAATTTCACAATCATTTCATAAAAATAATTCTCATAATATACATATTTATGCGAAATTTTGTCCTATGCTACACCCTAGCACACAGTCAGACAGACATACATTCACTAAAAATAGGGTGATCAAATTTTCAGATGCAGAACAACTATAGAAGCTTTTAATGTTTTTTAGAGTTAATATCAGTAGAAAAATACTTTTTTTCACCACATGACTTATAAAACGGAAAAAAAAAAAAAAAAAAACAAATAAAGTAAAAGTAACAAAATTCTGAAAATTTAAGAAATTTTTTGAAAATTGGGGGACATTTGCATGGGGATAAACGACAGAAAATGTGGTCTTCAATCGCTGTTTTTGTTTTGGGGGACAGATGGTCAAAATTGAGGACAGTCCCCAGAAAATGGGGACGTTTGGTCACCCTGTCTAAAGATGGTCAAATCTTGTTAAGGAACTCACAAAACATGCAAATCCATTGAAAACCAAAATTTGAAAACTTTCACGAATCCATCATTTTCTTCTTAGGTATACAGAAGAAAGTATAAATACAGTTATATCATGCAATCATGCTCGAGATTATCAAAGCATGTGAATCCATCAAAAATCAAGAATTGAAACTTTTTACCAATATTCTTTTGAATGTAGGAGAAAGTAAAAAAAAAACTTAAAAAGTCTTTTGAAACATTATAAAATTAGTTTGTTATGGTGATCACAAAACTGTCTTTTATGTATTCCAGTACAAATTATAAAAGTATTACTTTTATTGATAACATATACATCAGATTTGTATGCTTGACATATAGTCCGCTTGTAAATCTTCGTCAGATAACGACAGATAGCACATGACAGAATTACAATACGAAGAATTGGAGAAAACACCCAGGGCCAGCGCGGGAATCGAACCCGCTCTCCTACGCTCGAAGGCGATTAGCAGTGTGGTGACATATCCACTCGGCCACGGAGGGCCCAAGTATTAGAGAGGCATACTATTGTAACAATCGCAGCTATCGTAGATCACAAGTCGGATCGTACACTCCGCAGCAAAAGTATCCGAGCACTAGCAATAATCCTTGTCTAAAAAAGTATACTTAATGCTGCTTTGTTAAATAAATCCTTGTCGAATCATGGTCTTAGACAGAGTAAGAACAGGACTCAACAAGGATTTATTTATAAAAGCAGTATTAAGTGTACTTTTTTAAGACGGGGATTATTGCTAGTGCTCGGATACTTTTGCTGCGGAGTGTATGATCCGACTTGTGATCTATGATAGCTGCGATTGTTACAATAGTATGCCTCCCTTACTTATATAAATTATTTTCCTTCGAAATTGGAGACATTCCCCGGAAAATGGGGACATTTGTTCCCCGTGTATGATAAGCTGACCAAATGTTCACATTTTTTTGGGGACAAATGGGGACTTCTTTTTTTTTTTTAAAGGCATTTTTGTAAGTTTTAAGAAAGTAAATTATTAATCAATAATACTTTATTTTTAGTCCTTATTTATTAGGAATGAAAAATTGATAATTGTCGCAATTTTTAACGCTCTCTATTATAAAGGTACTTTGATCTCGTCAGCCTACCGTATGAATGACGGAAAAATATCTACTACGTCATAGAGCTTAAGCGAAATGACCTTGAATTAAAAAAATACCTTCCTTCATACAAATATTAATTGGTTTATCAAGCTATTATTTATCAAATTTACTTACGGCGTATAAAACCCATTCAATCTGAAGCTCAAAGATTTTTCATGGCAAATCTTTTTTTTTTTTAGTGGCAACGTAGCGTAGCACTGTTTTTGATTTGAAAGGAAAGAGACATGGATTTTGCCGGCCCTGTTCGTTCTTCGTTCTTTAATCATGGATATTTTTCCATTTTAATTATGAAGGTAAGTTCATTAATATAATATTTATTGTTGAATATCGCGGTACAACTGTAGTATTTCCCCACAACTGAATTTAGCGATTTTTCTTTGGCGCCGATTTGAAAGATAACGATGTCGTTCTGAACTGTTTGCGATATGCTATATGGCAGCATGCATGCTATTTATTTTGGATTTATGATTTATAATTTAGCTTATGATTTTATCATTTATGCTATATGATTTTTAGATTTATGAATTAACCATAATCGCCAAATTCGGCTGTGGGAAAGTACTATAGTTGTTCTAATATCGCTAAATTTGTTTTGAATAAACTGGGTATCGTTGCTATCGCTGTTGATTCTGAATTTTGTTTACTTTTTAAATTTCATAAAGGGACTTTTACTTATTGAATGGTAATGTAATATTGGATCAATTTTTTCTTCCTGTGATACTTTACATTTTTTCTCTGACATCTGACATGTTTGAAAAAATACTTTTTAAATTTCATAAAGGGATTTTTACTTATTAAATGGTATTGTAATATTGGATTAATTTTTTTCTTCCTATGATACTTTACATTTTTTTTTCTCTGACATGTTTGAAAAAATGTTCATACATATATTTTTTTTGTAACATAGTTAATTGATTTTTAATTAAAAGTTTAGATGGAATTACTTTAAAAATTATATCAACATTCATAATAAAATATTCTAAAATGTAAGTAAGATTGCAGTGTAATTTAATTTTTCTAGTGTAAACAATGGCACTCATAAAATAATTTTTAATTATGTTTACAATTTGAAAAGCCAAAACCAAACTCAACAATTTCTGTTTAATTAATCAATATTGCTCTCTTAAAAATCAGCAATTACATTATAATGCAAAAAGGGTTGATTTTTAAATTAAATATTTTATGCAAAATGCATGATGTTGTATTACATTTGTTTTTTCTGATTAAATTTTTTAGTTTTATAAAATTTTACAAATTTGCAGGTAGCCGTCGAGTGCCCAACCTGATGCAGGACTGTGTGCGAGGCCAGTGAAACTTTTTAGGTAATATTTTTATTTTTTACTTTTCTTTAAAATTGTTAATATTGCCTATCCTTTGCTTATTATGTTGCTTGTGTATGTAAATATTACAGGGTTGGAAAATATCCCTGTTTTTTTTTTCAGATAAACAGGGTTTTATCGGGTTTAATAAGGGTTTTTTTTCAGAGTATTTTTGGATTTTATCAGAGTTTTAAGGAATATTTTCATTGTTTCTTTTTTTAAATATTAAATATATCATTCATATTAACATAATGTAAAAAAAAATTTATTTATTCATTAAAATTGAAATTTTAAAGATTTAATTTTAATTTTAAAATTTCTAAAGTCTTTTTATGATTAAGTTATAAAGAAATTTTAAGTATTAAATAATTGTACTTTAAATATTCTAAAAAAAATTTTATCTGCCTTTTACAACAACAAATTTAATTTTAATAATGATTTCATGTTGCTTTATTGAACTTTTTGTAGTTAATCGATTTTCATAAAACGTTTTAAATTATTGTCCCTCTACATTACATGAGTGTTGCACTGTTAAATAAAGTTTTCAGAAATTTTTAAATTTTATTTATATTTATTTATATTTTACATTCCTTGAGTCCTATAGTTTTCTTTATACTGAAAAACAACCATTTTTTCTTGCTTTTGTTTTTTTAATATAATTTTTTATTTTGTTTCAATAAGATAATTATATATATGTATATATATATATTTGCGGTGAATTTTTCAGGATTTTTTTTCTATACAGCAGTTTGAGCATCTCTAATGTTTCTGAAAATTTTTTGTTCATGTCAGGGTTGTTATTTTGTCCACTTTTTTGTCAAAAGTCCGGGAACCTGGACAAAACTGGAAAAAAACACATGAAACTGGACAAAATAAAATCCATTCAACTGTACATATTTGCTGCATAAAAATATTCTGTTAAAGCTATAAATTGTACTTTTAACTTTGAATTAGCAATTTTAGCAATAGAAATATTTTATTAGAAACTAGTAATTTAATTAATGAAAAGTGTAATTTCATTTTAATCATGACCAATAAAAAAAAAAAAAAAAAACAAAGAAAATGATAATTATAAGCTGAGATACAAAAGAAAACTGATTCAGGAGACCACAAAACGTGTAAATCTGGTGAAAACTTTCGATAATATAAAAGAACTTTAAAATATCTTTCGAATGATGTATTAAAAATAATTTAATCATAATTAGAAATTGAAATATTGAAGTTTTAAAATATTACAGCGCCATCTGGCAGTACAAATTTCTGTATTCCACTGTTCGATTCCAAATAAAAAAAGCTTTCTAATGATGCTTGCAAAAGTACTTATGAAATTATTTTAATTAGTAGCTGAGATACAAAATAAAGCTGATTCAGGACACCTCAAAACGTGTAAATCTGGTGAAAACTTTCGATAATTTAAAGGAACTTTAAAATATCTTTCGAATGATGTATTAAAAATAATTTAATCATAATTAGAAATTGAAATTTGAAAATATTACAGCGCCATCTGGTGATAGAAATTTCCGTAATTCACTGTTCGATTCCAAATCAAAAAAGCTTTCTAATGATGTATTACTTATGAAATTATTCTAATTAGTAGCTGAGATACAAAAGAAAACCTAATCAGGAGACCTCAAAACGTGTAAATCGGGTTAAATCTCGAATGCTATTTTCGATAATGTAAAAGTACTTTAAAATGTGTATGAACTCAACAAAGCTTTCAAATGATGCATTACTTATGAAATTTTTTTAATTAATAACTGAGATACAAAAGAAAACTGATTCAGGAGACCTCAAAACGTGTAAATCTGGTGAAAACTTTCGATAATTCAAAAGAACTTTAAAATATCTTTCGAATGATTTATTAAAAATAATTTAATCATAATTAGAAATTGAAATATTGAAATTTTAAAATACTACAGCGCCATCTGGCGGTACAAATTTCTGTATTCCACTGTTCGATTCCAAATCAAAAAAGCTTTCTAATGATGTATTACTTATGAAATTATTTTAATTAGTAGCTGAGATACAAAAGAAAACTTAATCAGGAGACCTTAAAACGTGTAAATCACGTGAAATCTCGAATTCCATTACTTACGGTAGTCGGTTAATGGAAAAAGACAGAAATTTGTGGCATCTACTCTTGAAATTCAAATCAAATAAGTTTCAAAATGACATATTACTTTTGAAATTATGCTAACTAGAAGCTGAGATACAAAAATGATATAAACACTATTATAAAACAATTTATGTCCGACTTTTTCGTGGTTTTCTCCGAAACTTGCGTAATTCCGGGCTAAATACTTTTAAAAATCCATAGTATGAAATGTGAAAAAAGTATCAGAATTCGAAACTCTGCAAAATATAAAAGAATAAAGGCGTTCTGGGTTTTCTGTTGTTTTCTCCGAAACAACCGTTCCTTTTCTATGTTTTTGCCCCTCCCCCCCTTTCCGTCCCTTCTAATAATTTTACACTTGAAAATATCCGCAGTCTATTTATCTTTCCTTAAAACCTAATAATAACAATTTCGAACGCTGTAACTTTTTTTTTTTTTTTTTTTTTGCCCCTTCCCCCCCGCCCCCTCAAGCCCTTCCTAATAATTCTACACTTTCCAGTGGCGGATCCACAACTTGACTTTTGGGGGGGGGGGCTAAAATTTTTCAAAGTGTTGTTATTCTAGACCAATAAAAAATTTACAAATGCAATATTCAATTGTAAATGTCAGATTTTTTTTTCTTTTTTTCGGGGGGGGGGGGGGGTGCTTCAGCTCCCCTAGCACCCCCCTTAAATCTGACAATGACACTTTCAAAAATATTCAGAATCGAATTATCGTGCGTTAAAAACCAAATATTACGAAATTTCAACGGCATATCTCAATTTAAAATAGTGCAAAATATAATACAAAATTTAATCTAATTTTTTTGTTTATCCACATATTTTCATGAAAATTGAACAGTAGCTTTATAATATGCTGTCTACGCTGAGTATTAATTCAAATGTAACGTGAATTAAAATTTGAAAATTGCAATTTTTCTCCCCACTGTAAACATCTTGATTGGTTACAATCATTTCCTTTCTCATGGCAGACGATAGTCTGGCATTTGAAATGATGTTGCCACAAAAAATTCATACTTTAGTTAATTTTAAAAAATCTAATTGTTGTGCCGATAAGTCACTTGCACACTTAGATTCAGAAAAAATGCCCCTTTCGTTTGGTATCGAAATCGTAACGATCGGACAAATATTTCTAATTTATTTTCCACTTTTTCTGCTTTTAACTCCGTTAAAATATCTTTTTTTATGCAATAGCTGTGAATTCTCAATCATTGAGATCGCTTTTAGATTAGACATGAGTGGACATTTTAATTAATATCTCCACAACTAATTAAAATTTTTAAATTCTGTTTTCAGGAGCCCCCCTCGGGAAGGCTCCTGAGCATCCGTATGTCAATTTTTGTACTTCTGCGTTCAGTAGGGGCTGAACGTATAAAAAGAACAGACAGACAGACAGACAAACCTTTTCTTTTATTATTATAGATTTCTATACTAGATTAAAAAAAAAAAAAAAATCTCATAAATGTAGATTTAATGTTTTTATCAATTTATGTCAGCAAGTCCTTTCAAAGTAAAGCTTTAAATTCTGTATAACATTTTATTTGCAATACCAACATGCCATTTTCTTATCCAAGAATTTAAAAAATCAAATTTACATAATCATTTGACAATTTTATATTCTTATTTTAATTTTGTAAAAAAAAAAAAAAAAAGTTATTAATTGGTAATAGAAATTCCAGATAAAAAATACAAAACTAAAATTTTACTTCCAAATAAAAAAGTTATTTATTTTTTATTTATTTATTTTACAAAAGTAATGCCTATAATAATATAAATGTGCGCATATATACATATAAAACCAATTTAGTAAACATGCAGAAGCATTAAGAGAAGAAATAATAAAAATGTCGATTGACTCCACTCGAATTTCTGAACATTAAGTAATTCACCGTTGTTTAAATGAAATAAAGTAAGAGAAGTCATTAAATAAATAAATGAGAAAATTATAATCAGTGTTTGATTGTTTTCTCCCAATTGGTATATTGTTTAACAAAATGGAATATATCCAAAAAAATTTATGTATCTTTGTAAAATAACTAATAGTGCTAGATTCACCAAAATGTATACAGTTTGTGTGACATAGACCTATAACATGTATATAAATTTAAAGCTCAATCAAATGAGGCATTTAGACGCTATCACATTTTAAATAATTTCAGACTATAGGCCATAATATTACAAAATTTTTCATTGTATCCCTGTAAAAAAAGTATAAATTGTGAGATTCAAAATAAATCTGCACAATTCATTTGACGGTGACTTATAACATGTGTATAATGTTTCAGTTGAATCGAATAAGGAATTCAGATGCTATCACACTTTAAATTATTTGAGCCCCTAGGCTATAATAATAAAGAATTTATCTTTGTGTCCCAGTAAAAAAAAAAAAAAAAAAAAAAACTATAAGTGCAAGATTTTTCAAGATGCATACAGTTTGTGCTACAATAACCAGTAATATATTTACTAAATTTTAGCTGATTTGAACAAAGCATTTAGACAATATTATATTCACTCATACTCAGACATACATACATCATTGTAAAAATAGTAAAAATGAACTCATGGGATCTCAAAACATGTAGATACACCAACATTACAAAGTTATGATTTCGTCATGATTACAATACTTTCCTTATCTGTATATTTTCAGAAAGTAAAAAATTCCATGAAAGATATGTGAGCCATTCAATTTTATCGTGCTTAATAACAAATTTTTAAAAGGTATTTATGACTTATGGGAGAAGAAATGACAATGTAGTTGAAAGCAGTGCACAGTGTTCAGAATTTCAAAAAAGCTGGCCAAAAGTCGAAAAATTTAGGCGCGTTTTTAGACATAAGTACCGCGGAAATACCTTCAGAGGGAGCCACTGAATGAAACTGTGAGGTGGAAAAATTTTTCTATCTACATATTTCTAAGTGTAGGCTGGCGGAAAACGTGATAATTTTTTCTTTTAATGCATTTTAACAGTTAAACAAATAGTGTTTCTCGGAAAATTTCGCAACAACAACATTCAACAAAATATGGCCGACAATTGTGGAGGTTAGTAGATAATATTTATGCTGTATTTTTTTTCATCAATTGATCTCCTGAGCGGCTTTTTGAAGTTAACCTCAATTATAACATAACCAAAAGTTTCAAAGTATGGAAACTTTTTTATCTCGCAAGATCCCGCATTGATTCAAAGTGGAGAGTGTTAAGGGATGTCCATTTTATTCAGCCGTTAAAGAATTGGGTGCCCCCGCCTGCCCCTGTATGTGTAAAAGCGTTTTAACTTTTTTATTTAATTTTTTGGACTTTGGTCTGCCATATTGGATCCGCCATCTTGTTTTTGAGTGCAAGATCACTTTTTTTATAAAAACTGATATTAAATTTGAATTTAGCGCCCTCAAAAACCCTTAAATGTGAAAATTGTCCTTCATCTATCAATTTTTTGATTTTTGATCCGCCATCTTGTTTTTGAGTGTAATATCACTTTTTTTAATGAAAACTAACGTCAAATTTGAATTCAGTGCCCTCAAAAACCCCTTAATGTAAGAATTATCCATCTTATATTAATTTTTTAATTTTTTGTCTGCCATATTGGATCCGCCATCTTGTTTTTGAGTTTGCCTTTGAAGTTTTCAAGAAACCAATGTCAGATTCGGATTCAGCGACCTCGAAAACATATATATACATCACAATTTCACTTGTTTTCTTTAATTTCGACTTTTGGCCAGCTTTTTTGAAATTCCGAACACTGTGCAGTGGGGAAAGAGAGGGGAATTAAAATTGAAACTATAAACTATCACGTTTGCATCCAGTCCACCATTAGAAAAATACAAATATATTTATTTATTGAATATTGTTAACTTTGCATGTCTATTTCATTCATATCTATTTTGAAGTAGTTAAATTTATTATATACACGGTTCCAGGAATTTGTAAAAATATAGTCGCCAACAAAAATTTCTGGTAGTCCGTAAAAAATATCCTCGTCGTTTTCTTTCTTTCTTTTTTTTTTCTTTTTTTTTTTTTTCCTTTTCAATTTTAAAATTTACTTGAATGTAGAAATCAAAATTCTATGCGTAAAAATCAATTATTTATTAGGCTATAATGATACATCAGGAAACACCTGTTTAAATTTAACATCATGAAACCAGTTTTATTATTTTCCTTAAAACAATGCACCATCAACATTAATACATCATTACACCGGCACAACGATTCAGCATCAGGCCAATAGCATAGGCAAACAGGAGCAGTGTAAACCAATTCCATAAAACAGTGCAATAATTTAACACCGTGTTCTGTAACATTCAGGGAGATGTGTAAATCCCCTAATGGTGTATTGATTCAATAAAGTGTCTCAAAGTGGCGAGAGAAACAGGAATGAAAACAGTAAGAGTTAGCCAACATCGAAAATAGAATCAGAGCCTAATTCTGAGACCAATTCTTTCACAAAAAAAAAAAAAAAAAGGGGGTTGAATTTTCAAGTTGAAAACATCGCCAGTTAAAAAATAATGGTCGCCGATGGCGATCAGGTGACTGTATTTCTTGAGCCCCACACTTATACACATATAATTAAAGAATTGTTTTATATATATATGGAAAGAATAAAGATAATTTTTAATTTAGTACTCGCAAATAATTAATAGTGGACAAAATGGTAATTTGTCCGGGATGGTTTTAACCAGGTTTTTTCCAGCGGTTATTTCCACTATGGAGAAAACCGAACAATCCTGGTTCATGTTCTAATAATGTATATAATATTTGGTTTATATTTGCATGCTTATTGTAAGGTAGACAGAAGTACAATTTTAAACAAGGATTTTGAAAAAACCCTCTTGTTTTTTTTTTCAAGTGGGTTTTATTGAAAAAAGCCACTCGGGGTTTTTTCGGGTCGGGCAAAATCTAGCCAACCCTGAAATATTATAAAAAGTAGATAATAATTAAAAAAAATTTAAAGTTATGTTTCATTACTTTTTTTACTTCATTTTTCTTATTTCTTATTTATCTTTTCTATGAATAATATATTTCATGTTGCATTTTTTAATCTAATAGAGACATTTGAATATGTATATATATAAATAAGCAAACTGATGATTAATGAAAATTAATCCCAAAACACACAAGGGCCTTCTTCTGGGGAGCCCCTTAATGTAGGGAATGGAATATGAGAAGTTTCTGATGAAACATAAGCTATTTACCCCCCCCCCCCCAAAAAAAAAAAAAAACTTTTCTAACCCCCGACTTCTTAAAGATGAAAGCAAGACCATACAGCAAACAAATGAATACAAAGCATTAAAAAGCAATAAAATTCAAGTACAAAAGTTATCAATATAAAAATTCTAAAATATAAGTAAATACAAGAACAAACTTAAATAGCAAGTAGATTGAAAATATTTTAAAGATTGAACGTTCCCCCCCCCCCTCCAAATCAGAAAGAGTACTGAACCTGCTTCTGTTGGTAGGACCACTTACCAGTTCTTAATGTCACCCAAGATAGAGAAAAAACCTTAAGTTAAATCGTATTCAAGAAGATTGAAATATTTATCGAGTAGGAAAACAAGATAGTGGTTGACAGCTAAAATATTTTTGAGATTTTCAAGAGCTAAATTTAGGTCTAAATGGTTATTGCAAATCATTTTAATTATGTTAATTTGAGTAAACATAATGTTTTAAACTCTGTGACTAATATGGGAGAACTAATTCGTTAAATTACAAACTTTAAAGCTAAAATCGTGCCTTTTATCATAAATACCAATAAACCACTTTTTTAACTATTTTTCGAATTTTTAAATCCAGGAAAGAAATTTTGTCTTCAGTGTCAGTACAGTTTAAGATAAGGTCGGAGGGATAAATTTCAGCAGTATATTTCACACAGTTTTTTGCTATTACGTCATCAATATATCTATAAAACTTAATATCTTTAAATTTTCTCTCAAGCATAAATAGAAAAATGTTAGCGAAGGCACTCGAGTAACTGGTTTCCATCAGGATACTGTGAATTTATAAAAAAAGATAATCTACACTGCTAAACAAAGCATTTTGAAATATACAAAATTTAATAAGGTTTCCAATAAACTTTTTCACAATCAATTACATGACAAAATTCATCGTACATTTTTTCAAAAATTTCAAGGAGGATCTACTTGCTATTTATGTTTGTCGTTGTATTTACTTATATTTTTGTATTTTTATATTGATGTATTTACTTTTGTACTTTATTTATGAATTTAATTGCTTTTTAATGCTTTGTATTAATTTAATTCGTTTGCTATATGGTCTTGCTTTCATCTTTGAGAAGTCGGGGGCTAGAAATGTGTCTTTTTTGGGTAAATAGCTCACCTTTCGTCAGAAACTTCTCATATTCCATTTCCTACATGAGGGGGCTCCCCTGAAGAAGGCCCTTGTGTGTTTTGGGATTAATTTTCATTTATCATCAGTTTGCTTATTTTTTTATTATGGTTTTACTTATATAAAAAATTCAAGTTTTATTTCTTATAATTTTTAAGATTTATCTTAATGTATGTAAGGGGTGACACCACTTAAAACTGCCCCATCATAGCTACACCACTGTATATATGTTATATGTTAATAAACTTTCTAGTAAAAGGAATTCCAAATGCATACTTGCCAACTTTTCCGGTTTTCCCGGAAGATTTCCGGTTTTTTAACGTATCTTCAGGTCTTCCGGACAGATGATGAAATCTTCCGTTTTTAAAAAAGTCGCGGATATCGTTCGTTTTAAAAAGAAACCCAAACGTTCTACGAAAACTCCCAATTCTCAATCTTTCTCCATCCATAACATAAATGTCAATATTCATTTCAAACTTGCTTTATGAGATTCTAGAACATTTAAAGAAATAGAATTGTTAAATATTTCTTGCTGATGTAATTATTTTTTATCCCCCCCCCTTTTATTTATCTCCAACGAGTGATCAGCAATCTGATGTTCTGCAGAAGTCTTTTGTTTCTTAATCTTTATCCATCTGCAACATAAATGATAATATTAATTACATTAGATTCTAGAAGTAGAGTTCAATGAGTTTAATATTTCTTACTCTGTAATTAATTATTATTGTAACCCCCCCCCCCTTTCCCCGGATTGTGATCAATGATCTATTCTAGAAACAATAAAGCAATGGAAGTGCTCAATATTTCTCACATATGTAATTATTTTTAGATCTTTATTGCTGAATTTAATGAATCTGTTTATTTTTCTTCAATTAAATTAAATATTTGTATGTCATATTTATACCAAATGTGTAAACATGGGGGAAAAAAAAATGAAGAATAATTTTTTCAGGTAGGAAAATTTTTCCCAAATTAATTTAAGAAAATTAATACTCAATTGGTTTTATGCAAGTTTGAAACTGATAATTAGCTACTGCTACTTTTTTTTTATATGTATGATTAATGTACATACACAAAAATCAAATTCTATATTTATTTAAAAAATTAGTTATACTTTAACTTAACTATGTTTTTTTGTCTATTGTTAAATAAATTTCTTACAGACTCTGCTTTGTAGATATTTATATTTTGAAGAGGAATAACTTCATTTAAAGCTTTTATATATTTAGTATAATCAATCTATAGTAAAACGTTTTTATAGATTGCTTCTAAATATTAAAATTGTAAAACTGTATTGTTTAATACGCCAAAGAGAAAAAAAAAAATCTTCCCTTTTTTTATGAAATCTTCTGGTTTTTCAACAAAAATCTTCCCTTTTTTTATTGAAATTGGTTGGCAAGTATGCAAATGTATTTAAATAATGGAACTCAGGGATCAATCTAGGGAAAAATTGGGTCCCTTTTGTACCCCTTCACAAAATTCCATATCATAAAAAAGAGCAGTTTACAAAATTCCACATCATAAAAAGCAAAAGCCTTTGCAAAATTCAAATTTATAAAAATGATCCTTTTTGTGAAATAATGTTTCCATGTTTTCAGTATTATTTTTAATCAATTTCTTCAAAATTCTATGAACTTGATATTTAACACTATATAGAATTACTTAAAATAGGAGGTTTTACAGTTTTTTTTTTTTTTTTCCCATAAAAATATTTTATTTTTCACAATAAATAAAAATTTCACAAAGAAAGGGCCCAAAAATTAAAACCTGGATTGAACCCTGGAACTTAAAAGAAAATCCACCACCAAAAAAAAAGAAAAAGCTATTTTTAGTAAATATTGCTTTTCTATTTTTATTAAATGCCTGTGTCTCATTTAAAAATTAATCACTCCTTAATTCACTTTTAGTTACAAGATATAACTTCAATATCTATTATGGAAAACAGCAAATATTCAGGAGTTTACGCAACAGTAACATTACTTGAGATTGTTGTATTTAATATATTATTCATCTTAATTTCTAAGGCATTATTAGCATGTAAATATTATTATTATTTTGCATAATTATCTTTCATATATAATTTTGTTTATTATTTTGTTAGAAATTAATAATGAATTCACTAACAGTTTTCTGTATTTTCAGATACACAGAATATATATTTTAAAAATAATTTGTGAAAATAAATTAGTTATTAATTAGAGTTGCACCAAATATTCGGTTACTTTTTGGTATTCGGCAAGTAACACCAAATGTTTGGTTTGGCCGAATATCTTAATATTCGACGACCAAATAGTGGAGTTAAATTTCAAATTAAGTTTAAATATTGAAATTGGTAAAAATATTTTTTATTATATAAAATTTAAAGTTTTTTTTTTAACTGCTAATAATGTTAAACGATAACTTAAAAAATATTCTTCCCCCTTTATTTATATATATATTTGTTAATAAGGTTTTACATTGGTTAAAAAAAAAAAAGAAACTATCTATTAAAAAAGAAAAGTTGGATACGTCGATAGATCATGCATTTTTTTCTGTCAAGTCAGTAGATGCCCTGAATGAGAATATACTTTTGGAAATTTTTCATTTCATTGAATTTTCATTTTATTCAATTTATTCTAGAACTTATGAAGGGGTAGAATTGTTTAATATCTCCCATTCATGTAATTTTTTCTTCCCTCCCATCCCACTCCATTTTCTACTAGTGGTGAATGATCAAATGTCCTGTGAAGCACAATCTTTTTCCATTATTATCTTTCCATAGTATTCAGTGTATAATTTACCCATTTAAGAAGCTATTTGACAATAAAGGGCAAAACTGGGAAAATTTATTAGTGGCCAGTGGCCGGTACTGACAGTTTCATTAGTAGCCACTTTTTTAAGTTAGTGGCCACATTTCACATAAGACTATTTCTTTCAGACTGCAAAAAGCATTGTCACCATTTTGCGGTATAATCACCACAAGAAAAATATGAAAATAAGAAATACATATAATAATACAATTAACACAGGGACACTGAAATTGTAATTTGTAATTATGCTCATTTTAAAAATCCTAAATTGCACATCCTAAATTAAAATCTGCTTATGGCTGTAACAATAACAGCAAAAGTTTTTATTTTTCAAATAATTCAGTAGTACTTTTTTTTTTTTTTTTTTTTTTTCAATTTATTTTTAAACAAATTGAAAAAAAAAAAAAAAAAAAAAGCTTTCACTTAAAAGTGAAATAAGCTGTTATCATTCACAGTTCACATGGATATTTTCTAGTAAATGAATCAGCTGATTCATCATCATCACAACCTTTTACATGGTCCTGTGTAAATACAGTTAGCAGTTTTATTATTTTTTCTTATTTCTAAAGACACACTTTTTTAAATGATTTTATTTCAATAGAGTTAAAATATTTTCTCTTAAAAAGTATAGATATGGAAACTTAGCTGCTTTATTAAAAATAATTTACTTAGCTGCCAAATTTGTAGCTTTAAAAATAGGGAGATTTCTACTTTAAAATGGGAAGGAAAAAGGAAGATTTCTACTCAAAAGAAAGCAAATACAAATTTTTTTGAAAAATACACATTTAAGCCAAATCAAATTTTGATACACACATTTGTCAAATATCTTAAATGGGTTAAATATACACTAAATACTATGGAGATAATAATGGAAAAAGATTGTGCTTTGCAGGACATTTGATCATTAACTGTTAGTTGAAATGGAGCACACATGTGTCTGTGTGTGTATGGGGGGGGGATACATCTATATACTTCTTTATAGGTTCTAGAATCTAAACATTAAATTTTAAAATAAATATTTACATTTATTTAATAACACAATTAAGATATATAACCTTTTACTTTATCTTCACGTTACATCCTTGGTATACTAGTTTCATCTGGGGCGCCCCAGCTTGGTCACTACCTTGCTTTGGTGTTCGAAACTGTGGTCTTCTTGTTTTCTTGTTCTTTTAAAGACTTTACGCCATTGGCGGTTAAGGATAGCACCCTCGTTGCCATTACAACTGTCAGAATTAGCTAAAATTTCAACAGACTCCCTGATCGCTGCGTATCCGTGGTTGTTGTAGTTGGCCAACTTTTTTACTTCATCAAATTTGATATTAATTTCTTCGTTTTTGTTTACTTGGGTTAAGGCTGTGGTTAATTTACCAGTTTTTATATCGTGTTTATGTTCTTTGATGCGAGTTTTTATTTTTCTTTTTGTTTTTCCTATATAACATTTTTCTTTATTTTGTTCGTTATTGTATGGTATTTTATAAATTCCTGCCGTTTCTAAAGGTTTAGTTTTATCTTTGTCACTTCTTATTAATTGAAAAACGATATAAAAACTGGTAAATTAACCACAGCCTTAACCCAAGTAAACAAAAACGAAGAAATTAATATCAAATTTGATGAAGTAAAAAAGTTGGCCAACTACAACAACCACGGATACGCAGCGATCAGGGAGTCTGTTGAAATTTTAGCTAATTCTGACAGTTGTAATGGCAACGAGGGTGCTATCCTTAACCGCCAATGGCGTAAAGTCTTTAAAAGAACAAGAAAACAAGAAGACCACAGTTTCGAACACCAAAGCAAGGTAGTGACCAAGCTGGGGCGCCCCAGATGAAACTAGTATACCAAGGATGTAACGTGAAGATAAAGTAAAAGGTTATATATCTTAATTGTGTTATTAATTAAATTGCTTCATGGATAAAATGTTTCAAGTATTTACATTTATATTATGGATGGAGAAAGATTGTAAATCACAAAGCTTCAGTGGAGCATGTGATTGCCAATCGTTGGAGGGGGGGGGATTACAAGAATTATGAGTACGAGATATTAAACAATTCTACTTCTTTACAGATTCTAGAATCTAATAAAGTAAGTTTAAAATAGATATTTATATTTTTGCGGCAAATGGAGTATGATTAGAAATTATAAAGCTTTTTATAAGCTGTGTGATCACAGATCTTTAGGGGGAGGGAAAGGGGGGGTCAAAAAATTATATGAGTGAGATATATATTGAACAATTCTACTTCTTTATAGGTTGTAGAATATAATAAAGCAAGATTAACATTGACATTTATGCCATGGATGGAAAAAGATTGGAAATCACAAGGCTTCGATTGCCTATCGTCGCTCGATTTTTAAAATCTTTTAATGATCACAAAAAGTGACGACTTTAGTGGCGATCGATGGATAATTTTTAATCGCCATCTTTTTTTATTTAGTCGCCATGTGTTTGCCCTTTATTTGACAAATGTGTGCTTCAAAATTTGATCTGGCTTAAATGCATACATATATAGAGAGAGAGTTGTAAAATTCTCGAGAATAATCTTTCTGAGAAATATTCTCCTGGAAGAGAATAATCGAGAATTTTCTCACTGAAGCTATAATAATGGATAATTTTTAAATTTGTGCTCTGTATAAGTATTAATTTATGTGCAATAAGTTAAAAAATGTATGAAATTATTCTTTTAATAAAATAATCAGATTAATTAAATAATTAAATCTATTTAGCTGTATATATTAAAAAAATAATAATAAAATAAATCCTCTTCAAGGCTAAAAGGTGAAATCTTATAAATTATTGAAGATAAAATCTAGTGATATCTCAAGTAATAAAGGGACAAATCATTAAATTAGTTTTTTTTATTTCATTACAGACACTTATTTTTAAAGGGGACATTTATTGAAAAATATTTCTAATTATTTAATGTTTTTGCTTTAAAATGTTTTACACTTATCTGTATAAAATAAAAAAGGTTTTATTCAACATGTATTTAAAGGATAAACATTTTTATATGGAACTGTTCACAGTAAAAAAAAATTGTTTTTCTATAAAGAGAAGTGACAAATTGACATGTGTGGTGCACAATATAAATTATTAAAATAAAAACAGGAACAGTTGAATTTAAGCAAAGTAATATCGATGACAAAGAACTGCATGGGTTGTCAGTATAAAGAAGGTAGCTTGAATGATCTGTTATCAAAAGATGAAACTAACTATTAACTTTGATTCTAAATTTTGTGTAACAAGTTAATTACAAAATAAAATTAATATCATTTTTAAGCTATTTGTTATTTTAGTTTTTAATTTAAATAGAACATACACTACCTTACCATAAATGACCCGACACTTTCGATTTCAAAATTTTTAAAAATATCTCAAAAAGTACTAAACAGATCGTCTAGAAACTTTAGGAGTGTAAAGAGCATGTTATACCTCATACGTTTCTGTTAAAGTTTTCTGCCAAAAATAAAAGGGGAACAAGTAAAAAATTAGAGAAAAATGAAAGTGTTTGGCATTACCCTGTAAAAGTATGGCTTGATATTCAATCTGGCTGCAGCATGCGGCTATGGGGCTCTTCTTTATTATCTATGGAAATTTTTATGTCTCTACCGCATGTAATCAAAGAGACATAAAGGTTTCTTTTAAAAAATAGAAAAACAATACTTTTGCTAAAATTTAAATACCTTATACAAAACTTTTCCATTTTGTTTGACTGATTAATTTCGAACACTCCATGTTCATCTTCAGCGTCGAAACACTAAACGCCGTCGTTCTTCTGCTGATGTTTACTTTGTCGGTGTATCCTGTGGTTGCCATTTCGCTTCACTTCGTATTCTTCTAGTAGCTGTTGCCATGCGGCGGGTATGATATAATGCTCTCTGTCATTCACGGTATTATAATTAGTGGTAATTTCGAGGGCCTCCCGTTTTAGTGCATAGTTTTGGTTATTGTAAGGGGCTATTTTTTTGGTGTTAATGGAGTTAATATTAATGGGGTTATTGATGTGGGTGGCGGAGAAAGCTGACGAGGATTTTCCTAGTTTTAAGTCTGCACGATGTTCTTTTTCCCGTTCTGAAATTTTTCGTTTGGTCATCCCGATATAGCAGGCTTTATTTCCGTTTAAATGTTCAAAGTCTATTTTGTAAAATCCTGGGGTAGAGTTTTGCTGAATGAGGTCTTTTTCGTTGCGGATATGTTGAAAGATACTTTTGTTTGGTTTTATTGGGATGTTAACGTTTAAATTTTTAGCTTCATTTTTTATTTTAAGGCTAGCACCGTTACTATATGGGATGGCAGTGGTGAAGATGGGTTTAGATTTCTGGGCACTGTTGATTTTGTTTAAAGATTTTACGCGTTTTTTATATAATTTATTTACCAGATTTTTAGAGTAGTTGGCTTTCGCGGCTATTTTTTTTTATGTAGTTAAGTTCGTTGTTAAGTAGTTGTTTGTTGGAACAGACAAGTATAGCGCGGTTGATATAGGAACGAAGGGCTGATAATTTATAAGAGAGGGGGTATTACAATTTTTATTTATGATTTCAGTGTTAGCTGTGGGTTTTCTGTGAATAGTAGTGTCAAATGTGTTATTAGGATTTTTTATGATATTTATGTCGAGAAAGTTTAGGTTATTGTTGGATTCTTTTTCAATGGTGAATTTAATATTGTTGTCGTGATTATTAAGTTCTATTAGAATGTTGTCAGGGTTTTCGGATTCGGGAATTATGGCAAAAATGTCGTCGACATAGCACGTCCAGAGTTTACATTTGTTAATTATGTGGTGGGCTGAGTTTTCAAGCAGTCGGAGTTTTAGTTCGGCGATGATTCCGGAGATGGGGCCGAACTAAAACTCCGACTGCTTGAAAACTCAGCCCACCACATAATTAACAAATGTAAACTCTGGACGCGCTATGTCGACGACATTTTTGCCATAATTCCTGAATCCAAAAACCCTGACAACATTCTAATAGAACTTAATAATCTCGACAACAATATTAAATTCACCATTGAAAAAGAATCCAACAATAACCTAAACTTTCTCGACATAAAAATCATAAAAAATCCTAATAACACATTTGACACTACTATTCACAGAAAACCACAGCTAACACCGAAATCATAAATAAAAATTGTAATACCCCCCTCTCTTATAAATTATCAGCCCTTCGTTCCTATATCAACCGCGCTATACTTGTCTGTTCCAACAAACAACTACTTAACAACGAACTTAACTACATAAAAAAAATAGCCGCGAAAGCCAACTACTCTAAAAATCAGGTAAATAAATTATATAAAAAACGCGTAAAATCTTTAAACAAAATCAACAGTGCCCAGAAATCTAAACCCATCTTCACCACTGCCATCCCATAAAGTAACGGTGCTAGCCTTAAAATAAAAAATGAAGCTAAAAATTTAAACGTTAACATCCCAATAAAACCAAACAAAAGTATCTTTGAACATATCCGCAATGAAAAAGACCTCATTCAGCAAAACTCTACCCCAGGAATTTACAAAATAGACTTTGAACATTTAAACGGAAATAAAGCCTGCTATATCGGGATGACCAAACGAAAAATTTCAGAACGGGAAAAAGAACATCGTGCAGACTTAAAACTAGGAAAATCCTCGTCAGCTTTCTCCGCCACCCACATCAATAACCCCATTAATATTAACTCCATTAACACCAAAAAAATAGCCCCTTACAATAACCAAAACTATGCACTAAAACGGGAGGCCCTCGAAATTACCACTAATTATAATACCGTGAATGACAGAGAGCATTATATCATACCCGCCGCATGGCAACAGCTACTAGAAGAATACGAAGTGAAGCGAAATGGCAACCACATGATACACCGACAAAGTAAACATCAGCAGAAGAACGACGGCGTTTAGTGTTTCGACTCTGAAGATGAACACGGAGTGTTCGAAATTAATCAGTCAAACAAAATGGAAAAGTTTTGTATAAGGTATTTAAATTTTAGCAAAAGTATAATTGTGCTTTTCCTTAAAAATAAAATTAAATAGAAAAACAATTTTCACGTTTTTTGCTATAACATGCAATGTAACCCAGAGCAAAGCTGTTTTTAGGAAACTTGACATACAATATTTGACACAGCAAACTGCAATGAAAATATAAAAAAAATATTAAATATCTGATGTGATATGAGAATTTTTACAAAATTTTTAGCAATGCATGTGTGACATTTTGCGAAATTTCATTTGCATACTTTAATAACTAACGTATTGAACTACTCATGTAAAAACCCCAGACAAGTGTTGTGTAAACTCAAGAAGTTCTACACCATAGAATAAACTGCTATCCAGTTTCTTTCTACCCCAAAAAAACTCAACTATAAGGGGTTTTACTCACTTTTTTACCTTATCAATTTTTTGGGGGGAACAGCTGACATTTAGTTCGTTAAATGCCACAGAATTTTTTAAGTTCTGTTTGGGGTTTTGTAATACTTGTTTGAGTTTTTATGTAAGTAGCTCAATACATTTGGCTATTAAATTATGCGAGTAAAATTTTGCTAAATCTTACACATGTGCAGTTAAAAATTATTTAGTAAATACTTTGATATTTTATTAGATTTTTAATATTTCTTCAATTTGATTGCAGTATGCTGTGTCTAATATTGCATATCGGGTTTCCTGAAAATAGCTTTGCGCTAGGTTTAATACCTTGTATGTTATAGCTAAAAAAGTAAAAAAAAAAATTGCAATTTTTTAAAACCTTTATCTCCCTGATTGCATGTGGTAGAGACATAAAAATTTATACAGCTAATAAGGAAGAGCCCCGTAATCACATGCTACAGCCAGATTGCATTTCAAGCCTTACTTTTTACAGGGTGATGCCAAACACTTTCATTTTTCTACAATTTTTTATTGGTGCCTCATTAACTTTCGGCACAAAACTTAAACTGAAATGTATGAGATATAACACGTTCTTAATTTTTTAGAAAATCTTTATGAAAAGAATACTCTCTTTAAATGTCAAATTTTAGTGATGGTTTTGTTATAAATGCAAATCTATAGGCGTTAAAAAAAATTAAATTTGTATAATTATTTATTATTTGCTACTGAATGCTTTCTGTCATGGTTAAGTATTTAAGAATATTCTCGAGTATTCTCTGAATTTGGAGCTTCAGAGAATATTCTCACCTCACATCTCTCTCTCTATATATATTAAATTCCTATTTGCTTTCTGTGGGTAGAAATCTTCCTATTTTTAAAGCTGCAAAGTTGCCAGCTATGTAATGTAGGTCATCTAAAGCTTTTGTATCTATATTTTTAAAGAGGAAATACTTTAACTCTATTGAAATAAAATTATTTTAAAAAGTATTTTATATTAAAATTGCTACTCTCATGATATAAAAAATAGCTATTAACTTAAAGTGGTTAGTGATAAAATTGATAGTACTGGCCACTGGCTACTAAAGAATTTTTCCAGTTTTGCCCTTTATCATTAAATATACTACCAAACTGAGTTTGAGTGATTTAAGTTCAGATGAGAGTAGCGTTGCAATAAGTGTAATCATTTTAGTTTTTTTTCTAAAGCATCCAAGATATCAAAATCAGACATGGCATGAGACATCAAATTTGAGAATGTTATTTCAATTTAATGGTGCATACAGTTATTTATTGTTTAAAATAGTTTTATTTATTCACATAGGAAAAAATTAATATGTTATTCTTATTTAACTTGCTAAAGTAAAAAAATATTTCTTTACAGGTGTTTTCTAGGAATAAACCCAAATCAAGGGGCGAAAGTAAATCCAGAACTAAAAAAGAAAGAATGTATGAACTCTAAAATTTTGAATTCGAAGAAATCTGTGTTAGAATGGATAATTGATTGTGTTGATAATTTGTATTTTATATGACTTGATGTACTATGTTGATGTAAACTTATATGCTAATTGATTTTTTTTTTTTTTTTTTTTCTGATCTGAATTGATGTATTCAGATGTTAATATTCATATGTTAATCAATATATTTTATTTGAATAAAAATGCTGTATTTATGAATTTGAATAAATATCTTAATTTTTATTGCTTGTTTTTTTTTTTTTTTTTTTTTTTCTTTTAAATTCTGAATATATTGCTGATAAAATGTAGTTAAAATATATATATATATATATATATATTGGCATGTTGGATTGCAGACAAATTTTGTTTTGCTGCAGATAAATACAGGAAGTTCTGCTTCTGGGGTTTAAGTATAAGTATGTTTTGGCATACAGTGCATTTGAAAATTATCGAGACAGGTGATTTTTTAGTAGTACCAGTTAAAAAACTGTAATAATCATGAAAAAAAAAAGTATATGGAATCGGTATATAAGTGTATTATAACAAAGTAATATAGTATAAGTTTTACAGAATTAAAAAAAAAAATGCTGTCTCAAAAATATGAAAACTTTTCGAGTATTTGGTATTTAAATTCAAATTTTGGATCAGTATCTTTTAATTATCTTAAAACTCTTATCAGACATGTTCAGGGTGAGAAGTTGAAGAATGTGTGGCTGTAAGAAAAAAGTTTTTGTCAGAAATTAAAATAATAAGTAGAGCAGAAGAATGGTGCTAATTCAGCCATGCATTCTTCAAACTCTAATTCTAAGCTTGCCTAATAAGATTTTCAAGATAATTCAAAGGAATAGATCCAAAATTTGAATTTAAATACCAAATAGCATAAAATGTCTCTATTTTTGAGACAGAATTTGTGTTTTTAATATTTTTAGAAAAATTCTATGAAACTGTACTAAATTTCTTTGCTATAATGCACTAATATTTTGATTCCATATGCTTATTATTTATTTTCTTTAGGATCTCCTTTCTCTTCATTTTTTTTTTTTTTTTTTTTGACTTATTTGAAAAAAATTACCTGCCTGTGGGATTTTGAGATGCACTTTAGTTTGAGTTTGACTTCATTTTGCTTAGTTGTTATAAAACTTAGTTGTGGAACTTTTTAGGCATAAACTACAGCTAATTAATTTTTTAAAAGTTTTAGCTTATGGACTTTGTACATTTCTAGCAGTATGCCACTAAAAAAGGGGAAAAAAATGATAAGGAGTGCATGTATAATTAACCCAATTAAAATAAGGGTTCTCCCATTTTTTCCCTGTCACATAAAGAATATATATTTAAAAAAAAAATAAAAAATCATGTGGAAGAAATTTTAAATGTAGTGCCTATTTGCTAAGGAACACAATAGTAATTGCATGACTACTAGGTAAAATTTTCACTTTTTTTTTTTTTTCACATTTTTCTTATTTTAAATATTTTTCCATTTTAAATCCTGCACATGTTAATGCACTGGACTTCTTTAACATAAATGATAAAAATATAATATTGTATAATTTACTACTATGCACCAAATTTTTGTAACATAAACGATAAAAATATAATGTTGTATAATTTAGTACTAACATACTATGTTAATGTACTATATAATATATGTTCATTACTAATATATATCCAAATACAGAGTCCAAATATAAAGTCTTTTTATAATTAATAACTGTTCTTTAAATATTCTAAAATTCTGTTTATATGCCCTTTACAACAAAAAACTGGATTTTAATAATTATTTAGTGTTGTTTTATTAAATGTTTCATAGTCAATAGATTCTCATAAAATAGTTTTAATTATTGTCCCTCTACATTACTTAACAGTGTTGCAGTGTTAAAGTTTACAGAATTATTTTTTAAAATTGATTTTTATTTATATTTTACATTCCTTGAGTTCCACAGTTTTTATTATATAAACAAACAACTCTTCTTTTGCTTTTACACATATAATTTTTTATTCTGATGTTCTCTGTTTACTCTGTTCTATGTTTACTCTGATATAATAAGATAATTATAATTTTTTTCCATGGGGGATTTTTCCGGATTTTTTTTTTCTACAGAGTAGTTTGAGAACCTCCAATATTTCTCAAAATTCTTTGTTCATGTTCTAATAATGTATATAATATTTGTTATACACCGAAGAGTCATTACATTATGACCACCTTCCATCTGTAATAATGGGCTCGTCCAGGAACAGAACTACTGCGCGTGTACAGCTGATGTTGGAGTATATAAAGCGGCTATGCATTGTCTTTCCAAATATAGTGCGATTAGCGATATAATGAGAAAAGCAGTTGATTTATAAGACTTCGATAAAGGTCAAATCGTTATGTCTCAGCGACTGGGAACATCAAAATCGCAAGCGGTATGTTTAGTGGGCTGTTCATGTTCAGTTGTTGTGAACACATGTCAAAAGTGGTGTATGGATGGTGAAATGACAAGTCGCCGGCCAGCAGTGATGCATTGATTCCAGAGGAGAGCGGATATTGTTATGTATTGTTCGCTGTAACCAAAGAGCTACAACAGCCGAAATCACCACCAGCTACAACAGTGGCGACCCAGACAGTGTTTCACAACATATTGTGCAGCGTACATTGCTGTGTATGGGCCTACTTATGTCCCTGCACTGACGGAACGTCATCGCCAGTTGCGTCTGCAATGGGGCAAGAAACATCGGAATTGGACATTAGAAGAATGGATGAAAGTCGCATAGTCTGACGAATGTCGTTTTCTGGTCCATCACATTGTGTGCGAATACGCCAATTTCCAAAGGAAACCCTCACTTCCGGATGCACAGATGGACGGAGATAAACCGGTGGCAGGGGCATTATGGTGTGAGCAATGTTTTCATGGAGCACATTAGGACCCATAATCAGCATAGAACAATCCCTGGTGTCTGTGCACTACGTGAACATAATTGCAGACCAGGTTCACCTATTCATGACAACAGTATTTCCGGCAGGGGATGGTGTTTACCAACAGGATAATGCACCATATCATAAGGGTCGAATCGTCATGGAGTGGTTCGAAGTACATTCTAGTGACTTTCAAGTCATGTCTTGGCCTCCAAATTCACCTGACATTAATCCAATAGAGCATTTGTGGTCCCACCTGGAAAACCTAATTCGTGCTGCCACGCTACCCCCTTGCAATGTGCAGGAATTTCAGGACCAGTTGATGCACGCTTGATACCAGATGCATCAGACTATCTATCAGCACCTTGTAGAGTCAATCCTACACTTGGGTGCTGGCAGTTTTGAAGGCTAAAGGTGATCCTACATGTTATTAACAGGGTAGTCATAATGGTGCTATATTTATATGTTTATGGGTGTATATTTATATGTTTATTGTAAAGCAGCTATCACACAGAAGATCCTACCCTCTGAACTTTACGCTAATACCTCTCCGAATAATCAAGCATTAGGTAATAGGGTTATTTTGAAGACTAAAATGAATTCAAAAAGGCATTAACAATTGGCTACTAATTGCTCACTATTTCATGTTTTAAACACACTCTGATTTTCTCACACTCCGATTGGTTGAATACGAGCTAACATCTAGCGTAGGAGATTTAGTCAGTCATAAGTTCGTCATTGACAAAGGTAGGAAAGGGAAACTTATCACACGATGCATTTTCGACTGTTTGTCTCTCGAAAAACCTGTTTCAGGTGGTTTCGGGAGAGAAAGTATCTGATACTGCTGATCACATGAGAGTACGTGTGATAGCAGCTTAAGTTAGATAAAAAGTGGATTTTAAAATAAGGATTTTGATAAAAAACACTTGAGTTTTTTCAAGTGGGTTTTATTGAAAAATACCACTTAGGCCAGCTTGTTGACCTAAAAAGATTGCATAACCTTTGCTCCCACGCACACATACACACACAAAAAAAAAAAAAAAAAAAAAAAAAACTGTCAGCCAGGATGCCAGTAAAAAATTGTATTCTTCACAGATAAAAACTATTTTTAAAACAGGTTTTCTGTTTTTAAACAATTGTTGTTATACGTTATGTTTACAGATAACAACAGTTAAACTAATGAATATATTTAATGAATATATTCTGTAAATGTACGGAAAAAAATCTATATTTATTACATGATTTCTCTGTAACATTACAGAATATGACTCATTTTTACAAACAGTTTTTTCTGTGATGCAAACAGATTTTTTTTTTTTTTTTTTTAAATAGTGAAATTCTGTTATTTTAGCAGAAATACTCTGTAAGTTTACGAAAAATCCTCTTTTTTTTTCTGTAAAAAATACATGTTTTCTCTGCAAAAAATTTAAAATAATTCTGTTATAGTAACATTTTTTTCTGCAAATATAACAGAATGTCACTGTTTAAAAGGCAAAAGAGATCTGTTTACATCACAGGAAAAAAATGTTTTAAAAATGAGTTTTCTGTTTTTTTAAACAGTCAAATTTCGTTGAATTCACAGACGAATTACATTGTTTTAATAGAAGAATTACGTTGCTTTAACAGAAGTATTTACGGAAATATTTACAGATTTTCCCAATTTTTTTTTTAAACGCTTTTTTTCTGTGAAGAAAACGGGTTATGATTGGCGTCCTGGCTGACAATTTTTTTCCGTTTTTTCGACAGTTTTTTTTTTACAGTGTGGAGAAAGTGAAAATTTTAAAAATGGCCTTTTCTTTTATTCTTCTTGTTTAAAAAAAAAAATCGATAACTCTGTTTCACTTTATCACAGGTGCATGTTTAAACCTTTCGATTTAAAAGTATAGAATAATTTTTTTTTTTTTTTTTTTTTTTTTTTAAGTCATATTAAAAACTTTCTTCCCTGAGAGAAGACTATTTTCCCCCTTCCCCTGGGAATGAAGTAAGTGATGCTCCTACATAAAAAAAAAAAAAAAAAAAAAAAAAAAAAAAAATTCAGTTTGACTAATACTATTTAAAAAAACATTTTTTTTTTTTTCATTTTCACAATAATAATTTTTGTTGTGTGTATTTATACGAATTTTTGTTTTATACTGCCATTTGTACAGACACAATACATTCTTCTATTTAATATATAAGAAAGTAATAAACAAAGAAGATAAATTTTAAAGAAGAAAATATTAAAATGCATTCAAAGTAGAATATTGCTGAAAATATAGAAATATCTGGTGGTAGTTTTGTAATAAAATTTTAGTGTTTATAATTTAAATATTTGGTGTTAAATACTTTTATTATAAAAAAAATTATAATTTAATGTATCATAAATCCATAATTTTACAATATATAGTAAAAGATACTCTGGTACTAAAATATAGGTAGTAAAACAAGGATAAAATAGATTAAAATTTGTAATAAAAATTTAGAATAATAAATTTTTTTTACTAAAATTTATTCAAATCATCAATAAATATTTTATCATTTACTATCAAATAAATTGACATAAATTTGAAAACTCTCCACATTTTACGTAATTATTCTAACATCGCTCTAAATAATACAAGATAAATCACAGGAACTAGAATTATCTGTGAAAAGAAAAGAAAATATATTGAAATATAATGTCTTCTCTACTGATTATTTTAAATTAGTATAGGAAATCTGATAAAGTTGAAAGTCATTAGTTATCCGTAACAATAATTGACAAATTAATGTTAAACATAAATCGTTTGACATTTTTATCGCATTTCCTATGTCAGACGTATTATCGCGTCTTGCAGATTTTTAAACATTTTTATGGTAAAGATAGAACAATGATTATCATACACAATTCCCGTCTTTAGAAATGTTATAAAGTTAAGTTAAGCTGATCAATACAAAATCTATTATTAAAAAATATTGTATAAGGCTGAAATTTTAATTTCAATTTAAATCGTTTTATATTTGAGGAAAAATTAAAGGAAGAGAGAGATATTATACTGTGGCATATATTATAAATTATAAAGATGAGTTTTAAAATTAAAAAGTACAGAATTTTTAAAAAGTGTAGGAGAAGGGTGAGCAAAATGGGGTACTTAAGGTTATTCTGGCAAATAACTCTGTGACAAATAGAAAGAAATGCAATGAGTAATATTTATTTCAATTTTACAATCTTAGCGGTTGTTCTGCAGTATTGGAATTTGAATTACACCGCATATTGTATGATCTGCATATGAATATATTCAAAGCTGCAAACTTCCCCATTCTGCCTCACGGGATAGGGCAAAATGGGGTACCTCTCAACTTAATAAACTTTACTGACACAGTTCACATACGCACCTGTCATCCTTCTCGTCAACACTGGCTCACAAGTCATGAGCCCATTTGTTACATTCACTGCACTTGATCTATCATTCTCCTTGTGCTGATCTTGCATATATTTCGTGACAGTACAAGCAGGTAACATCTACATAGTCTGGATCACTCTTTGACGATATGTCGTATGTTGGTATGGTAGGAACACGACTTCTCTTGGCTTGTAAACTGTCCGAGACCCGACCTTTTTGCCATTTGACCTTTTGACCATTTCCTTTTGACCCCAACTCGAGATATTCCGTTTTGCTATACAAGCAGCCATGGAAAACAACTAGGCCTACATAATAAATCGCACTGAATGTAGTTCTACTCTTTCATGAAATTCATTAAAAATCATCTCTTTTAGCTAATACAAACTATCACGTTCGTATCTGCAAGCAAACCTAATAATTAAAATTTCCAAATATCACACTTACCTTATATCAGGGTAATAAAGAAGTACATAAGTCTTGGGAGCGTATCTGTCTGTGATTCTGCAAGCAGTACCTCACGTGGAAATGAATATCAGATACGGCGCGCACAACCTATAGCAATGACACACAGATAACAGCATTGTATAAGTGGGGTTATCAAAAACCCCGTTTTGCCCTACCACCCCATTTTGTCCACCCTTCCCTACATATTAAATATTTTACTGAATATTTTACTTTATCATTTTCAAGAATTGAAAATTTAAAATTTGTATTCAATAGCGATATAAAAAGATGTCAGTTAGGGAATTGTACTTCAAACACTAAAAAATATGTGAAAAATATCCACAATGTGTTAGGAAAATTTTTAGAGCTATAATAAGCTAAAAAAGATAGCTTAATTCCTTTTTTAGTATCTCTGTTACCGCTAAAGTGCAAAAATTAGTTAATCTGTAGATTAGCTAGGTAATCTGCACATTAACTAGGGTGATACGTTAAAGTGAGAAAAATTGTTTCATTTCTCAAATTATCTATGTAATCTGCGAATTACCTAGATAATCTGCACATTACCGACTAGACACTCGTTAATCTGCACATTACTTACTAGGCACTCGTTAAAGGGAAAATAAGATCTTTGGTGGAACAACAGCAACGTTTGCAGTCACGAGGATTTTCTACTTTTCCACATAGGTTGAGTCCAATTATAACAATAGGTGCATACTTAGTTCCATAATATATAATTAATTAAGATCTTTGATTTAAAGTTAACTAATTTCTTTTTCCCACATAAGTTGGAGACTTTATTTATTTATTTATTTATTTTTTGCGGGGGGGGGGAGGGGGGAATTCGCACGTGCAAATTTACCACTTATCACATTTTGACCTGCTGATTCTAAATCCACAATAAAAGTTTTTCCACATAGGTTGGGGCCAATGTAAAAATTATTTAATTTACTTAGGTTAGGGCAAATTTCCTTTTTAGGTTTCTTTACATAATAACAATAATAACTTTTCAATACATGTTACTTAAAGTAGTTTTCATAAGTTTACACCTCTTTTACTAATCACGCATAGGTTGAGGTCAACATTTTTTTTTTTTTTTTTTTTTTTTTATCCGCATGTTTGTAATTTTCAACTGAAAATTCCAGTATTTAACAAATATTTCAATTTTTTAACAACTAACCCTTTAGCTTTTATAATTAATGGAGCACACTGTAAAAAATGAACTTACTAGATTATATCACAAAAAAATTGCCGGTACCTAGTGCTTAAATTTCAAGTGTGTTGTAAATAAATACGTGCTTGAATTGTTCCTATTCCGAAAACTGTTCCAGATAGGAGAGAAAAAGAAATTACAAAGTTGCAGAGCAGCATCGATTTACTACGAAAAACATAACTTGCAGACGTGAATGCTGAAACAGAACAGTTTAAACGTGCTTTTAGTTGTTCGGGATTTCTTATACTATGATTTTAAGGAAAAAAAAAATATATATCACAAGATACCAGAGTTGTTACAGACCCGGCATTTTTCGTTTATTCTACACAACTATTTTGATTAATCATTTTTTTCTAAACTTATAGGCTTTTTCAAATACAAAAACTGCTATACAAAATTAGTGGGAAAATAAAGAAAACTGAAGGACCGTAGGAAGTCTGAATACACCGGTTCTCATAAATATAAGGACACCCGTTTTTCTGTATTAATTAAACACTGAACACTATTATTTAAACAAATATATTTTTTATTAATTTGAATTTCATTAATAGACTATATTTAATAAGTTTTATCGTTTTTTTATCTTAAAAAACTTTAAATACGGTAAAAAAGATGATTTTTCAGGTGTTTACAATTATAAGGACAACTCGAATCTTAGTAATTTTTTTTCAGTTATTCTTTAAATTAATAGTTTATGGGATCTCTTTTAGGATGAAACAGTAAGACATTTTGTCTGGTATATATCTATACACTTTTTTTTAATATTCAGTTTCAATACCATTTCATACAGCATAGATGATATTCTGAATACATTTAAACTATTTAAAATTGCTTTCCGCTTGCATGCCCTTTTCTAATATGATAAGTTAAGGTTTTTTTCAACTTTTAGGCCACGGGAAAGGCAATAATACAGAAGTTTCTTTCTTCAAACTATTTCCTATTGCTCTAGAAGTAGAGCAAAAATGTAAGTCTTGTTGAAAAAAATATTATTACCCCCTAAAATCTAACAAAAATCTGAGAATTCCACGTTTAAATTTTGCAGATATTCTCTTGATGTTCATAATAATAGAAAAAATTACTAGTCATTCTGCCTTCAGTAGAAACACCTTCCCAAAACACCATAGATCCACCTTTAAAATTCCTAATTCATATCTGCCTATAAAAAATATGCCCTGTCTTTCGCTATCTTCAGATCATGCCAGAAACTGTTAAAACCATTTGGTTAATCAAGAATAAAATATTTTTCATCCGAAAATGCAAACTTTTAGTATTTAATATTGTCTTTATTGAACTTTAACATATACGTTCTTTCCCCCATTAAATGCTTATTGATTATTACAGGGTTTTTTTATTCATTTTAACATATTATTAATTATTTTAAACGTGCATAAATGTGGACCCCAACCTTTCGTTAAAAAATTAGGAGCAAATTCAGCAGCAGTCATTTTGAGTGGGACAGTAAGAGGAATTATGAGTTTTCGATCTCTGTAAAACAACTCTGATTTTGCATCAGATCTCTCTCCTATCGAACCAGTAGTTCAACGTTTGATCACGTTTCCTTCAGCAATTTTAGATCTTCGAATTTCATTAGAAATTTGGCGGATTGAAATTGTCCTTCCACTTAAAAAACACATATATCATACTTCACTACATGAACGTTTTTTTTTTTTTTTTTTTTTCGAGGAATTATCAGTAATGTCCGTCGAAGAAAAATTGAAAGCTTATATAGGAATTAATCCAGCCCAATAGTTAAAAAATTCGCATGTCAACTGTAATTTATCCGCTAGTAAGTTAAATAAAACGAAAAGATCTTGATTGTCCCTATAATTATGAACATCTAAAAACGTGGAGGAAAAAATATTTTGCATTATTTTTATGAATTTTCTTTCATATTAAAAAATTATAGCAGTTTTGGTTTATGGAATACTAGATATATTAAGTGCACTCAGTATAATCTTGTACACAATTAATTTTTCATTAGTTATTTCAAAACATAAAGTGCCCTTATAAATATGAGGAGGAGTGTACTTTTATTTTTCCTGTTCTTACTTCTCTCCGACAGTTGCAATTGATATTTGGACTCTCGAATGAAAATTAAGCAGAGTACTTGTCATCCGATATGCTGCAGAGTGTGCAACATGAAGTTCAAACAAGAGTACAAATATGCATTATGGCTGACGGAAAGAAGTTTCAAAAACAAAAATATAGATAGCTTTTGATGAGTTTTTTTCTTTATAAGATCGTTTCGGCACGTCACAGTAGAGAAAACCATGAACAAACAAATGCGTATTGTAAGCATTCTGTTTTTATCTTTCATGTCTACAAGGAAACTTTCGTACTAGAACGATGATGATGCTCGTACCGTTTTTGAGATAGGAATGTTAACTTCACCATTGTGACACTGTAATTTGTCTTTCCTACTAGCCACTTGTTTTTTATATAGCCACTTTCTATGACAGCACTTTTATGACTATAGCTACATAGCCGTTCAACGGTTAGGAGGGGCGCCTTGTATATTGTTACCCCACAAGGTTGTTCATATCTAGCTTCATTTATATATAAATATTTTTATATCTTATTTCCTTGCAATATTACGTCTATTTATTATTTCTAGGTATATTTCTTTAATATAAGATAGAATTTCAGGTCGAAACATATTTACATCGTTCATTTAGAAATCGAATTTCCATGCTTCAAAAGATTGAAAATTATACCTGCATGTGAAAATCCATGTAACATAAAAATATTATCACATATATCTGTATTTTATATTAGATAATATATTATTACATAACTTACAGTAAAAATGCTACAATATTTTCAGAAAAGTAAAATTATTTTTATAAGTATGAATAATATTTTTTGTTGCATTATTTTTGCAGTTAAAATTTTCACCTCTGCTATTTGAAATTTATGTTTGAATAAAAATTTTAAGGAAAAATATTATATGGTATATTAGCTAATATAGACAATGAATTGAGACTGAGACTGTTACACTGACTAAAAAAATAAATAAGTAAATATATATATTTTTTCAGTTATTAAATATGAGAAATAGAAACAAATATTTATGTGTAAATTAAAAATCATGCAGGAACAAAATTTTATATAATATATGAATTATTTTTATCATTCAGATTATACTAAAAAAGTTGTTTCAAAAATCAATTAAAGGTAAGTCAAGTAAGATTATATAATATAAAATAAGGTTTTTTGGTCCTAAATTCCAATTTAGTTCAATTTCTTTTTCTTTTTATATTATTTTATGGACATTATTACAAACAAAATTCTATACTGATATTAAAGAAAAAAAAATGCGTTAGGAATGTTAGGACGAGTATTGCCTTAATCGAAATATTATATTACAGCGAAGTTTCAATACATAAAGACATACATAAAGTATAAATACATGTATAACATTAAATTGGCAAATAATTTAAAAATCAAATGAGTTTATAAAAAAAATCTTTCATAATATTGATCAAGTGATAACACTAAAATTTAAACTTTTAAAATTACAAATTCTTTGTAAGTTTATCGTGTGATTTTCTTTTTAAATTCAACACACAAGCGAAAATATTTAAAAGGGTCTATAAATTGTAGACTTTTTCTACATAGAGAAATATTTACTTACAATAAAAGCATATACTTGTTTTTCTCCATTTGTACTTCTTGGCCCTATTGGATGGACTAAAGAAAGTGCTACGGAAATAGATTTTACGACAGAGACAGAAAAGTGAAAATTTATGAAGCTCTTTCTTTTAGGCTTTATTGTTCAAAAAACTGCATAAAAGCTTTTTTTTCCATTTTATTAAGGAACCACTAATGCACTGCGTTGAAATAAAGTTCATAGTATTTGCAGAGAATAAGAAACATTTAATTTTGATTAAATATATCTAAAAACTTAAAATATCGTTTAGATCTCGGTTTATCATTCTCCCTATTCATATTTATGTAACATTAAATGTTTAAAAAGTGATTACATTGATGTAACTAAATAAAAATGATTAAGGCATAAATTTTACGAATTCCATCTCGGACCGCAAAATATTACTTGGCGGGCCTCATGCCGCGCGAAGACGGTGGGTGGGTTGATCACCCCTTGTATATATGACACTATTGGTTTGTGAACAGGAATTTACAAAAGTATTCCGATGCAATAGGGTCTGTAAGAGGTTTTTGTTTAAAATACTTATTAATACCTTTTTTACTGTTAACAATAAGACAAAATTAACATTCATTATTGAGTTGTAAAAATACATGATAATTCTACGTTGTGTTATTATTGACTGATGGGTTTACTGGATCTTGTTCAGATTTATTATTAGATATTTATACAGCATCCTTCAACCCTGCGAAATGTTGGCTGTATCCATGGCCATTTCAATAGCATTATTTTTCACGAAATTTGGAATGCTGCTAAACGTTCAGCAGCTTTAAATGTGTCTTGCACAGCTGCTTCTGAGTACCATGTATTCCTTTGTGGGATTTGCACACTTTTCATAATATTAGTTGTTATTGTTTTACTGATATGTTTTTCACAAAGTCAGAGATGAAAAATGTCAATGTTTTAATTATTGTACAAAATGTGTTTTAATCAGATTCATTTTTTTTTTTTATTTTACAAAAATTATCTTTATAATTTTAACCTTAAACATTCACAAGATTTTGAAAATTGATAAACTTATTTAAACAAGAAAGAAAAATCATGCACCACGCATTGATTAGTAACACTTTCCAACTGTACGTAATTGTTGTATCGAATAACTTTTAATCTGAAAAAGTTAATCATATCATATTCTATACAAAACATTATTTTAGAATATTGAAAATACATGTGAATGTTTTTATGGTTTTCACAATAGAAAGATTTTAATTATAACTTTTAAAAAATTCTGTCCTAAAACATAATCCATTGATATATATATATATATTTTTTTTTTTTTTTTTTTTTGTCTCTGTAAACAAACTAGTTGCACAGGATCTATTAATGTCATTTTAAATAGGGAATATTCCAGAGTGAACTTGATTGTATCATTTTTAAAAATTTCTAAAAATATTTACCGACACTAGGAGCCAGAAACAAGCAGATAGAAAGGTAGACAATCGAACAGACAGATACACAAATTGAAACCATATTCCCACTAAAAATATAAGAAAGTGTTAAAACGCTTAATGTAAACGAAAGTGCAATTCTAGCAAATTTTTATAAGTAGCTCTTAATGTAACTGAATATTTTTGTGTGGCACTTTAAATCTAATGCTAATCATTCTATATTATATAGAAGGCACTCTTTTGTGCATACGAATGATTTATTTAAATTGCATTAAGCTTTGTGCAAAGAAAAATTATTTAAATTTGGTTTATAAAAACAACTCTCACAGAACGCAATGCTTTGGAATACTTTCAAATGCCCCTGTACATAAAAAAGTTAGAAATGTACTCGATTTTACATAGGAAACATCCGAAAGGGAACTTGAATAACATATTAAAATTTCATTTAAGTTTCTATACAGAAAAGGTATTACAATATGGTTTATAGAAACTCCTCTCATAGAACACAAAGCTTTCGAATATTTTTTGGGTGCCCCTGTAGACAAACCAGAAGATGTATAAACTTCATTTTCAATAGGGACACACCCGATAGTGAACTTGTATAACATATATCTGTTAAAAAAAAATCCATAAATACTTACGGCAGTAAAAGCACGAGCAGACAGGCGAACAGACGGACATATACACAAATTGAAATCATATTCACACTTGACAAATATTAGAAAGTGTTAAAAACGCTTAATGTAAACGAAAGTACAATTCTAACAATTTTTTATTAATAGCTTTTAATATAAAAGAATATTTTTGTGTTACCCTGTAAATCTAATGCTAATCATGCTATATTCTGTTGAAATCATTCTTTTGTGCACACAAATAATATATTTAAATTTCATAAAACTTCGTAGAAAGTGAAGTTATTAAAATTTGATTTACAGAAATATCTCTCATGGAACGCAATGCTTTGGAATAATTTTGAGTGTCCCTGTACATAAACCAGTGGTGATATTTACTCAATTTTCTTCAGGAGACATCCAAGAATGAACTTGAATAACGTATTTCAATTTCATTACGATATGTGTACAGTAACGATATGAAAATATTGTTTATAGAAATAGCTTTCATATAACACAATGCTTTGAAATACTTTCGGATGTCCCTGTACACAAACCAGTAGAGGTATAAACTCCATTTTCAATAGGGAACATCCGATAGTGAGCTTAAATAACATATATCAGTTTCAAGAAATTCTATAAATATTTACAGGAATTAGAGCGAGGACAGACAGACATACGGACAGACGGACAGACAGACAGACAGACAAACCGAAGTCATTAACGCTTTTCAACCTTGCTGGAAAATGTTAAAAATGTCTGTTAGACGCATAGCTCATCTTCAATATGTAAAAATAGTAAAAATTAAATAAATAAAAGAGCATTTTTATTTTTCGAAGTATTAGGGGGACCGGAAAATAATGTCGTTTTGAATTAATAAAATGAAACCGGAGATTTTTGTTTAACAGTGTTTACATGGTACTTTACAAATAACCATCTTATAAGTTACCTAAGAATATTTTAAATTTTATCCAGGATAAATTTCCGATGTGAGTATTTTAATTCAAAACGACATCATTTTCCGGTCCCCCTAATATAAAGTAGATTATTTACCGTAAATTTGTGCATTATGTCTAAGAACTGGGCAAACACAATATAGTGCTCAAAGTTAATTATAATAAAAAAGGAATCTCACAATACATCTGAAAATTTATGACAAGCAATTTTCTGTATTTTTCTACTACATATGCAATTAAATTTGTATTGCTTATCAAATTTATTATTAATGCTAATCGTAATATTTTCCGTAAAAATATCACAGTTAAACAGATAAACAATTCTCATAAACACTACTCAAAGTTAATGGAAAGTGTTAAAACCAAAAGTTTTTTTTGTAAGATTTTTGAATATTTCTGAACAAAGAAAGGACACTTTATGTTCATAATATGTAATGTTCGTAACATTTATTTATGTTTGTAATATGAAATGTGTTCATAAATCTATGGAAAATATTTTATTTATGAAATTTTATTGGGAGTACAAATTAATTCGGTCCGTTTTCAATAGATGGCTCTGGCTGATTTGTTTACTGAATAATGATAGATGTTTTTGGCATTGTTAGAAAGGTTTGACCTTTGTCAACCATATTCAGTCAACGAAGCTTCGAGTTTTATACAACAACATTGGTTTTTTGAGCATTCAATATGTCGAGTTTTGTGCTAAAGAAACAACATTTGCGGGAAGTTTTGATTTTCTTTTTTAATTGGAAGAAAAGTGCCGCTGAAGCGCATCGATCGCTTGTGGAAGTTTATGGTGAATCTGCGCCATCTGATAAATCATGTAGAGAGTGGTTTCGACGCTTCAAAAATGGTGATTTTAGTGTCGAAGACAATGAGCGCCCGGGCCAGCCGAAAAAGTTCGAAGACGCCGAATTGGAGGAATTGCTCGATCAAGATCCGTGCCAAACGCAACAAGAGCTTGCAGGATCGTTGGGAGTCACTCAGCAAGCAATTTCCGTGCGCTTAAAAAAAATGGGAATGGTTCAAAAGCAAGGAAATTGGGTCCCATACGAGTTGAAACCGCGCGACGTTGAAAAGCGATTTTTCATTTGTCGTTAAAAATTACTTGGAAACGTTGAAATGGGAGGTCCTACCCCACCCGCCGTATTCGCCAGACCTTGCTCCTTCTGATTATTGGTTGTTCCGACGGATGCATCACGATTTGGCTGGACACCGCTTCACTTCTTTCGAAGAAATTCAAGAATGGCTCGATTCATGGTTTGCGTCCAGAGAGGACTCATTTTTCAGAGATGGAATCCGAAAATTGCCAGAAAGGTGGACAAAAGTTGTGGCTACCGATGGACAATACTTTGAATAACATGTTTTTTCATTTTGATAATAAATAAAATGTTTTTTTAACGAAAAAAAACGGACCGAATTAATTTGTACTCCCAATAAACAATAATTTTTTTTTTCAACATATTAATAAAGATATATAAAAATTTGTATTCGTCATATTTGCAAAAAAGTACATGTACCGCAACAAGTTTTTTATCGTATTTTAACGACGTTAATAAAAGTTTAACTATGTATATTTTGTCTTAGAAGTCTAACATATTCCAAATACCAAAAGGTAAACTTTTATTAAAGAACAAAATAAAACTATGACTTTTATTTTATTTTATTTTTCTTCATTCATGAATTTCAGCTTTAGTACTGATTACAGTAAAAAAAAAAAAAAAAAAAAAAAAAAAAAAAGTTGAAACATTATATTTTATTAAGTAAAAATAAAATAAACACACTTCTCTCTTTAGATTTTTTTTTTTTTTTTTTTTTTTTAATATTATAAACATTTTAATTAGTTAATTAGTCTTTTTAAAGTTTCCTGATGCAAAATAATGAAGTAAAACAAGAAAAAAATACTGAAAAGTATTTTAGAAAGAGTTTTGTAAATGATATTAAAGAACTTCAGTAATATATATATATATATATATATATATATATATATATATATATATATATATATATATGTATATATATATCATTTAACTTTTTTATTTATATATATATTTTTATATTTAATAAATATTTCTTTTAAATGTAAAAAAACAAAGAAAAAAAAAAAAAAAAAAAGCGTATTATTTTACTCGGATGATTTGCAGAAGATTTTAGCCTTAAAATTATTTTAAATTTCTTTTACTTTAACATTTTGTAAATAAATATCTTTAAAAGATAGTTAAATGCATTTTATTTTCTCTTACTGAAACATTTCATAAACTAGTATGTTGTGGCCACCACATGATTTTCTTCTGTATTATCCTATACAAATTCACTCAGTAAAAATAATTTATTAAGATTATTATTTAAAAAAATTACCTTCCATGATAATGCAGACGACATCCATATTACAGAAGTAGCATAAAACTAAATATTCAAAAAAAGTCGAATTTATTCTCAATATTACATAAAAAAAAAAAAAAAAAAGACGGAAAAAAAGAAATCGATAACTTTATTTTAAATTATCGCAGACCGATGGTTAAACCATTCGTTTTAAAGGTATTGGCGAGCTCTTTTGAAAGATACCATCATGAAAATTTACTCCCCTCGAGGGGGACTTACCCCCCAGTGAAGGAGGCGAGATTCCTACATACACATTTTTTTTCCCAGTTGACTATCTCCATTAGAAATAATTCTTTTAAATTTCATAATGATTATTAAAAATTAATTATCTTTATGCACATTTTTACAAAATTTTGTCCTATTCCACCATGTTAAAAATTTAGAAAAAGAGGGATGACAACGCAAGCTGTTGGACAATTTTTACCAAAAGTTAATAGGCACTAATTTGTGTCAATGTTACATACCAATTTGTATGAAATTATGTGCAGTAGTACCTGAGTTACAGTTGCTACAAAATTTTGTCACACACACACATGACACACAGAGACATTTTCTAAAAATGGTCAAATCGTGTTCTACAGCTCTGAAAACGTGTAAATTCATCAAAAACCCGAGGTCGAAAATTTTTACGAATCCAAGACTTTCTTCTATTGAATATAGAAGAAAGTAAAAATGAAATAAAAGAATAATTAATTAATTTATTAATTAATTAATCAACCATTTCATTATTTTTCATAGACCAATTCAGAATGTTTTTGTACTTATAAATATTTCTTTAAAAAATAAATAAACTGTTCATATTATTTGTAATTTCATAAAGCATATTTATCCATTTTGGAACAGATTACTTTGTTAAATTAACCTCTATATTTTTATATGTATCTAATTTAAAAATTTATCTTTGCTGAAATTTGAAAAAGGTTTTTATTATTATTATTATTATTATTATTATTATTTTAACATAAATGTCCTAATTGTCAATACATGTCTTTGTTTTAAATGATAATTTTATACATTATCATTCAACAATTGTAATATAATCGAAATATAATTTTCGGCAATAATTATCGTAGTTACTGGAACATTTAAAGAATAACATTAAGATTTTTAAAACCCGAATAAACTACTACGTCAGAAACGCCAAAGAAAAATAGATGAGATGCATACAGCTGTTTCGGTAGCCTTAAGCGTACCGTCTTCAGTGCAAAAAGACGGTACGCTTTTTGCACTGAAGACGGTACGCTTAAAGCTACCAAAAAAGCTGTATGCATCTGAAATATTTTTCTTTGGCGTTTCTGACGTAGTAGTTTATTCGGGTTTTAATATTCCAACGCCAAGTCTCTTGTTATTTTAACATTACGAATTGCTATTGTCTTATATTTTATGAAATACAAGTGTAACATTTGAGATTATAAAAAATGTAACAATTAAAAGATATGATAGCAGTCATTTCATTGTATATACAATTACTGTGGCTCGTGTACAGGAACATGCAAAAGAATTTCGTACCATTATGGAAATGCATTTTAACATGGTTACTCTCCATTAAACACGATGAAATACACATATATTATTACGATGTTTAAAAGCATGGTTTTTGTGAAAATATTCATAGAATCGGTAATTGGTTTACTGGGCCACAGAAAATAATTAAGATGCACTATTTAATCATTTTGTATCAAATTTAGTACAAGTGTTTATGGGCTACAAGGAATTATTACAAGGATCTGAGTTTCAAGGAAATATATATATACAGATACATACTTGCCAACCTAACGCGGAAGATTGTTAATCCCGCTTCTTTTCGCCAATTTTTTTTACAGCAGTCGTTTTTTAGAATACTTTTCTTCTTATTTAATCGTAAACATATTTGAAGATAAATACTCCAAAAATTAAGTGGTGTACAAAAAGGGGCGGGAACAAACAATCTTTAGGTTGGCAATTATGCAGATATAAAGGGAAAAATAGACAAACAGGTAAAACGAAGGATCGAAGGGGAGGGGGCAGCCCCCTGAGTAACGTATATTGTTATATAGTGAGTTAATGATAATAATCAACATATATATATATATATATATATATATATATATATATATATATATATGTAATAAATAATTTAATTCCTTTACAATACTCAGCAAATAAGAGAAAGATGAAAATACCAACAATGATATTAATATTTAGAAGGATTACTTATAAAGTTATTGTCACAAATACCATTTAAGTAAAATTCACCGATTAGTAAAATCATGTTAAAATACTTACACAGAAGAGAAATGACGTAGATATCACTAATGCCTAAAACAATGAGATAGTTTTTTTAATCCATTTATCGAGTAAATTCAGCAACACAAGATAAGAATTGCAAGAAATAAACCAAAATACTATTGAAATAAAAAGGAATGCATGAAGGAAAAATAGAGTTAAAAATGTTGAAACCCAGTACAGTTCTCATCAGGAAACTAGCTGTACTGTCAACATGAGATGCAAGATTTCGAATATTGTATAGCTGGTTCAGCAAATATACAATACTAGTTCCAATCTTGCATAAAAAAAAATAGAAAGATAAAAGGAAAATGGCTGATAAAACAACTTAACCAAAATGAAAAATGATATTCGTGAAAGACGAGGGCCACATGCAATTCAAATCCAAATCGAATAAAAGTCCAGGCGGTTGCCAAACGAACTAACTGAAAAGAAATGTTTAAAAGTAGAGAATCGATTAATCGAAATAATTTCTGAAATGAAATAAATGTAAGCATGAAGTGATATTTATTGTGCTTAATATTTAAAAGCTGAAATCACAAATAAAGAATTTTCTAGAGGGAAATTTAAGTATAATGCAGAACAATACGATTGTCACTGTATGGCATACGTTCGACACAACGTATGAGCGCGCCATCTAACGTGGAAAAAATAAGTTACTATTAATTGAGGTAAGAAAAAGTGTACGATTAGAGGTTCAATTTACATGAGTGTAATTTAGATTCTTAAGCTAACAGAAGAAAAGACCAACAAGTGATTATAAAGTCATTATTATTAAGAAATTGGTGAATAATTTTAATTTTTAAATTTCAATAATTATTATTGTTATTAATATTATTATTAGTATTAGTATTAAGTAGGAAAATGGTGAATAGGTTTAAAATTTTTTTTTTTTTTTTTTTTTAAAGTATTATGGTATTAATATATTATTGTTATTATTTTTATTATTATTATTAATTAGAAAAATGGTGAATAAGTTTAATATTTTATTAGTTATTGTTAATAATATTGAATAGTATTTTTATTTTACGTTTAGTATGAACACTCCAAATTTGAATGAATACATTAAATAATATGGAATAAATAAAAATAATCTGTTGAGTAATGAGTCATACGTTGAGGCTCTTAATCAGCATATCCACTAGTTTTACGTCATATTTTTATATCTCCATACATTTAAAAAAAAGTTTCTGTCGCTGGCGTCAATTTTTTTTTTTTTTTTTTTTTTTTTTAATTTGCGACAGCAACTTCTCGCGGAGGGCAGGTTTCTCCGCGTCATGATATATATCAGTGTATTCCGACTACTTCAAGGAAGGCATTTCAGTTGCTCAGAAATTTCTATCATTTTACTTAACGAAATTATTAACTATAAACGTCGGATTTATATAAATACTCTATTTGCCACCGTAGAAAATGTTTCTCTTATGACATTATTTTTCTGTTATGACATCATTTTCCATGGGAAAATTAAAATATAATCAATTGTGTAAAAAATAATAAAATCAATGTCAATGTTGCTGTCAAGAAAAATATTTCTATTACTGGAAATTTCTTATGTTGTTTCCCAATTTCTTACATGTTCTTTCGCGAATAATGATCGTGATTTTCCATTATCTATTATGAATCAGCATTTAATTTGATGATAATTTTGATATCTAAATCTGTATTACAACATGTTTTAAAAAAAACTTAATTTAGGTTTGGAAATTTGATTTACAAAATAGCATATTTTATCAATTGGATCATTCATTCTTTTCTTAAGTTACACTGCACGGCATGAGAATTGCCTCTGACAGCATTTCAGCATATTCTTTTGTAAAATGCCCTCCTGAATCCGAATATGACGCCCATTTTGCCCTATCACCCAACGTGTTTTAGGAATGGTCTCCTATTTTTATCATTTTTCGTTGATTTTATGGCTATAAATTTGATTTTTAGGAAGGTGGGAGGAGGATTATTTTAACCGTTAAATATCTTCTGAGGGGCTACAGAGTTGGAAAATTCTAAAACATGGACATTTGAGACAAGGGATTTTCTTTTTCTTTTTCTTTTTTTTTTTTTTTTTTTGGGGGGGGGGGGGGTTGCAACTGAAATTAAGCATTACATATCTTATACATATATATTTATTTATTTATTTAATCTGTTATTAATGTTATTTTTTAAACTTCATATATTTTTTGTTTTTAGGTGTTAAATTAGCTATTTTTCATTCTTCAAATCAAATTCATGATCATAAAATTATCGGCCAGGGAAAGAAATTGAGAGAGGGGGTGGTGTATCTAGAAAACAGTGGGTGACTGGGAAAAATGGGAGTCATATTCAGATTTAGGTGGTCATTTTACATAAGTATCGGCAAAAATAGTATCAGATCTCGAATTTTTTTTTTTTTTTTTTTTTTTTTCAGAGCATTGGTATCATCCTTGTGAGAACCATTTCTTTTTGTCTTTAAAGTATATTTCTCTTTTTTTAATAAACTTCTTTAATTAAAAAATAAATAAAAAAGACATTTAATATTCAGTATTCTATTCTATTTTTGCCATTTTATTTCACGAAAGATAGGCTATTTTCGGAAAAGAAGGTGTGTGTATTAGAATTTTTTTTTTTTTTTTAAGTCAGTTGTTTAGAGAGCGAGAAATGTTTTTGGAACTTTTGAAAAATGTGGGGTACAAGTATAGTGTTGGTGCACAAGGAGATTTAGTGATTTTACTTTGGCTCCGTTTTGAACGATAACGGAATAAATATTTAAAAATAAGCTTAATTAATTTTGTACATTAATAATGACTCCATTATGAAAAACGCGTTTTGCGAAAATGGCATTTCGCCATAATCCCCCCCCCTCCCGAAAAAAATCCCCTTCAAATGCATTTGTGGACCAATACTATATTAGTTTCCGCGAAGCATAGATATATTTATGCATACTGATGATCTTTGTTATTAGTTCCCCATCATACTATAGGTATGGGGAACTTAGGTAATCGTGAAAAATTTCGACCTCGGTTTTTTGACTTTTTATACTTTCTCAGGTGTGAGGAATACGGAAATGACATAATTTGTATGGTGTCTGTCTGTAGGGTGTCTGTTAGTGTGTCAGTCCGTTAGTATGTTAGTCCGTTAGTTTGTTAGTCTGTTAACACGATATCTCACGAACAAATGATCGCAGAGAGGTCAGATCAGTTTTAAAATATTACTTTCGATACTGGCAAGAACCCTATTCATTTGCAACATTTGAATTAAAAAACTTCGTAAGTTATGAAAAATTTACGTTTTTATTATAATGGGAGAATAGGACAAAATTTCACTTAAACGTGCATTAAATTTAAACTTTTTACTGTAAAAATGTCGGACCAGTTTTAAAATATCAGTTTTGATGCCGGAATGAACATCAGTAACTATAAATATGCTACTTTGAAAATTTCTCAAGTTATTGGAAATTTACGAATTTCTTAACATGGCAGTATGGGACAAAATTTCACATAAACGTTAATTTTGAGAGATATTTTCATCGTAAAGATGTCAGACTACTTTTGAAATATTATTTAGGACACTGGCATGAATATTAATGACTTTGAATTTTCCAATATAAAAATTTCGTAAGTTATTGGAAAATTACGTATTTCTTAACATGACAAAATAGAGCAAAATTTCATATAAACGTCAATCTTGAGGGTTATTTTCATCGTAAAGATGTCAAACCACTTTTTAAATATTATTTGGGATAGTGGCATGAATATTATAGACTATGATTTTTCCAATTAAAAAAATTCGTAAGTTATTTGGAATTTACGATTTACTTAAAATAGCAGAATAAGGCAAAATTGAGCATAAACTTCCATTTTGAGGATCATAAATACATTAGACAACTTCAAAATTATATTTATGATATTTGTTTGAACATGATTAAATACAAATATTCTAATAGGAAAATTTCGTAAATTATTCGTAATTTACGATTTTATCAACATAGCGAAATTGTAAATTTTTCATATAAATATGAATTTTGAGGATTATTGCATTGGAAATAGTAGCATGAAAACTAAACAACAGAATTGACCCTGATAAAATAAATTAATAGATTAGAATAAGATAAATATATCGAAGTGAACGGTGGATAGCCTATTAGGCGGGGATTTCATTCTGTCACTGTATCAAGCTTGGATCAAATTCATTTCTTTTATTATGATTATAATATAGAAGTTTATGAGAACATAAATATGATGGGGAACTGAGCAGAGTCCACCTATGCCAACTAGTTTTTTCTGGCAAAGAAAGGAAAGTTGATTTTAAACATTTATTTTATCAATATTAAAAATAGGCTTAATTTATTTATGCGCATTACAAAACAGATGCATTTTGAAAAACGCATTTTCACTTTGCTTAAGTTTAGAATGCCAACCACTTCCGTAAATCGCATTTCGCCGTAATCACCAAAAGAAAATCGCCAAATACAGCTGTGGACAAACAAGCAAGTTATTACGAATAGAATCAAAATCAAACTCATTTATAAATGTTGTAATTTTACACTGATAATTTTTTAGCATTACAGAATTCAACATTTCTGGGACACATTTCATTTTTCTAATTATGGCAAGACAAAAATTCATCACCTAAAAATTGTAGGCAACAGGAAAAAGTATAAGTATTTAGAAAAAGTACAGGCTTTAGATTATATGTACGAGATTTTTTTTTCTTTTTTTTTTCTTTTTAACAAGCAATTACACCAAAAAATTCATCGCAAAATACTGACAAAAATTTAAAAGTTGCCAAGGTGGTCATATATAATAAAGTTGTAACACAAAATGGTCTAAATATTATAAATTTCTTTATTCTTAAAAGAAAAAAAAAAGTGGTATTAAATATTATGTATTTCAATTTGACGTTAAATATGGGGATTTCTATAAATTGTTTCTGCTTTTGTCTTGTGTTATACACTATTAGTATTCAGTGAAATGCCTCACATGGATATTAATAAGTGAAGCGAACCGGGGATTGGTGAGCCAAGCGAGCAGGGGGCAGAGCACCCTAGTTTAATAACTAATAATAAAAATAAATAATCATATTTTTTGCATGTGTGCAATTTTATTTGGTGTTAATACACTTTTCTATACACGATAGAGAAAATTATTCGACTTACAGTTTTTGATGCATTTACATGTTATGATATATCCAGAATATGATTTAAATATTAGTAAATGTTTGTCTGTGTGTGACATAGATTTTTGTGGCAACTCTAGCTCATGAATTAATACTCAGAATTTCATATAAAGTTATACAATGTAACACATTGACATAAATTAGTGTTTTTCAGTTGCTAGGGAAAATCGCCGAACAGGTGGTCTTGCCATCCTGTTTTATCCTAATTTTTATTATGTCAGTGTAGCAGGAAATTTCGTATAACTGTACACAATAAGAACTATTTTTAATAAATCCTTCTGATGTTGAAAAGCATTAGTTATAAGAGAAACTGTCAACTACGAAAAATATTGTGCGCAAGTAAGTACGTTGCTTCCCTGCATAGAGGTACTCGAGCTGTAGGTGGCGATAAACTTTTTTAGAATTTTTTTTAATATTTTACCGTTAGACTATAGATATGTAATAAATTTAAAAAAAAAAAAAAGATATCGTTTATTTCATAAATAAGTAAATACACAACGCATTTCCTAAGATATCGTCCGTACATAAATTTAGTGTTATACTTCTCTGAGATGAAAATCGTCGGCAATCAGCATGGAAAATAACTTTAATAAGTTTAATTTTAATGAATAGTTTTACCGTGTCAATACGTGTAAGAAAATATAAAAGTTTTGTAATGGCTACAACACAATAGATTATCATTTTTTCTTTTTTTTTTATGCATCTTGTCATGTCATTAGTACTTTATAAGAGTATTCCAAATGTATTGTTAAAATTTTCTCTGATATATTTAATTATTGTTCTTTCTAACATTTCTTAAAATGGAATTTTTTTAATAATTTTATCTACGCAGATTACAATGAACTCACGTTTTGAGGGATGTAGCGTCGAGTTGAGGTAAAAGGATGTCGCCGTATGTAATGAGTAAGATGTTGAGAAGCTATAACCTGGGCTCAGCACATCCCCTTCCACGGGGGCCCACTAAACGACTTTCTAGCAGTGCATAGATTACTAAAAAATATTATAGTTTACCTGAGCAAATAAAACGAAACTGACAAACTTATTCATAAAGTTAGATAAACAAAAGACGCATTGCAGCAAATGTATGGTATCATCGGTATACTCTTAAAACCAATCTTCTAACAATAAATAGACAATAAGACTTCTTCACACACGATAAATTTTAAGCCAGCACAACCGGTTTCGAAAGGACGTAGCCTTCTTTCATCAGTTGCAAAAAAAACTCGTGCTATTGCCTTGGAGGCAAAAGCAAGACTGAGAGCAGGGCAAAATCCAGAGGGGGAGGAGCAACACAAACAACCAATAGGAAGCATCATGCAGGACCAATCAGAGAGGAACACACATGCACACACAAAAGCAAAAGGAGGGAGGGAAAGAATAAAGAATTAATTTTATTTTATTTTTTAATGATTTATTTATTTATATATTTATTTTTATTATTTATTTATTTTTTAAATTAATATTATACTAATAAGTAAATTTAATAAAATTTATTTATTTATTTATTTATTATTATTATTATTATTATTATTTTATTTATTTATTTATTTAGAATTATTTAATTAAAACTATTATTATGTTATAAGCATAATGAAGGAAATTATTTAATTGAATTAAATAAAATTTTCCAGGCTGTAGACAGCAAAGTGGAATCAGATTTTTCATTGACAATTTTATCACGATTAAGGGAAATAGCTAAATTTTCCAAAAAATCCCGTTCGGAAATGCGTTTGGCATGAAAGATACTTTTGGCACTCTTAAAATTAAAACTATGATCAAATTCCCAACTGTGCTTCGCAATAGAAGATTTAAAAATTTCTTGATTAACAACATACCGAGAATGTTCACGTAAGCGGCATTCAAGATTTCTTTTTGTTTGACCAATATAAGATAAATCACAATTATTACAAGGGACATTATAGATACCCCACTTATGAAGCTCGGGAACAGGGGATTTAGTTAAAGGGAATTGGAAGGGAATTGGTTCCAATTCAATTTCATTTTTATTCAAAACAATGAAAACGAAAACAAAATGATTTTGCACATGAAAAAATAAAAGAAAAAATATGTATAAAAAAAGAAAAAAAAATAGTGTACATTAACATAATGTTAAATATATATATATATATATATATATATATATATAGTTAACAAAGAAAATTAATGTCAGGTTTTAATTGGGGAAAAACAAAAACAAAAAAAAAAAAAAAAAAAGAAAGGAAATTTTTTTATGCATTTAATAACAATCTAGTGCTTTTTATTTAAAGCTGAATGAAACACAATATTTTTCTTCGGCATTTAACATTAATTATGCACTACATACCTTAAAAAAATTTATGTTTTTTATATATAAAAAGCATATATATATTTATTTTTTTTAACACAAAAGTTAATACAAATATTTGAAAATATATATATATATATATATTTATTCTCAAGTACAATAGAACATTTATTCCTCTCTCTCTCTCTGTATATATATATTTGCTATATATATATATATATATATTTTTTTTTTCACTTTAATATTTTAAAAATTAAATTCAATATAAACAATTTAGAAAAAAAACTATTTTTAAAAAATTTAAAACGCTTTTTAAAATATTAGAGATGAAATTGAAAGAAAAAAAATAAGAGATCAAAGAACAACAATTTCAGACAAAAACTGAGATAATTTAAACAAATATAGTGGAAGTGGAAACGTGACCTGGCGGATAAAAATAAAACCTTTCAAGTTTTTTTTTTTTTTTTTTTTTTTTTAATTAATATTAATATTTTTTTACGCTATTCAAAGCCAAAATGCAATTAAGGAGACTCGGTACACTTTAAACAATTATTTTTTTTAAGCACTTTAAAGTACAATTTTTATATATTATAAAAGCATTTTATTAAAGAAAATGTTATAAATCAAGTATAAAAACAATTCTATTGATACAATTTGAAAAATAAAATATTTTTTCTTTCTTCTATTCGAATAATTTTCAAAACCTGGCTTCATCTACAATTTCTAAATTTTTGCAGCTTCTTTTTTATAATGCTCGTTAAAATGTCCTTTATATCTTTAACAATCCGATTTTCAAAAATGCTTATCAATTTGGGAGAAAAATAATTGTGTTTTTTCTACAAATCTATTCAAGTAATTATAATAATAATAATAAATCTTTTGTTTTTATTGTAAATTTAGCATTGTATACTGCCTATGTTGGATTCCTAGAAAAATATAAAGTCAAGTGAAAAACATAGCTTTAAGTTTTAGCATTTTGAGCTGTTTCATACACTGAAAAATTAGGAAATGATAGAAAATATTTTAATATATTTAAAAGTAGACGGTTGCAGTTTATATATAAATGATAGGTATTTTAATCTTAATTATTTAGCCTTTAATAGATACATGTCAAAACCAACACAACAAAAACAAAACTGATTGTAACACATTGCTAAAGCTAGCGCAAAAATGTTGCGATACATGTTAAGATGCAATAAGAGACATAAACAATATAAATTACATACTCCCAAATGAGTAAAAAAGGACCACTAAACATAATAACGGAGAAAATAAATAAAGGACCACAGAAATAGTAATTGGAATAAAAAATGGATTAATAATCGGGAAAAAAATCCTTAAAAATAGATGTATTATCTCATCAGGAAGCATGTACTTCATAAAGCAGTAAAAGATGCAACGATTTCGTAAAACAATATAGCTAACAGTAGCAAATATTATATAGTTCATGCTTCGATCGGGCAGCAAAACCATTTTGAAAGAGAAATCAAATCAGCAAGAAAATGTGAAAGAAAAATAGAAAAAAATAGAGTAACCACTTGTAAAACTTTCGTACAAGATGGAGAATAGTAAGTTGCCATCATATTAATTAAATTAAATAAATGCTTTGCAAACATGTATTAATCGATAAATAATTAACAACTGAGCATTTTCATTAACGATAAAATTCACAGTGTAATTATTTAATTAGTCAGTTAAAATTAAATTTTTTCATTAATCAATGACCTTTAAAGGCTTTATGAAAAGGGAATAATGACAGCAAAAATTAATACAGCAGTGGGCCAGCGCCATCTATCATGTAGCTAGATAAACAATAATAAGTCAGTTAAATTAGTTCAGGTTTAACCATGCAAATGCTATTTGGATTATTAGTTATATAAGTTTTCACCTAATGATTTAAGTGAGTATGTGATGACACCATTTAATTAATTAGTTTTATTTTAATTAGTTGCTCTTAATAATGTTAAACCTAAATTAAGTATATATATATATATATATATATATATAACTATTGAAATGAATTCATATGTATATATATATATATATATATATATATAAGTTTAAAGATTAGAAAAACCAAAATGAGAATTACAAACCAATGCGCAAAATCGCAGCAAAAGGAAATCCCAAACTTAAATGTAGGAATATAAACAAATGAATAATTAAACCGCAAAAAACACTGAGGTCTTCATCAGGGAGGCCCCTCAGTGTAGAGGTGAAAGAAAAGTTTCTGAAAGGACAGTAGCAATTAGCTAATAACTATCCTTAGCCCCCAACTTCTAACCAAACAAAAAACCACCATTAACCGAAGAGAAATCAAACATATATATAATGTATAAAATATTAAAAATGTTATAAAATTGTAAAAAGTTATAAAATTACATCAATTCATTTAAAAAATATACAATAATGTAAGGATTTACTGAAGGTAAACAAGAAAGTATAAAATGAAATAAAATAAAACCCTTTACCTAATAAACAAACCCACTTCGGCTGATGGGGCAACTCTTCGGTACTTTAAATATCGCCCTTGAATGAGGAAATAGAACAAACCGAAATAAGGAAACACTGGAAACACACATTTAAAAATTGGGACGGGTAACAGTTAATTTGCAAGGTATTTTTTAGATCTTCAAGAGCATATTTTAAATAATTTTCATTATTGCAAATAGTACGAATTCTTTTAAAGTGTGCGAACATAATATTTTTTAAAACTTTTCTACTGATATTTGAAAACCAAATAGTAAGACTATTTACTTTAAAATTAAAATCCTTTCTTTTATCATATAATCCAATGAGCCATTTTTCTTTATTTCTCTTTATATTTACACGTAGGAACGAAATTTTATCAGTATCTGTACGGTTTAAAATTAATTCTTTAGGATATATTTTTCCAGAAATATAGTCAAAACAATTACAGTTAAAAACAATTAAATCATCAATATATCTGAAGAAAGTAACATTTATAATTTTTTTTTTTTTTTTCGAAAAAATATAAAAATAAATTTGCGAAAGCTCTCGAAAAGCTCGTTCCCATTGGAATTCCTCTATTGGAATTAAAATGTAATCTTTCGCGTTAAACAAAACGTTTTCAAAAAGTTTTTCCCCCGAAAAATCTGGGTATGTGTATGAAGGATAAGGACAGCTATTCCATCAAGACACCAAAGAAATTTAGAGAAGGTATCAGGTACGATGAGTGTGTTAACTCGTTACCAGATTATTGTTGGATGCTGCATTCAGAATCCCCCCTCCCTTCCACAAAGCCCTCAAGCTGTGCACAAGGTAAAATGCTTTTAAAGGAGCCTAAGAAACACATTTAAAAGATAATGTGTAAATAATAGCCGCTTTTAGTGTATTTTATACATAAATTGGTTTGAATAATTTATAGTCTCTAGGTGAATTCTTACGTTGTTCATCCTTACATTGTGAAAATGCCTTACCTGATAGGAAAAAAAAAAAAAAAAAGGACAGTCATTTCTGAATTCAACGCATCAAAACATATTAGAAACACCTAATGCTGTGGAAAAAAAATGTAAAGTACGATTTCACAGGCCTGTGTAATTAGTGAGAATAAGAAATCTAGGACACTGCGTTATTTGTTGTTTAGATTTTGATTAGTATATTTTACATTTCATTGAAATATTTAAATGGAAAATAAACACAGTTTTGTTATACAAGAATGCACTATTTATGAAAAAATGTGATTTTTATTTATAACAACTATTTAATTTCACATAAAATATTTTTTTATATTTTACGATAATAATAGCATTTAAAATTCAGTTTATAGATAATTATTCATTACATCTATTGAAAAGAGTTGAAAATACACAATTACAATAATTATTTTAATACAATGTTTATTTCACAGATTACTAAATGAAAATAGAAGTTAATTTTGTACGTTCAGATATAAATAAATCGTACGGCATTGCCTAACAAAAGTTTTTTTCATTAATTCTTCGGTAATATTTATCGGAAACTGGTGTTAAATATTTGGAATATTTATATAAAATTCCATAAGCAGCGAAAAACGCCTTTTTTTTTTTTTTTTTTTTTTTTTTTGTTAAGCCTTAAATAAACAATCTCCATCAGCATTTTCTTTTTTTTTTTCTCTTTAAGTTTATAGCATTTTTTTAAAGGAAAAAAAATCTGTATCATTCACAACCGTTTCATGAAAGCCTTTGACTGTAATTTTAAGTATGTTACGAAATAAGCTGCACAGAAATTAAAAATAATAAAAATATATAATAGTCTAATGCTAACCAAATGATAATATATTTAGAATAATAATAGAATAATTAGATAGTAATTAAATAATTTTAGACTAATTTAATAACTTCATTTAGAATAACTTTGATTTATTATAATCAACAAAACAACTTAATTGTTTTCTATATTTTAAGGAAATTACTTAGATTACCAAAGTATTTTATTCGTGTAAAAGTGAAAATATTTATTTTATTATCAGAAAAAAGGATTTTTTTTAGTTTTGAAGGAGAAAAATAAAATTATTTAAGAACGGCCTTAAATGCATTGTTTCTTTTCACTTCAAAAACTAACAGACCATCAAAGAAAACACATTACAAAATCAATAGAGATAGCCACAAGCCGTCGTATTCTTGAGAAAAACAGACCAAAAAAAAAAAAAAAAAAAAAGTAGTGAACTTGCTCTCTCAACAGATTTTTTATTTTAAGCCATTATAGTTCAACGTAATGACAGCAAAACGAAAAAAAAAAAAATCTTTTAGATAACTACTCCTAAGGGTCTCTTTTTTTAACTTAAGTCTAATGATATATTAGAAAAAGAATGAAAACCATACTTTGTTATCATTTTTCACTTGGATAAACTTAAAATTGTTACGTAAATGTTATCTTTTTTTTCTCTCTTTCCAGATCAAGAATCTGCATCTATTCTTAATTTTTTCTTCTATTTTTATTCAAATAAAATTTTCAAATACAGGCATAATAAGAAAACAGTATGCGAAAGTAATATATTGTTTTATTTAATCCTTTATCAGTCAATAGGATTTAACAATTCCAATTCATTAAAAGCTTTTTAAATTGATCTTATGAGAAGGAATGGTAAAAGTATTTATTGTGGTGTTCTATAAAAAAGGCAATTTTTAAGTTTAGAATAACATACAAATTTATTGATGAAATTAAATAATTCATAGATTTATGTAGTGTATGCGACCTCTGATTGTGTATTAACATATTCATAAGTAGCATACACACATAAAAAAGAAATGTAAATTTCATCAATAAATTAAAATATTATTTTACACTGAAATGTGGCATTCTTTATGGAATATCCAATACTGTGATCTCATGTTGTCGCATTAGTCGCTACACGATGCCATTTTTATTCAAGAAAGGTTTTTATAGCATGCCGTCACAGTTTCAGGCGCGAATTTTTTACGTTTTTCACCTATATTATGATTAATTTATATATATTATCTGAAATAACTACGATGTATATCTGAAAAAAAATAGATAAATATAATAAATAATGAAAATTACACTTGCATTTTTTTTTCTTTCAGGCTTTCATGCATTTTCGAACTGTATGTACCAATGATACACTAAAGTGTTACCTCATTAAATTTGCATTAATGCGAGGAAGTGATACGTAATTTTTTATTGTTTATATCTCATTCATCTTAAGTTATTAAAAAGATATATTTCAATGGTATTTTTTGTTTCTTTCAAAAATTGGTACGTGATATATATATAGCTTTAAGTTAGATGGATAATTTAAGGAAAAGTCATTTTGTGATTTTTTGTTAAGATAAAATACAATAATATTATCTATGTAACTATATAACCGGACACCATCATAACAAAATTGCTTTTCATAATAATAAAGATAGAGATTTGGCAAAATATTGGTGCTACTACCTCCTTGTGGAATTCCTACTTGTTGCAAATATATATATATAAGTTTGAGTTTAGTTTTAATCTGTCTGAGTAGAGTTGAGAGCACGTTTAAAGAAAATACACGCGATAATAAGCAAATGTTTTTTGATGATTTTTTTTTTTTTTTTTTTTTTTTTTTGATATGAGTACAAATGCATATGTGATTTATTAATATACGTATATTTAGTTTATATTTATTTAGAACTGGTAAATAATATATTTAAAACTTTATAAATAATAATATCAAAGAAATATAATAAGATATCTTTTAATGCACATAATTACAAATGAAGGATTAAAATCTGTTTTATCAATAATTACACATTTATTTTTTCAACGTGAATTTTTTTTTTATGAAATCAAACCATAAATATGTCTAAAATAATTTGCGAATTATTTCAATAAATTTAAAAAATAATTCTAACGATTTACACATCACTAAATTCAATTCTTTCAAATTGTTGTAAAGAAGATTAACACTAATTTATTATATGTTGATATCTTACATGAATGATTCCATGAATTCAAAGTATAATTTGAAAGAAAAAGCTTTTAAAATTTCCATTAGATCTCTACAATGAACAAAGAATAAAATACGATAATCCTTCTTTTAAAACAATGTGAAATAGATCTGAACAAAAGCTTAATGCAATATATGCTTTATTTAGCATTTCCGTCTACGCTTTATTTAATATTTCCATTATCTGTTTAAATGTAGTTTGAGTTAAGTATATAGAGTTATTTGAATAATTTAAATAACTCTAAACGTAAACGATAAATTGTAAATGTAAATAAATGTTATTTACATTTTAAATATAATTTATTAATGCGTTTCTGATATTTAAACAAAAGTTTTTATTAATGATAAAAAAATATTTATTTTTAAATAAAGGTTATTAAATCTTATTATCAATTTTATTATAATCTTTTTGTTGCAACACATTTTATTGCATAAGTAGTTTTTAAACTTAAAACTAAAATTTAGTAAATTAATTGTAAATTAATTAGCATACATTGAAAGCTTTGAACTCTCTATCACATATTTCTTCTCATAAATTTTTACTGTTGCCTATATAATATTCATTTTAAAAGAAATGAAGAGATCTCTGTCTATACAGTCATGTCAGTTTCATAATTTACTGCATTAGGTTTAAATTTCATATTTTACTTTTTATGCGATTCCATACTTTATACAATGCAATAAATAATCTTCAAAATACACTTTTACATGCAAAATTTTGACATTAATAATTTCAAATGAATTTCAAATTCCTATGAACATTAGCATCTTCAAATTTAAATATTCAAATTCAATAATGTTCATGACAGTATCATAAATGATAATGGGATACTACAAGAAAATATGTATGGTAAAAATATTCCTCACAATGTATTTTTATTGAAAATTTTGCCCTAATCCCCTGTTTTAAAAAGTCGGTACATTTTGAATAACTTTCGAATTTTTAAAAAATAGAATGTTCAAAGTTAATCATGTGTATACCAGTAACATAAAGGATTCTATAAAACAGGTTCAGTGTCTTAAAAAGTGTTTACATATTCATATTTATGCTAAATTTTGACCTATTTTCCCATTTTAAGAAAATCCTAAATATCGAAAAACTTACGAAGTGTTCAAAGTAGAATATTAAAGATCATTTATATCTTTCCAGTATCATTAGTGATATTTCAAAAGTGATCCAATGCGTTTATGATTAATTGTTCTTGAAATATTGTTTTCACAAACAAAGAAACGATTTAACTAACGCACAGACTGAGTGACATGCTGATATACAGTAGATTGTTTTTGTGATTTCTTGTATTCTTCGCAACTAAAAATGTGTAAAATTGCCGAAATCTGAGAAGAAATATAAAGTTCCCCATACCTATGATATGATGGAGATCAAAACAATTTTTCTTTCTGTTTTATATAAAAAGGGTGTACTAAAAATAGACACCTCATTCACTAATATAACTTATACCCAGATTTCTTTTTTGTATATTTGTCATAAATGCTACCAGTTTACCAATCTATAGGCAAAATGCGAAAAAATGATACGAGACGTGAAGTGTAATGGAAACGTATATTGAGCTCGAGGAAATAGTCGCTAATAAGTATTTATGTAAAAGTTAAAATATCCGTATAATGCTAAATTAATAATTACAGTATTATATACACGAAAAGGTAGTTCATAAAGATGTATTCTGCTCATATGATATTCTGCAACTATTCTAAAATTAATGTAAAGGTAATATGAACGAAAATAAATTAGGTCAAATATACTGAAATGTTGATGTCGTGAAAGGAAAAAAAAAAAAAAAAAAAAACCTCTCTCTCTCTCTCTCTCTCTCTCTCTCTCTCTTTTTTTTTTATTGTAAGAATTTTCGTGTATTACTGCACCTCATGGGAATTTGAGTTATATATGTTTGATTGTAATATGTACATACAAAAATACACACACATATACACACATATATATGTATATATATTACTGGAAAAGCCCACAGTTTAGTAATATTTTAGTCCGGCAATTAAACATGCAATGGTGCGCATTTTAAAAGTAATATTTCAGATTTTAACTAAATGGTTTAATTAAGAATAATAAATATACCTAAATTTATTTTGGAAATAATGTAATTTTATTAAAGCTATAATTATGTATACACTCGATCATTTTCATTTAGCAATTTTATAATAACTTAAATTTTTGTTAAGTGCTTAATTATTAGGCAGTTGCACAGAAAATTATGGAATTAAATTTCGAAATTTTTTACGAAAAAAAAATTTAGATATTTTTATTCATGTCCATAACTAGCGACACACACACACACACACACACACACACACACACACATATATATATATGTATATGTATATATTTGATTAACTTCTCGTTCGTCTATGACTTGTAGTTATAAAATAAAATTTAAGTATTTCAAAGCTTAGAGTTCGAAAACCGCATAAAATGAGAGACTTTTAATTGTCATTTTTGGCAAATTAATAATTAAATACACACACACACACACACATATATATATAAAGAACATTACATCTCGTATGAAGAATTTAAAATGTTTAAAACAATTCGATAAGAGCAATTTATTTAAAAAGTCACAGTAAAATAGAAGACAAAAATAAGTTCAAACACATAAAATATAAACATGTCGTACTATTTTCTTAGTACCTTGTAAGTATAAGTATGTATAATATCTACCAAGGAACAACTTACAACTACATAAACAAGCAGTTGAAGAAAGGTATGCATATTCGGATCTCAGTCTGTAACAACCACCATTTGCGTATTTTTTGGAAGGATGGCTAATAAAGTTTGAACCCGCTCCAATAAATGACGCATGTGCTGTACGAATACGCAGCCCTATTTTGAACGCGTTTTTTATGCCCCGTATGTTGTTGCTAAGTAGATTTTATACATACTGATGAGATGCTAAAAACATAGCTCACGAAACGTTTATGTTTCATGTGCTTTAATTTATTTTTAACTTCTATTTCATTATGTCTTTTTAATTAAATATTTCTTATTCAATTGTTTTAAACATTTAAATTAATAATTTTCAATTTTATATATATTTTAAGATATCTAGAGGAACTTTAATCTTGAAGAATATTGTGCTGGAACCAACATCGACCTTTTTTCATTAATATTATATATCTTTTTCTTTCTTTCTTTTTTTAGTAAATTAGATGTAGACCTTTATATAAAACATAATTGAAAAACAGCAATAAAATAACTTTGGCACGTCTGAAAAAAAATTTGATAGAAAAATTAAATTATTCGAAAAAAAAAAAAAAAAAAAGATAAATAAAATCATTCTCGACATGTTTTAAAATTTATAGGATTTAAAAGTAATCCAATCAAGCATACTTTATAAAATTATTATTATTATTATTATTATTATAGATATTTTCACCGTGCAAAAATACCTGACCCTGTAAGTCAAAATTAATCTTATAATAATAATAATAATAATTAATATTTTTAGAGGTTCTTATTTTCTGAAACTTCTTTTTTAAAATATTTAGATTTTAAAATAATATATATATATATATATAAAGGAATAATTGGAACACATAATTAAATTATTTTCAAAATTTTATGATGTTTGACACATAATCGTTCTCAAATGCTGATTCACAGCAATTATTTTTGTTCAGATTTAATGGGATTAAATTATTATTTACGTTTTCAACATTCAAATTGATTTTCAAAGCAGTTTACAGTTAAATCCTTTAGAAGTGTCTTTTAACACTAAAATGCTTTTAGTGGAATTAGATATTTTTCAAAAGACTGATTATCTTGAAACAATATTTCTTAAAACATTTACTTTATCGTATTAAACGCGGATAACTTTAAATATAAATGACATTTTATTATTTTACTGAAACACGAAGTATAAATCTAATATTTAAAATGGATTTTAAATTTATAAAATACTCTTTTCCAAAAGGTATTTGCCTACAACAAAAAATATTCGCAGTGGTTTATTTTTTTAAAACAGTTTTAAACTCATAACAAAAATTTTAGAAAGTTTGAAATATTTATATTTTTAAAGAAGGTGTTATTGCATTTGGCTTTGTCTTTTTGAAGCTTTTAATTCTCCTTGGATATTTTCAAAACAATTATATATATATAATGAATATTTTTTTCACCGAAAGAAATACTATCACTTGGACAACAGGAACAATTTGAAAAATAAAAAATTAAATAAAATAAATAACGAAAATCCTATAAAATGTAGACATACGACAATACAATACTTCATCAAGGGACATGATTCTATATTGTATGTAAAAGGTATAAATTTCTGTTGTACTGTTGGCTTGCGCCTACAGTATGAGAATCTTACGAAATCTTATTACGTATGAGAATATTACGAAAATATGATTAAAAATCTATAAAGTGAAAAATAACGTCGAATATCAAAAGTGTAAATGAACTCCAAAATTATAGTGCGAAGTATTATAATGACAAGATTTGAAAAGGTAAAACGACTTGACGTTCTTGTGAATAAAGAAAAGGATTGTTTCTCAACTACTGTTTTTAGAAAACCATTCTCAGTCTCTTTGCCCTCGCATGCTCTCTCTAACCACACCCATCAACAAAAAATGTCTGCTTTTTACACTTATATTTATCGTGCCTTACACATTTGTTCTGATCCGTCTAATCTTTCGAAAGAAATTAATTATTTAAAATCTCTTGCTCTCTCTCGTGGCTATAACCCATCTATTATCGATAAAGCTCTATATAAATTTAAGAATCCTAAACGTTCTGCTCCAAATTAAACGATCACAGTCTCACCCCAGTTGTTTTACCTTTTTATTCTTCACTCTCTTTTAAAATCTCTCAAATTCTTTCACCGTTTGGTTTCAAAGTCATTTACAAACCCGTCAATAAAATAAAATTATCTTCTCTTAAGGATCCCATTCCCACCGAAAACCACTCTGGAATTTATTTAATTCCGTGTTCGTCCTGCAACTTAGGTTATATTAGTCAAACTAGGAGGCGTTTGAAATACAGAATAAATGAGCACCGTCGGAATGTTCGCAATGAAGAGATTACCAAATCTTCCACTGCTGGTCTCAAGGTCATCGTTTTGATTTTTCCAAAACTAACATAATTTCATCTCCTGTCTGTTCCTCCCATTTGAATATTCATGAAGCATTTTACATATTTAAAAATTCGAAAAATCTTGTTAATGATATTTCTTCCACTCCATTCTTCTCTGATGCTTGGAAATTACTCACGTAACTTAGATTTTCGTTTAATTTTTGATTTCCTTAGATTGTTATATGTTTAATCTCACTCATTTATTTATTTTCTCGTTTTCTTGTACAATTCTACTCACACCAGTAGTTCTATTTACTTTCTACTTTATAAAGTTTTTCTTTTCATTTTAAACGATTTTGTGCGTTGCCGCTTTGACTGCAGCACTCGTGCTTACTTTATTCGCCTGATGAAGGGTCGTGTGTTTTTTCAACCCGAAACAATTGTTGCGAGTTTATTGCATTTTATGGTGTTTATTCAAAGTTTGTAAGTAATATTTTTTACAACGCCAGTTTTGTGGTGCTTTTTTATTAAAAACGATTAAAGTCTCGATTAACGATTAAAGTCTCACGATTTGTGTTAAAGTCTCGAGAATATAAGGAAACGCGGTAGAATTCTAATAGGGGCTTCTAGAACTCGCTTTCCAAGGGGACTAAAACTTATAAGGATGACATGGAACTATTTTTTCTAGAGCCACAATTTAGATTCTAGATGTCAGTTACAGAAATTTTTCTCAGTGTATGAAATATATCATTTTGTACTTTGAACGGTACTTGTATCCTAGAATGTAATTTTATGGATATATATGAATAATAAATATGAATAAAAAAGATTTAATATTGTTGATGATATTAGTAAAATATACATACAAATTATCTCTAGTGAAACTACAAACAAAATTGGGATAATGAAAATAAAATATTTTTAATGTTTAAATTTAATCTTTTGTGCTACGTTTATGAATTTACGGTGACAGTTGTTAATTTTTTCTGTGCCGCATATGTGAATTATTGTAAGCTAGACATTCAGCAATACAATATTAATAATTAATGTTAAAACTTATTAAAGTCGAAATAATGATTAAAGTTTTAAAAATTTACTAGGGATATTTATGTTTCTGCTATTTATTTTGGCAGTCTTGAAAGTTCTTATTAAGAAATACTTAATATTTCAGCTTTTATATCATATCAATGACTAAGTTAACAACTTAATCGAAATTGCTGAAAGAAGTTTCTAGTGATTAATTCAGTTTAGAAATCTAGAATACGTTTAAATATTTCAATTTATTCGTCATAACAGATCTTTGGTAAATAAATTATTCAAGATACTTATCCATGTTTAAAATAGATTTTGAATAGTTTCGGTTATGAATTAAAACTTTGAAATCTGTCAAACCGTAATAGTCGTAAAATAAAACTGATTTCGATTATGTGTTAAAGTAAGCTTATGATTTTAAGTACAGCATTACAGCTGCAGGAAGCATATGACGGAAAAGTTTTGAGGATTTAACGGAGACATTTTTTATAAGTAATAATTTATCACTCTGACAATTTTAACAAGAAAGTTAATTTTCTGAAGTGATAAGTATTTAGTGATATCAATAACTAAAAATTCCGACATTTGGAAAATATTGTTTTGTAGTTAAAAAAAAAAAAATGACGAAGAAAAAAAGTAAAAGTTTGAAGTTTAAATAATTTATTATTATTATAGGATATTTTGAGACAATTGTGCATTGTTTAAAGTATATCATGTGATATTGTTATCACATATGCTTTAATAACTTTTATATTAAAATAAGTAAAACTAATTAAAAATCGAAATTAACAAAATCTCTGGGACTTTATAAGTATAAACAACATTCTATCAGTAATTCTTGATTAATCGTTAAATTATAGATAAGTGTTTTTTTTTTTACATTAAGTATAGAAATATAGATATGGAATCAATAACTTTTATTTGTTGGGTGAAATATATTTCACAGACTGCTAAGTGTACTTTAGAACGTTTGTGTCATTAAAACATTTTTTTTCTTTGTTGTTTTAAATTTTGTCTCACTTATTAACAACATTGCTCACAGCAATATCTTGAAACGGTTACCTATCCTTTCATTCATTAACCTATTAAATATGAAATCTGTTTTACTTTCAGCCGAACTCACTGTACAGCAAGGCTATGTGAAAAAAAAAATCAAAGCAGTGTTTGGGGACTGCCGATAGAAGTGAAAACTTAGTGACTTGTGAATTGTATCGTCGAGCTATTAGATTATTATTTTCGAATTAATTTTGGTTTGTAAAGGAGTGTTTATGATCTGTAATATATGATTCGGCACCATATTTGTAGCTACCCAAATTAAATGAACTAAGCCTCATAATAGGTAAAAGTATTGATTACTTATGAAATTATTTTAATTAGTAGCTAAGATACAAAAGAAAACCGATTCAGGACACCTCAAAACGTGTAAATCAGCTGCAATCTTGAATTCCACTTTCGATAATATAAAAGTACTTTAAAATATCTTTCGAATGATGTATTAAAATAATTTAATCATAATTAGAAATTGAAATAATGAAATTTTAAAATATTACAGCGCCATCTGGCGGTACAAATTTCTGTAATCTACTGTTCGATTCCAAATCAACAAAGCTTTCAAATGATGTATTACTTATGAAATCATTTTAATTAGTAGCTGAGATACAAAAGAAAGCCCATTCGGGTCACCTCAAAACATGTAAATCAGCTAAAATCTCGAATTCCACATCCAATAATATGAAAGAACTTTAAAATATCTTTCGAATGATGTATTAAAAATAATTTAATCATAATTAGAATTTGAAATATTGAATTTTTAAAATATTACAGCGCCATCTGGCGGTACAAATTTCTGTAATCTACTGTTCGATTCCAAATCAACAAAGCTTTCAAATGATGTATTACTTATGAAATCATTTTAATTAGTAGCTGAGATACAAAAGAAAACCTAATCCGGACCCTTCGAAACGTGTAAATCGGGTGAAATCTCGAATTCCACTTTCGATAATACAAAAGTACTTTAAAATGATTTTCGAATGATGTATTAAAAATAATTTAATCATAATTAGAGTTTGAAATATTGAAATTTTAAAATATTACAGCGCCATCTGGCGGTAGAAATTTCTGTAATCTACTGTTCGATTCCAAATCATCAAAGCTTTCTAATTATGTATTACTTATGAAATTATTTTAATTAGTAGCTGAGATGCAAAAGTAAGCCCATTCAAGACACCTCAAAACGTGTAAATCAGCTGAAATCTCGAATTCCACTTTCGATAATATAAAAGTACTTTACAATGTCTTTCGAATGATGTATTAAAAATAACTTAATCATAATTAGAAATTGAAATATTGAAATTTTAAAATATTACAGCGCCATCTGGCGGTAGAAATTTCTATAAGTTACTGTTCGATTCCAACTCAACAAAGTTTTCAAATAATGTATTACTTATGAAATTATTTTAAGTTTTTATTTTATGAAATTATTTATAGTAGCTGAGATATAAAAGAAAACCCCTTCAGGAGACATCAGAACGTGTAAATCAGCTGAAATCTCGAATTCCACTTTCGATTCTCATGGAAAGCCTTCGCTGACGATGACGCTAGTTTCATGATTTTTGTTCACCGAAAAGTGCTCAACGAGTCTAAAAAAGTTTTCACTTCAAATGGAAAACCTTCGCTGACGATGACGGAAGTTTCATGATTTTTGTTCACCCAAAAGTACTCAACGCGCCTAAAGAAGTTTTCACTTCAAAAATCATATTTTTAATTGAATCTCTAGATTGGGACCATCTACATAGGTTTTTTATTGCGTAAAGTTTTAATTTTGTTTTTATGGTCATTTACATTTTATTATTTTATACAGTGAATTGTGTAAGTTTATCATTTTTATATCCAGACACTTTTACGTTTAAACTCTCTTGTAAAGGGAGATAGTACTGGATACCTTGAAAGTTCTCTTCAATAATTAAACTTAAGACTTTAAGATATAATGATAAAGTAATTTCAGTTTCTTATTTGCATATTAAATAAACTGCATTAACAAAATACAGATGCTTTTTTTATCTCTTGAAGAAGTGGAAAGATTTTTTTTATTTAATAATAATAATAATAATAATAAAAAAAATACACGATAATTGTTTAAGATTTTTATATCAGTTGCTCAATATTCTAAACTAATAAATTATGCATATTTAATTAAAACTTCCGCATGCGTAGTTAAATTTTATGTACTTTAAAATTATTTAATAAAAAGGCTTATATTCCATTAGATAAGCAATACTATTTTTTCATTCTGATTGCGGTATATTTTATCTAACGTTGTATATCATGTTTTTAGAAATAGCTTTGCATTGTGTTTATTACCTTACAAGTTAGAATTAAAAAGGGGCAACCTTTTTTGCGTTTTTTTAAAGAAAACTTTATTATCTCCATGAGTAGAAATACTGGCCTCATAAAAAGTTCGTACATATAATTTGAATAAATCCCCTAATCACATTCTGCAGCCAGGAAACATTTCAATCAATGCTTTCAGAGGGTGATTTCAAACATTTTAATTCTTTAATTTGTTACTGGTTCATTTTCTGTCTTCGGGATAAAATTTTTGCAGAAATATATGAAACATGATATTCTCTTTACACGTTTAAAATTTCCCGATAATTTGTCAAGATTTTTTAAAATAGTTGCTAAAACGCATGAAAATGAACGTGTCTGGTCATTTGTGGTAGGGCGGTGTTATAACAAGTCTCAACAAGTAATGTGTTTCAAGTATATAGTTTATGTAATTGAGTTCATTTGTATCAAAATTTCGCATAGTTTTGAAATGTAACTAAATTCGGGAATAATTTACTTTTTATTGATTGTATAGAACTATAATGTAGGTAGAGACAATAATATTTGAAATATCAAATTTCAATGTCAGATAAGTTTTAAATCATAATATTAATGCAAATCAAAAACAGAGTCAAAATAGTTTATAGATATTTTGTCAGTTTTTTCTTTTTTAGTTCTATATCATACTGTAGGTACGGGGAACTTTCCACCTCGTTTTTCTTTTGACATTTTACACGTTTTCAGGGGTGAGGAATCCGAAAATATCAAAATGAGTATGGTGTCCGTCTGTAGGGTGTCTGTTAGTTTGTTAGTGCGTTAGTATGTTAGTTTTTTAGTCTGTGTACACGATATTTCACGAATAAATGTTCGTAGAGATGTCGGACCAGTTTTAAAATATTATTTATGACACCGGCAAGAACCCTATTCATTTGCAGCATTCTAATTAAAAATTTTCAGAAGTTATTAAAAATTTACGATTTTCTTAACATGGGAGAATAGGGCAAAATTTCCCTTAAACATGTATGGAAAGAAAGAGAGATCGGACCAGTTTTAAAACATTACTTATGACTCTGAAAAAAAGCCTATTGATTTTCAACATTCTAATTGAAAGACTTCGTAAAATATTTTAAATTTGCAATTTTTTTTTTTTTTAACATGGGAGAACAGGGCAAAATTTCTCTTAAACGTGCATTAACAGGAACATTTGTTCTGAAAAGATATCAGACGTTTTTTAAAATATCAGTTATTATGGTGACAGGAACATAACTATGAAAATTCAACTTGGAAAATTTCGTAAGTTATTTGAAATTTACGAATTTCTTAACATGCCAGAATAGGGCATAATTTCTTATAAACGTCCATTTTGAGGGATATTTACATCGTAATGATGTGAGACCACTTTTTGAATGTCATTTAGAATACTTTTTTGAACGTTATTGACTACGAATTTTAGAATTTAAAAATTTCGTAAGTTATTGGAAATTTTCAAATTTTAACACGGCAGAACAGGATAAAATTTCACATAAACATCTATTTTGAAGGATATTTTCATCATAAAGTTGTCAGTTCCCTTTTAATCATTTATGATACTGGCTTGAACATCAGTGACTGCAAACATTGTAATTCAAAAAAATTCGTGAACTATTCTAAATTTAAGATTTTATTAATATAGCGGAATAGAGCGATATTTCACGTAAACGAAGTTTGGGGATCGTTGCATTGATAATAGTACGAAAAGTACATGAAAGCTAAATTACGGAACTGGCCCTAATAAAACAAATTAAAAATTAGGATAAGGTAAATGTATGGAACAATACGGTGTGTAGTCTGTTAGGTGGGACATTTCAATCAGTCGGTGATCGGTCAAATTTATTTCACTTAACATGAATATAGCATGTCCTGTACCAGATATTTAGGAGAACATACGTATATGTTAGAGAACTGAGCAGAGTCCACCTATGCCAACTAGTTTATTATTTTGGTGGGAATGTAAAAAACGATATAAAAAATTCTGAAGCCATTGATTATCTTGAAGTGATGACAAAGAGAAAATGCATGAATTTGTAACAACAGAAGCTTAAAAGGATGCAATGAAATGAAATCACTACGATAATTATATATGGTGACATTATTCTTTTTTAAATAAAATTTTTGCATGATTTTATTTGATCATGCCACTGTAAAAATCCATAATGCTTTATGATTTAATTGACTTTTGTTATATAACGCATTATTTAGACTTTTACAGCAATCGATAAAATTTCTTTATCATGTAGCTAAAAATTAGTTTTAAAATAAAAATTCGATTACTACACAGCATTTACATATCAGTTCTATTATAAACACTATCTACCAATATGTATTTGGACACTTTCGAATTTAGACATTTTGTCAAATATCTAGAAATGTTCTTTGGGAATCATCTTCAGACTTTGGTTGTGTAAAGAACATGTTACGCCTCATATTTTTCAGCAAAAGTTGTGTCCTGGAAAAGAAAATTGAATCAGGAAAAAACTAAAGAAAAATCAAAATGTTTTGGATTACCGTGTAAAAAGTAATGCTTTAAATGCTGTTTGGCTGTAACATGTGATTCTGAAGGTTTTTCTCGTTATCTGTAAATTTTTATGAAGCTACCACATATGTTCATGGAGATATAACGGCACCTTTAAAAAATTGCAAAAAATTTTTTCTGCTTTTTAAATTATAATACGTAGGATATTAGACCCACTGCAAAGCCAATTTTAGGAAATATGGAACACTACATTAGACACAGCATACTGCGCTCAGAGTGCGAAAATATTAAATATCTTACAAAATATGAGACTTTATACTGAATAATTTTTAACTACGCATTTTTAACTGCGCTAGATTAAAAAAAAAATTGTATAATTCAATAGCCAAAAGTATTGAGCAACTTATATGAAAACCCCAATCAAAGATCGTGTAAAAAGATCATTTGCACTGGGTCTAATACCCTACGTGTTATAATATAAAAAATGGAATCCCCCCCCCCCATTTTTTTTAAAGAAACCAATATATCTCCATGAATATATGTGGTAGCCTCATAACAATTTATACTGACAATGAGAAAAATCTTTATAATAACATATTAGAGTCGAAACACATTTAAAGTATAATTTTTTACAGGGTGTTCCAAAACATTTTGTTTTTTGTTTAATCTTTTACTGGTCAACTTTAACTCTTCAGAACACAACTTTTCTTGAAATATATGAGGCATAATATGTTCGTTACCAAAATTTCTAGATGATTCCTAAAGAACTTTTTTAAATATTGGACAAAACATCTAAATTTTAAAGTGTCCAAATACTTTCTGGTAGATAGTGTATTACCTATCTTTTAATTATCAATATTCCACTTAATATTTAGCAGAATTTTCTGTATGTTTTGTTCAGTTTTAGTTAGAAGTCAATATTAAAAAAAAAAAATTGTTACGGTAACAAAAATATTCAAAAATGTTGTTTAGAAATGTATTTTATATGTATTTTGAATATATAATAATAAAATGCAAGTTTATATGCCCGAAGAACAACGATGAGAGTCTGCTTACCAAGAGAGTTAGAAATATTTGGACCTTCACCAATTACGCAACAGATTATCTCAAATTTAAAATCATAAAAATATTTGTATATTACCAAAAAAAAAAAAAAAAAAAAAAAAAAAAAGAGTTTTCCTTCCGATTGATTTATAAACTTATATATATATATAAAAACTTATTATTAATGTTTTTATTAAAATCACACAATCAACTGTGGAAGAAAATCATATTTACTGAAATTTTATTTTTCCGACTGAGGTATTAATGTGTCACCAAAGTGACTTATTAATGTGTCAGACTGAGTGACTTATTAATGTGTTACCAAAATAAGCTACTAAATAGCCTATACAAAAATTAAAACAGTCGTTTATATTTAAATACTTTTGAAAAATTGTGTTTCAACTGTTTTTTATTTTCTATCATTTTAATAATATCTGTATTTTAATCGACACGATTACACATTTCTGTACATTATGACTTTATAATTATAGATAATATTAAGTGTTTAAAAACTAAAGCATAAAAGAGTTTATTTTTTCTTGGGAGGAAGAGGGAGGTGTTTTAATGTGTAAAGAATATTAAAAAAACAAATAATAAAAGTTTTAATGATACATACATAGAATCCTTTATAGTCGAACTTTCCATTATAAGCAGCTGTTATTTTGTCTAGTTTTACAAAAGAAAAATTTGGCGATTTCGGTGTCAGTTTATATTTCTGTGATAGTTAAGATTATTTTCAACACTGTATGTTAATTTTATGTCACTTCGTTTAAGTTTAATATTTTTTCTTTTTTGCGCATTTATGAATTTATATTTTCTGTTATTATTATTATTTTTATGCCATGTCTTTTAAAATTTTATTATTTTTCTTTCCGGCAGTACTTAAATAAGAGTGAATCGTTGATCTTTTCATAGATCGTTTTAGTTACTGGTCTTTCTTAAAAAAAAAAAATAATAATTAATGAATTAAAAAAATAAAATAATTTTAATAATTATAATTGTTTTTGATAATTTTATCTACAAACATCAAAATGAATTTATGATTATTTCAAAAAAGTACATGAGGTTCTAAATGAAAACAACATCACAAGGTAATAATTCAAAACATTTTATTAACAATATATAAATAAAGTTTTCATTAAAGAAATAATAATCGTGTGTATTTTCTAATGCTTATTCCACAGAACATAATGGAATATTTTAGCACACACATAGCTATATACGCATGATATTTTAAATTATCTTCAATGTTATAACTTTATTACTTGCTAGGTACACTGAGGAAAAAAAATATACCGCCTTTCTCTAGAATGAATAAGTGACCATTTTCTAAATCCCTAAACTAGAAATATAGATTTCCGAGCTATGCACATAAGGCACACCAATAAACTGATTAGAAGAAATTGTCGAGAATTTCTAGTGTACACATTTCTAGATGGTGAAACAATATTCTGAATACTCTAAATACCCTGAATTATTTATATTGCGAGAAATCTTGATTTTGTAGAATTGGGTCATAAACCAAGATTATAGTTGCACAAACCCGCCTCTTGTAGTCTCATTTCTTTTCAGATATTTTTAAATAACTTTGCCCTCGAGAATATAGACAAACGCTCTAGAATTCTAATAGGGGCTCCTAGAACTCGCTTTCCAAGGGGCCTAGAATTTATAAGGATGACATGGAACTATTTTTTCTAGAGCCACAATTTAGATTCTAGATGTCTTTTACAGAATTTTTTCTCGGTGTAGCTACAGACTAAGCGTCGGTCTTTATAAAACGAAATTATTACATGTATCATTTAAAATTATAAGTGATGAACATCACAGGTTAGCGACAAATGTTTTGTTACTATGTTTAATTTTTATTGCCGATTGGACTCCATCAGCTCAATTCCTTAATTTTAATCGAGTTTTTCTTGTTTATGGCATATTTTATAAGTTAAGATCTATTCATTACGTGATCAGTGTTTTCCCAAAATAAGATTTTCTTTCAATATAAAACAAATTGAATTTCAAATTTAAACTATAAAAATGTGTTACAAGATTATGCGTACTGGGTGGCCATAATTAAAATGTGTTCTGCAATGCGATCCAATTGCAAGAATAGCACAAAAGTTTGAGGAAAGATTAAACAAGACGAGGGGACAAAGAATTCCGAAAACAAACGAAATAAAATAAAAATAAATAAATAAATAAAAATTAAATAAAATTAAATAGATAAATAAATAAATAATAACAATAGAAATAATAAAAGTAAAAATAAAATAAAGTTTCAAAATTTACCGCTAGGGAAATATGTGGTGCTGTTTTTCTAAGTAAAGCTTTTGACCACTGCTTTTGACCCATTCATTATTTTAAAATTGGAAACACCGCGCTAGTTTGTTCGCGAGAAAAGCTTTATTTTGAAAAACAGCGCCTCAAATTCCCCTTGCGGTAAATTTTGAAAATATATTTTATTATTATTTATTTATTTATTTATTTATATTTATTTTTGGAATTCTTCTGGAGGGGCCCCCCTCCTTTCTGATTTCAATGATTTTTTTTTTTTTTAATTATTATTTTAATATGGTATTTTGAGAAATACTTTCAATATAATGACCAGCGAAGCGGGCAAAGCCTGCTAGTATTTAATAAATGAGTAACACTCGTTTAAGGTATTATAAATGTAATTACATGGGTTCTCTAGAGTTTGTTTGACACTAGTGTTTTTAATTTCAAGATTGTTTACACTAATACACTGTACAATATATATTTAGTGAATGTAAATTTATGACACTGTGCATATAATTGTATTATTTAAATATGAAACTAACAAAACATATAAGCACACACGCAATAAATTTGTTTTAATCATCTTCTGTAAAATAAAAAGGGGCTCTAATCAGAGCGTTTTTTTTTTTTTTTTTTTTTTTTTTTTTTACTGTTAATGACATTTTTATAACAAAAGCATTTTATAACTACTTTGACTCTAAAAACAAAATACGAAAAAAAAAAAAAAAAAAAAAAAAAAAAAAGAAAAGAAAAATAATAAGTTAGTTGTTAACCTTACAACAGAATAATTTTTCGGACCAAAAAGGTTATTATTAAATTAACTAGGCTGCATAAATATTTCAAAACATATATTAACAAAAAAAAAAAAAAAAAAAAAAAAAGTAGAAAAAAAAACTGTACAAAATCATTGCACCATCTGGAAAAAAACCATAACTCAATGGGAAAAATATTATTTTCGAGGGCCTATTTACTTTTTTTAAATAAAAGTTTTACGATTTCCTAGTTTTCACCACATTAAATATCATTATAAAACTATTACTAGAAGCTTTTTTTTTTTTCTTTTTAATATGTAAAAGAAAAATATGAATGGTATTAGTTCCTTCGTAATCAATCATCAGGAGACAGCGTGGGCTGTTTTTCATTATTTTGAGAAAAATGAAATATTATTATAACGCAAGAAATTTTTGTTGTGAAATATTTATGAGACTTTGGTATCTTAAAACAAGCGTAAATCTGAAAGTTATAAATATTTAACTTAAAAAACTATTCTTTATTATCAGTTAGCAATAAATTTCTATTTTTTTCTTTTCAAACCTTATATACTGGGTGATCCAAAAGTCACAGAAAAGATAAAAAAAATCGTTATTTAAAAAGTACAGACTGAAGTTCGATGCAGTTTCCACGAAAACGTACAGACAAGCCCGTTATTTAATTTTATTTATTTATTTATTTATTTATTTTTATATATATGTGAGAAAAAATATTAGTTAAATTTTTTTCCCCGACATATCACGCTGTACTCGCAGTATCCTCTCACAAATCCGACTGATCAAATGACGCCATACTGCAAATACTGAAGCTTATTTAGGAGATTTTTCCAATGTACAACGTCTGATAGTCATTCTAATAAATGACGGTCATTACATTGAGCATTTATAGTGCTAGTTATGCTTGTTATGCGGTATGTACCGCGTCATTATAAAAACGTAAATTTGTTATAGCGCAACCTTCTGAAGAAATTAAACTAATATGATGATAATTTTTTTATTGCCAAAAAAAATCCCATGTTTTACTGTGCATATCAGTGAAAACCGCATAGTGCTACGGTGTAAACTTTTGAATAATAAACTTTTTATTTTTTCTGTGACTTTTGGATCACCCTGCATACATATATTTATAAAATAAATTATCTTATCAACTACGTAATATACTTTCTTCCTCATATTGTTCAACCTAAGTTTGGATCTTACACTTGCACTTCACCATATTGCGTAAATTCGTTTTTTATATTTATTTGATAATTTAAACTTAAATATACTATCACAGTAAAGTAATTAGACATTAAAATTAAAAACGTCAAAATAAAAAAACAAATTTAGTACACTGCAAATGGTTACGTTAAGCATGCCTTTTCGGTAGCGTTTTTCTTCATCAGTGTAGAATAGCAAGGAAAACGGATTCTATATATATGTATATAAAGCATTAAAATTGTTGCTTGGATATGCATTTTGTTGAGCAAATCTAATATAGTTAAATTTATAAACATTAAATGGAAATGTAAGCTTTTACATGAAGTCTTCAGAGGTGCCAAGTCAAACGTGCCAAGTCCACTTAATTAGTTTACCAATTAAATACTATATTTTTCAGGTTTATATAGTGTTGATATAATATTTTCTAATTCCAAAGAATGGAAAAACATGAAATGTTTTTAAAACATAAAAAATTAGTATTATGAGAAAAAGTTTGAAAAAAATTAAAAATTTGACAAAAAAAAAAAAAAAAAATATATATATATATATATATATTATCACAACGTTGTTAATAAAACGAAAAATATTGTTAACAGTAAATTTTAATGTCAGGTTAAAAAACAAAAATAAAAACTTAATGAAGTACATTTTATTCACTTCATAACAATCTATTGTTTTTTTTATTTGAAGCTTAATTAAATCAACTATTTTTCATTATAATTTAACAGAAAATTATATGCATACAAGAAAGTAATAACAGGTGTATATACAAAACATACTATTATTATCATATTAACATCAAAGTTAGATATAAATATTTAAAAAATATTCTTTTATTCTTTAGTACAATAGATTCTTTATTTGTGTAAAAAAAAAAAAAAAAAAAAAAAAAAAAAAGCGTTTTATTATTTCGGAAATTAAAACTGATAAAAAAAAAAAATGTTTGAAAAGAGAACAGATTTTTAATTTAAAATAATTTTAAAAATTTTGGGCATGAAATGAAAGAAGAAAAAGGATCAAAGAATAACAATTTCAGATAAAAACGGGGGTCATTTAAAGAAATATACAGAAAGAGAAAACGTGACTTGGAGGATAAAAGGAACACATTTAAGGTTTTATTTTTAAGGAATATAAATATTGTTTTACGCTGTTCAAAGCCAAAATGTCATTAAAGGTTCTTGGTACCCTTTGAACAATTATTTTGATTAAGCACTTTAGACTACACTTTTGCATATTATCAAAGGAGTTTATTGAACAAAATAGTATGAACCACGTTTAAAAACAGTTCTATTGATACATTTTTTTTTCTCCATTTTAAATAATTTTTAAAATCCTATGATCGCTTACAGTTTCTAAATATTTGCATTTTTTTTTTTTTTTTTTTTTTTTAATAATGTTCTTTGGAGTGTTGTCTATAACGTTAAGGATAGGATAACTAAAAGGCTAATTAGTTTGCAGGAAAAAGAATAAAATATTTATACATACCGTAAAATTCAACAAAAGATTTTTTTAAAATTATATATATATATATATATATATATATATATAACTTTGATTTTACCGCCAATTTAAACTTTTCTTTCATAAACGGCACTATAATCGCTACACGGATTTTCACGAAACTTTTACTAAGAATTTTAAAGTATATTTCAAGAAAGAAAAAAAAGCCACCCCATTCCCCTACTAACTTTACCGCAAATCATCGTATGGATATGTGGCTGGTGTCTATCAATTTGTAATAACAACTAGTTTATAAAGATTTAGTTAGAATTTGCTTAGGAGGTATCAACATACTAAAATTGGCATCAACTTAAATTTTTGTATGCCCACTCCTATTTTTGATAATTTTTGAATAATTTGGATCAAATCATCCCCGAAAATGTTATATTTTATATATTTCCCTCAATATTTCATTGAGTTATAAGCTGATAAGCTCTGAAAATGCTAATGTCACATCTATATAACAGACTTAAATTCGTATTTTCTCAAATACTTTTTTTTTTTCATAAGAATTTGAAAGAAATGACTCAGAATTCATGAAAGTTTTCAATTTTAAAGCATATTTTTAATTCTGAAAATTATTCATAAATTCATATTTCAAAAAATTATAAATTATGATTCATAATAATTTTTGCAGGAATAGTATAAACATCACCAAAAATATAGATTTTTCAAGTTTACAGCACATTCCTATCATTAATATTCTAGTCACAGTGATATTGATTTTTATAATCGTTTTTGAGGGCCATCACATGTTATCATTTGTATCATCTATAAGTATGTATATAATCTGACGGAAAAGTCATTCAATTTACACTGTTATTGTTTCGAAAGCAATATTTCGGTGTATATTTGTAAAATTAACGCACTGCATGCAGGAGAGTGATCGCAAAAGAATCCCAAAATAAAAACAAGCCCGCTTTTCGTATCTTTAAAACAATATTAAAAAAAAAAAAAAAATTGTATTTGACTCTATATGTGATGTATGCATAAACGCCAATGACAGAGCTGCACACCTAATCCAGCAAAGTGTTAGTACCGCCCCTTTTACCCCACCAGAATGTTTTAGAGTATTTTCCTTCTAAATTCATGGTAAATACATTTTAAGAGAATTACTTTAAGTGGTGTAGAAAAAGGGGCGGTACTAACAATTTGCCGGATTAGGTTGCCAACTCTGCAATCGCATTTACCACATGAAATGCTGAAATCAAAATTTAAATAATTTAATCAGAAATGTGTAAAATCATTTTATTCTATAATGTAAAGTTTTAAAAATAAACGGATTAAAAAACTTTACCTGGTTTTCCATCATTTCAACATTGTTTGTCCATATTTTTAGAAAGCTTTTTTATTCAGCCGGGTTTTCTGTCATTCAATCTGTGTCATAAAGCCACTTTTCTACTTTATTTTGAGTCAAGGGTGATCCCTATGAATATCAGTGACCATGGGTGACCATGAATGACCAGTGAGTGACCAGTGAGTGACCCATGAATGACCAGTGAGCTTCCAGTGAGTGACCCATGAGTAACTCAGAATATTAGAATATTTTACAGTTCTTGAAGGATTTTAAAGCCATCGCGTTCTGCTTCATTTCGGTTTTAAATTTTAATTTCGGTTTTTTAGTTTTAATTTAAAAAATGATACATATATATAAAAAAAAAAAGATTTTTAAAAAGAATGCTTTTTTATCGGTGTCCTAAAAAGTAGTAAATGAGATAAAATTTTCTGTACTCAAATCAATTAAAAGATCAAAAGCATTTATTGGTGACAAAATATGGGGATCCGGAATTTTCGCCTTCAGCATTTCGCCCCAAGGAAATTTCACACCCCGGAAATTTCGCCCACGGGAAATTCCCCCCCCCCCGGAAATTTCGCACCCGAGTGGTGTAAAATATAATTGTAATTACAAATTAAGTATAAACATACATGCAGTATTTTCCAAAACATTACCATTTTTTTAAAACTTCGATTCTTCTTTGTTAGTTAGTTTGTTTGTGTGTCCAGTACAAATCTTGCAATCGACTTTAAACTAACTTCCCGACCGACTAACTAGATATATGACACTCTCAGAAAAGCTCAGAACACGGTGAAAATGCATTTTTCAAAAAATATTTTTAGCCAACTTTTTCGGGTCTTTGCTGCCTTCAGTAGCGTTTATATAATTCAACAGAAAAATTATTTAATTAACTTCCCGACTAGCTAGACATTTGAAACTTTGAAAATAGTTCAGAACACGGTGACAATGCATTTTTTTAAAATACTTTCAGCCGACTGTTTCGGGTCCCTGCTGCCTTCGACAGCGTTTTTATGATTCAACAGAAAATTAATTTAACTAACTTCCCGGCAAACTAGCCATTTGAATCTTTTATAATAGCTCAAAAGACGATAACAATGAACTCTTTTAATACTTTTATCCAATTGCTTTTTTACGATTCAACAGAAAATTATTTATTAACATCCCGCTTAGTTAGACATTTGAAACTTTCAGAATAATTCAGAACACGGTTACAATACATTTTTTAATACTATTAGCCAACCGTTTCGCGTCCCAGCTGCCTTCATTTGTATGAGTCAATAATCGTATAACTTCCCGACTAGCTATAAATTTAAAACTTTTAGACGAGCTCATAATACGATGACAATGAGTTTTTTAATACTTTTAGTCATTTTTTTTTTCGAATCCCCGCTGCTTTCGGTAGCGTTTATATGATTCAACAATCATGTTACTACCCGACTAAGTAGACATTTAAAACTTTCAGAAAAGCTCAGAACACGGTGACAATGCAATTTTTAATGCATTTAGCCAATTATTTTTGGTTCTCGCTGCCTTCGGTAGCGTTTATACGATTCAACAGAAAATTTAAAAATATGGGGTATAAAAAGTTCTTTTTATCTTGTACTTACTTATTGTATAAAAATATGAAGTTTGAGTTTGATCATAACAAGTGTTCACAACAGCATGGTGGTAAAAATATGCGTGACTGAATATTGAATATATTCATTCACATTAAAAATAAATACTACTTCTCTTCTAACATCGGTCATAAATTTTAACTTTCAATAAGCAAAATTACTCTGCACCTCAATCCCTTTCGTAGAGAATCAAAATTGTGATGGAATGTCTTTGGACCACCTCTAGGGGCGAGTCCCAGATCGTCGCCAATTGCCCATTGCGCAGCAATAGTACGACGTAAAAACCCAACCAACTAACCAACTAAATCTGCTCCTCAAAGGGTTTAGGAACCCCCAACAGAGAATAGAAAAGGAGGTTGTTTGCAAATAGAGTACATTTTCAAAAGTAATTGTTAACTTTAATACAGAGTTTTATTATGGGTTTACATTTACTATTTTACATTATTTATTAGTAATGGAGCACGTAATTAATTAAATTGCATTAAGCCAAAATAAATATTGCTCGCTTACTCTAACTAAAACTGTATGTTTTCGTTTGTTTCGTAATTCGTTAACAGTTCGTCTTTTACCAACACGTCTTTCATCAATATCATTACAGGCTTTATCTAACAAGTCTCGTTTGCTATTCATAAGTCTTTTTTTTAATTAAAAATTAAAAAAAATAAAATAAAAATAAAATACAAAACTCTCTTAATGGTGCAATCTAATGACGAGCATAATTTTAATATTTGACAAAATATCGAAAATAATCTATATTAATAAAATCAGAGAATCTGTAAATTTGTCGGAATCAAAAATTTTTGCGACATCTTCACGTTTTACACCCCATGAAAGCCAAAAATGACTTCAGAAAATTTTGCCTGTGTGTGTGTGTGTGTGTCATCGTGTCCGAATGTCGCTTTTTTTGTCCGGGCATCACTTGAGAACAGCTGGACGGAATTCAACGGCGCTTGGCAGGAATTTAGGTCTTCACCCAACTTAAAATTATATCTATCAACTTTTCAGAAATTCCCCCCCTAGGGGGTAAAAGACTAAAACACGTTTGTCCGGGCATCACTCGAGAACGGCTGGACGGAATTCAACGGCGCTTGGCAGAAACTTAGGTAACTTCACCCAACTTGAAATTATATCTATAGAATTTCTCAAAATTATGATTAGTGTTTAAATTGTGGGTAAAAAACGCCTGCGCATGCGCCATAAATATTTTTTCACTAAAATGCTTTGAATCTATATTAATAAAATCAGAGTTTTGTCTGTAAATTTGTCAAAATCGAAAAATTTTGCGATATCTTCACGTTTCACACCCAATGAAAGCCGAAAATGACTTCAGAAAATTTTGCCTGTGTGTGTGTGTGTGTGTGTGTGTGTGTGTGTGTGTGTGTGTGTGTGTCATCGTGTCCGAATGTCGCTTTTTTTGTCCGGGCATCACTTGAGAACGGCTGGACGGAATTCAACGGCGCTTGGCAGGAATTTAGGTCTTCACCCAACTTAAAATTATATCTATCAACTTTTCAGAAATTCCCCCCCCCGTTCCCCCCCTAGGGGGTAAAAGACTAAAACACGTTTGTCCGGGCATCACTCGAGAACGGCTGGACGGAATTCAACGGCGCTTGGCAGAAACTTAGGTCTTCATCCAACTTGAAATTATATCTATGGAAATTTTCAAAATTATGATTAGTGTTTAAATTGTGTGTAAAAAACGCCTGCGCATGCGCCATAAATATTTTTTCACTAAAATGCTTTGAATGGAAAAATAAAATATAAAAATAAATTTTTAAGTTAAAGACTTTTGTATTCGCGTGATTTTCACTACAAATTATGAAAAGATTGAAATGAAGTGTTGCCATCTAAGTTTCATACTTTAGTTAATTTTATAAAATCTAATTGTCGTATCGAAAAACTGTTTACACCCCAGGATTCAGAAAAATCACCTCTTTCATTTGGTACTGAATTTATAATTATAGGTCTGATATTTCTAATTTATTTTTCCCTTTATCCGTTTTTCCGTTGCCACTTAAATTTCATACTTTAGTTATTTTTTAAAAATCTAATTGTCGCATCGATAAACTGTTTAAACCCCTGGATTCAGCAAAATCGCCCCTTTCATTCGGTATCAAATTTATAAATATAGGTCTGATATTTATAATTTATTTTACCCTTTTTCCGTTTTCAACCCAGATTCGATATGGAACAGCTTTAGTATTGAATCCCTTTGGCAAAATTTGAAATTAGGCACCGAAGTAGCTCGCACGTTTCTCGCCAAGATCTTTAATTGCACAATTGAGATAGCCAATTCAGTTCATTGCAAAAATGGCTTAAAATATTTAAAGTCGCCAAAGGGTTCCGATACTTAGCTGTGCTTTTTGTATTTATTTATTTATAATACTGTCTATTAAAGACTTCTGTGGTCACGAAATTTGGTGCGTAAATTGTTTGTATGCATCCGGCACATTTCACGAAATTCGAACCCCCCCCCCCCCCCTTCTCGGAGTCGGAGGGCAATAAACATGTGTAAAAACGCGTTTTTCCGTTTGAATTCGCTTTGAATTATCTTAGAATGGCGAATTTTGGTGTGTGGATATTGATTAAGTGTACGCATTATATACATTAGTGGGATTATGCAAAATTTCGAACTCACCCGCTGAGGGTGGGGAAGTAAGAAGTGGGTAAGTTGTGCCGAAGACAGTGGGGACCCAGACTCCTCACGTTGCGAGCGAGAAAACCTCTACCAATCACAGCGAGAACTTAGGTTATTAATAAAGATATGGCATTTTGACAAATCATTTAAGTTTAACGTTCAGCGAAGCGGGCAAAGCCTGCTAGTGGAAAAATAAAATATAAAAACAAATTTTTAAGTTAAAGACTTTTGTATTCGCGTGATTCGCACTACAAATTACGAAAAGATTGAAATGAAGTGTTGCCATCTAAGTTTCATACTTTAGTTAATTTTAAAAAATCTAATTGTCGTATCGAAAAACTGTTTACACCCCAGGATTCAGAAAAATCCCCTCTTTCATTTGGTACTGAATTTGTAATGATAGGTCTGATATTTCTAATTTATTTTTCCCTTTTTCCGTTTTTCCGTTGCCACTTAAATTTCATACTTTAGTTATTTTTTAAAAATCTAATTGTCGCATCGAAAAACTGTTTGAACCCCTGGATTCAGCAAAATCGCCCCTTTCATTCGGCATCAAATTTATAAATATAGGTCTGATATTTCTAATTTATTTTACCCTTTTTCCGTTTTCAACCCAGATTCGATATGGAACAGCTTTAGTATTGGATCCCTTTGGCAAAATTTGAAATTCGGCACCAAAGTAGTTCGGACGTTTCTCGCCAAGATCTTTAATTACACAATTAAGATAGCCAATTCAGTTCATCGCAAAAATGGCTTAAAATATTTAAAGTCACCAAAGGGTTCCCATACTAAAGCTGTGCTTTTTGTATTTATTTATTTATAATATTTTCTATTAAAGACTTCTGTGGTCACGAAATTTGGTGCGTAAATTGTTTGTATGCATTCGGCACTTATTGTAACTGGATTTCACGAAATTCGAAATCCCCCCCCCCGCACCTTCTTGGAGTCGGAGGGAAATAAACATGTGTAAAAACATGTTTTTCCGTTTGAATTCGTTTTGAATTATCTTAGAATGGCGAATTTTCGTGTGTGGATATTGATTAAGTGTACGCATTATGAACATTAGTGGGATTTTGCAAAACTTCGAGCTCACTCGCTGAGGGTGGGGAAGTAAGAAGTGGGTAAGTTGTGCCAAAGACAGAGGGGACCCAGACTCCTCACGTAAAAATATGGGATTTTGACAACTGATTTAAGTTTAATGTCCAGCGAAGCGGGAAAAGCCTGCTAGTATATATATATATATAAAATAAAATAATAATGCAAAAACTCGTCTCGTTTTAATACAATAAATACAAAAGTTAATCATCTGAAATAATTATTTTTCATTTTTATATAACGAAAATTAAATTTTTACGTAATGAAAAGTTTATTTAGTGTTAATTTAAAGAGTATTTCATTGATAAAAATCATAGTTGTAACACGAAATATAATGGAGGGCTGGTATTGGAAAATTCGTATGTTTGTCAAAAACTATTGAAATACTTTATTGCGAAATAACAGGTTAGTGGTATTACAGTCGACAGCAAAATTATTCGAGCGCTAGCAATAATTCCTGTGTAAAATAATCTGGTGTGTCACTTTCACGACTTTCTCTTTTCCTGAAATTGAATACTATATTTACAGATTGGACATTAAAAGAGGTAATATAGCGAGAACTTTTATGCAAACTTTTGTTAAAAAAATTCAAATTAGGCTTCAGAACAGCTTTATTTGACAAGTAATTCTGTGTGAGGGGCTACCTCCCCCTCAACCCCATGTTTCATTACTTTACCTACATTTATATAGAATTTGAATTGTTTATTAAATTCAAAAGTTCATATAAAATTATTGAGACAACTTTCACACCAATATTCCTTGAAACTTATCAATCTTGATCAAACCTTTCTAGTAACAAACGCATTAACTTTAAAATACAACCTTTGGATCGCCTGAAATTATTTATTTTTAATTTAATTTAACAGACGCAGACAAATGTCAAACGTTAAAAACTTGACTTCGGTATTCAGGAAGCCGCAAAACGTCTAAATATACAAAAAACCAAGCGATGAATATTTAGCTTAAAAAAAAAAAAAAAAAAAAAAAAAAAAAGCATTATTTTTCATATAGCTATGATGAATTAATTTTAATTCCTAAGCAGCTTTCCTGGACTTAGTAAAATATTACAGAAAAACACTTCCACTAACAATAAAAAAGAATGTTATGGTTTAAATATTGGCATCCCTGTATATCTTCTAAAAATTATGTACACATCACGTGGAAGACATAAATATAATCCTATATTAATAACACATGGCACAACCTGAAGTACACTGCCATCAATTTTCAAGTATTGTCGTACTATAGTCTAGTTCGTCTGTGTTGCCCTGTAAACTAACAGTGAATGATTTCTATACCATATCCTAGATGAAACATGTTTTTAAGTATATAAAATCTATATATATTCGTTTCATTTGTTTTAGTGCAGTCTATAGATGTTAAAATCTACGTTCCTGCAATTTTCCCCATAGACGTAATGTATTTGAATTCTCTTGGGTGTCCCTGTACACGAACCATTTGCTTGATCTCAATAAAAAGTTTAGTGAACTATCCCTATATCACACACATTTAGAATTCCAAGTTTAGTCTTTCTACTATAATTTGTGTTTGAGATATGCTGATAACAGACAGACACACAGACACACAGACAGACAGACACACACGAACAGAGACAGACAGACATATACACACAGAGACCAACCGCTAAAAACATGATTTTTTGATTCAGGGAACCTCATGAAGTGTAAATTTAACAAAAACTCAATTTTGAAATTTGACCCAAAAATAATACCTTCTCTACCTTATGGGTAAGAGAAAGTAAAAAGTACACATAATATTGCTTTGTTAAATAAATCCTTGTCAAGATGATTCGACAAGGACTTATTTAACGCAACATTATTAAGTATACTTTTTTTATATTGGAATTATTGTTAGCGCTCGAATAATTTTGCTGCTGACTGTACATCAAACCAAAATAACTCCAACAAGTTTTTTTTTTATTTTTTTTTTTGTATTTTATGATATTTACATACAAAGTTATTTATTATTCATTAAGTACCAAATTTACTCATTATATTTTTATTAATTATGGGAAGTTGATTACGAATGATATGCCCTCTGACATAAATATATAAAGTGTGTTTAAATCACCTGCAATGCAAAGCGATCGAGTAAACAATGGAGAAAAAAATTTCAATTCATTAATCAAAGAAATTCTATTAGTGAAAATTTCTTTATTTAAATTCTTTATTTAAAATATTGATATTTTTTGATTTTTTGATTTTTCATTAATGATCGAATTTTTAAATAGATTTGTTTATAATTATACTAAAAAATTAGAAATTTAATAAAGATTTTTAAAATTTTCTTATGCATTATCATTATAAAACTGCGGTTTTTACACACATTTAAAAATTAAATGGAATATTACGTTCATATTTAATAAAAAATAAAAGGAAAGAGATATAAAAAAATTTACTTTAGCATCACAATTAAATACTTTTATGATATTTTTTTTTTCAAGTTTCATTTTATCATTAAGTAATGAAGTCTCCTACATTGAACAGAACAAAATAATTATTGCTTCATTATATGCAGTTAAAATGAATGCTGAAAAAACTGAATTTTGAAATTATACTGCGCTTCAGTTCACACATCTTCTCCTACCTCATTAGTGGCACCTGTTTTTAAAAATTAATTAATTAGTGAGCGCAGTGCAAGTTTTTTTTAAAATTAGCATATTTTAATGACATTAAAACTTGTCAGTATACTAAACGTCAAATGATATGATGCAGTAAATATAAAATTATGAAAAGCAATTTACTTAATTTTATATTAAATTATTCGTTAGAATTTCTGTAATTAAATTTCAAACATTTTAATAAATGTATTGAATAACACTACACAAATTATATTAAAGTGAAATTTATTTTTTATTGCGTTTTAATTAATGAGGAGCGATTCAAAAATATTTTAACGTTCTGCAAAGAATGACTTTTATCGATATAGGAAAATACTACAAAATTTTTCTTTCAGTAATAAAATGTAAAATTATTCTTCATGAAATATCAATTTCTTATATAAATTGAAATGATGTTACAAATGTAAATTGAAATAATGTTATAAAGTTCGTGGAAATAACGTTACATAAATTGTTGTAACGTTGCAGATAAATTGAAAAATAATTTAAAGAGCAACAAGTTTTCTAATGAGTTAGTCTAACTAAAGAATCTATAATATTTGACTAAATAATCTATAGATTCTTTGTAATATTTTTTATGCTTATTTCAGTAAATCTATGCGTATTTTGAAAATAAGAAAAATGTTATATTGCTATATGAAATGGATTGATTTTACTTTGGCTTACTGTAATAGTACCAAGGTAGTAAAATTTTTATTTAGCTAATTATTTATATACTACATACTTTTTCAAAATTGGGGAAAAAAAACAAACAAAAAACTAGCATAATAAAAAATTGACTAATAATTATTTTGATTGTTATATATTTCATCCTTCAGCAATGTGCTGTCAGATTTTTAGAGGAATAAAATTATCTGCAATATTTTTGTTCAAATGACATCGTTTCAATCATCGCAATAATTCTTTGAATGCCTTATCATACCTTAAAGAATATTGCTTCCATTCTGCGATAAATGGATTGTTACAATAATCCTGAGGATGAAGTACTTTCTTATAATAGGAGATACAGTAGCACATATCCGCTTTCATGCTAATAAGTATGCACACGCGCAAACATACACACTAACATACACGCCTGCATGCACATACGGACGCAATCATGCATCACCAGTAAAACCATTTTTCCATACTTTGGGGGGGGGGGAGAAGAAGAAGAAAAGGAAAGAGAAATAGTCAACTGGGGCAAAGCTACCAAAATCTGCCATAAACAATTTTTTTTTTTCGTTTCTAATTTCTTTATTTTTTTCCTATCTTAATAATATGTGATTTAAAAAATAACAGATCTATATTATTAGAATAAAAGATTAAGCTTTAAAATGTTCCATATTGTACCCAGAAAAAAGTGTGCGACCTTCATCTAAAACGAATGAGTAGTCATTTTCTAAATCCCTAAACTGGGAAAAAGATTTCTGAGTTATGTGTATAAGGTAAACAAATAGCCTGGATAGACAAAATTATCGAAAATTTTTAGTCTACACTTATTTAAATGGTGAAACAAGATTATTAATATCATAAATATTATAAATCTTTTGTATTACAAGAAATATTGCTTAATTTCCTAGATCTGGGTCATATAACAAAATCACAGTTTCTAAAACTCGCCTCTTGTGTTCGCATTTAATTTCAGAGATTTTTAAATGAGATTGACCTCAATAATATAGGAAATCTAGAATTCTAATAGAGGTTTCTAGATCTCGCTTTTAAAGGGGACTAGTATTTACAAAAATGGTATGGAACTACTTCTACTAGAGCCACAATGTAGTTTCTAGATGTCAGTTGAAGAATTCTTTTTTCAGTACAGTCGGTCACAAAAGTGTCCGAACACTAGCAAAAATTCCTATGTTATAAAAGTGCACTTCATACGGTTTTGTTAAATAAATCTTTGTCGAATCCTGTTTTCTTAGTCAGTGTAAGAACATTCTTCGATAAGGATTTATTTAACAAAACCGTATGAAGTGTACTTTTTTTTACATAGGAATTTTTGCTAGTGTTCGAACACTTTTGTTACCGACTGTATGTAGCTACACTAAAAATAAAAAGTAGTTTTTTTTTTCTTTTTTCTTTTCTTTTTTTTTTTTTTTGCAACAATTTTAAACAATTAACTTCATCTAGTGAGAACAGTTAGAAATGAATTCATTTTCCCTTCGAACACTAAATTCTTTAAAATTAAAGAACACAAAATTGAAATAATAGTTTACTTTTTAAAATGCAAAATGACATGACATTTGATATCTAAAATGTCGTGTTAAAACAATAAAAGAATCAACATTACTAGATTGACGAAGGATGCAAATTCTTTTTTATGAATAAACATTGAAATTTGACGATGTAAAAACAAAAAAAATCAAAACTTAGTAAAAAAAAAAAAAAAAAACATTTACATTTCGTACATTTTAAAATTTTATATTAATCAGATACTGTTCATGTATAACAAATTACGAATCATTACTCATGAGTACTATTCATGCATAAAAAATAAACTATTGTTAGCTTAATTATACTTGAATTGTTAGTTCTCAAAATTTAATTAATTTGAGTAGAAATCTAATTTTTACGAAGACAAATTTACTATATCAAAAGAAATTATCATATAACTTGTTAATTCGTTATAATTTTATAAGATCAGCTTTGTAATGCATTGAGAAATACTGGTGTGCAATATAAAAATTAAAGTAGTTAACGATATGACGTATCTAAATATTAACAAATAAATATAATATAATATTAAGTTTTGTTAATAATAAAGCTCATGAATAAAACATTAGTTAAAAAATCTATTTTATTATCTGTTTAAAAAATAACTTCAGCAGGCGATTAAAAAATACTCACGTATTTTAACATTCATTTAAAAATTAATACAGTATAAAAGAAAGCTGGCAATTTTCTTTTAAATATTTTTTTTAACTTTTATAAATCTGCATAAGCTACAATACTATATTTTGTTCCTATTAACAATTGCACGTTATAGTTAATTTAAAATTTTTATAAGTTATTCAAATATTTTTTGTTTTTATTTATGTTGTTAGTAATTACATTTCAACGATAATATATTAGTTTTTGTTACTCCCACGCGTGTACTTTGACATGTAAACAAGAGATTTAAGACAAGTTAGAAGTTTGCACTCGCCGAGAGATATCCTTATTTCTTATTTAAATATCCTTAGGGTATACAGTGATATTTTCATTGAAATTAAATAATCCTGATGCAAACTAAAATAAATGATATTTTTTTAACCTTTATCTTTAAGGAAACATTTCGATTTTGAAAATTTTGTGAAAATTTAGTTTATAAAAGTGAATGTTCTTTTTTAAATTATAATCTGATATTTTATTTGCAGGGATTTTCTACAATTTACTTTAGAAAAAGTTAATAATGTGTATTACTTTGTGATATTATTCTTTCAAATTCGCATCTAATATTTTTTTCTCTTTAAAATAAGTCAATTATAATTCATATGAAATACAAATATATATATATATATATATATATATATAGAAAACAATTGACAGGAAAATATATAAAAATATAAGTTTTACTGTTTAGAAACCAATAGGAATATTGGTGGTTTTCTGTTTGGTGAGAAGTTGGGGGCTAAGGATAGTTATTAGCTTATAGCTACTGTCCTTTCAGAAACTTCTCATTCACCCCTACACTGAGGGGCCTCCCTGATGAAGATCTCAGTGTTTTTTGGGGTATAATTTCATTCATTTTTGTATATATATTTCTACATTTAATTTCATTCATTTGTTTATATATTTCTGCATTTATATATTACTATATATATATATATATACAGAGAGAGAGAGAGAGAGAGAGAGAGAAACCTTGATCCAACCTTTACCGGACTTCAAATTGACTTTGCTGATATTCGCGTTATTAAAAGACTTAACTGTTGACTGTGAAAAGAAAAAAAATATTTAAAAACTGCTCATTGGAAACGAATAATAAAAATCCCTGATGACGCTTTACTATTAAAGCGAAAAGCTTCGGATATACCTTTATATATATATCTCTTTTGTGCGTGTGTATGTCACTGAACTCCTCCTAAACGGCTGGACCGTGTTTAATGACATTTTTTGTGTGTCTTCAGGTGGATTTGAGAATGGTTTAGATTTACAATTCAGTCCAATTTAAATTGTTTATTTAATTAATTGCGCAATAAATTGTTGTTGATTTTGGAATGTTTCACATTGGATCCGGCAGACTGCGCTACGATCGTAGTATCGAATATTCAATAATACGCAAGCGAAGTGATGACGTCACTGGCCGTCCGTGGATGCAAGAAAAATATTTCCTATGTTAATCGCCCATTGGATTTTTTGTAAAAAATTACTAAATATCGAGGAAAATTATTTCCCGATTTTAATCCCCATATTTGGGTATAGATATGTATTAGTTTTCATGTACATGCGTTAGATTGAGTTGTTTCTGCTGTAAAATTGATAAAATTTGAATTTTTAATCTCAAAACTCTGTCATCCTTGGCGGAAAAAAAAATATCGCCATATCATCTGGCGAACATATTTAATTTCTTTCAAAAATAATGGTTATTTCAACAACTTATATTAAGAGAGTAATGAATAATATGAAACAATTTCGTACAATACATATTACGAAAATATACACCTGGCATGTATATTTTCGTATTACGTTTTTGATCGCCAAATACAAAAAACGCCAAGGAAGACAGAGTTTTGAAATTTAAAATTAAAATTTTGTCAATTTAAGAGCAACATACCTCAATCTAACACATGCATACAATAACCAACACATATCTATACCCAAATACGGGGATAAAAATCGAGAAATAATTTTCCTCGATTTTTAATAATTTTTTATAAAAAATCCAATGGGAGATTAACATAGGAAATCTTTTTCTTGCATCCACTGACGGTGAGTGACGTCACACTTCGCTTGCGTACATTCTATTGTAATTCCAGTTTGTCCCGACAGTTGGTGCTGCGATCAAATTCAGAAAAATATTTTGTAACTTCGTGTTATTATTGTTTACAAAAAATTGTGTCCTAATTGAAATATTACATCAAGATGTAATTAGTGTTTGAAGAGTTTTGAAGCGTGCATAAAAAACTATACATTTTGCAAATTTCGTGCGGAATTGGAGTGAGTATTTTATATAATTTTCTATAAAATTTACACGCGCGTTGATTAACAATGACCCTAACCTACAAATTTATTTGTGTAGCTAATTTATTATATTTTATTTATTTATTTTTTGAATGGAACACCTTTAGTATCGGATCCCTTTGACAAAATTTGAAATTTGGCACCGAAGTAGCTCGGACGCTTCTCGCCAAGATCTTTAGTTCCACAATTGAGATAGCCATTTCAATTCATCGCATAAATGGCTTAAAATATTTAAAGTCACCAAATGGGTCCCATACTTTTGTGCGTGTGTATGTCACTGATATTTTATTTATTTATTTATTGTATGGAAAATTTGGCACCGAGGTAGCTCGGACGCTTCTCGCCAACATCTTTAGTTCCACAATTGAGATAGCCATTTCAATTCATCGCAAAAATGGCTTAAAATATTTAAAGTCACCAATGGGGTCCCATACTTTTGTGCGTGTGTATGTCACTGATATTTTATTTATTTATTTTTTGTATGGAACACCTTTAGAATCGGATCCCTTTGGCAAAATTTGAAATTTGACACTGAAGTAGCTCGAACGCTTCTCGCCAAGATCTTTAGTTCCACAATTGAGATAGCCATTTCAATTCATCGCAAAAATGGCTTAAAATGTTTAAAGTCACCAATGGGGTCCCATATATTTGTGCGTGTGTATGTCACTGATATTTTATTTATTTATTTTTTGTATGGAACTCCTTTAGAATCGGATCCCTTTGGCAAAATTTGAAATTTGACACCGAAGTAGCTCGAACGCTTCTCGCCAAGATCTTTCGTTCCACAATTGAGATAGCCATTTCAATTCATCGCAAAAATGGCTTAAAATATTTAAAGTCACCAATGGGGTCCTATACTTTTTCCGTGTGTATGTCACTGACTTTTTTTTTTGTATGGAACACCTTTAGTATCGGATCCCTTTGGCAAAATTTGAAATTTGACACCGAAGTAGCTCGAACGCTTCTCGCCAAGATCTTTAGTTCCACAATTGAGATAGCCATTTCAATTCATCGCAAAAATGGCTTAAAATGTTTAAAGTCACCAATGGGGTCCCATATATTTTTGCGTGTGTATGTCACTGATATTTTATTTATTTATTTTTTGTATGGAACACCTTTAGTATCGGATCCCTTTGGCAAAATTTAAAATTTGACACCGAAGTAACTCGAACGCTTCTCGCCAAGATCTTTAGTTCCACAATTGAGATAGCCATTTCAATTCATCGCATAAATGGCTTAAAATATTTAAAGTCACCAATGGGGGTCCCATACTTTTGTGCGTGTGTATGTCACTGATATTTTATTTATTTATTTTTTGTATGGAACACCTTTAGTATCGGATCCCTTTGGCAAAATTTGAAATTTGACACCGAAGTAGCTCGAACGCTTCTCGCCAAGATCTTTAGTTCCACAATTGAGATAGCCATTTCAATTCATTGCAAAAATGGCTTAAAATATTTAAAGTCACCAAAGGGGTCCCATACTTTTGTGCGTGTGTATGCCACTGATTTTTTTTTTTTTTTTTTTTTTTTTTTTTTTTTTTTTGTATGGAACACCTTTAGTATCGGATCCCTTTGGCAAAATTTGAAATTTGGCACCGAAGTAGCTCGGACGCTTCTCGCCAAGATCTTTAGTTTCACAATTTAGATAGCCATTTCAATTCATCGCAAAAATGGCTTAAAAAATTTAAAGTCACCAAAGGGGTCCCATACGTTTGTGTGTGTGTATGTCACTGAACTCCTCCTAAACGGCTGGACCGATTTTAATGAAATTTTTTGTGTCTTAAGGTGGATTCGAGAATGGTTTAGATTTACAATTCAGTCCAATTTAAGTTGTTTATTTAATTATTTTATATAATTTTCTATCAAATTCACAGTCACCGTTCACAGCGCTCCATACCTGTTTCACTTATATACCACATCCTTACACACTTACAATAAGTTAGTTATTTTTTCCTAGCAAAATATTCTCTAGAAATAATTTATATGACAAAACAACGTTTATCGGATCAGCTAGTATATATATATATTTTAACATCCTTTAAATAAAATTAAATTTACGTGTGTTTAAAGTGTTTTTAATATAATTAACAAATGACACGTGTTCAATTTAACTCTTTTTTTTTAGAGATTATTTATCATATTAATATGATTAAACACATCTAATATAATAATGTTTCTAAATATTGGAAACGTTTTGTTTCCATGTAAAAATAAACAAAGGGATTGTCATACCTTCGTTATTATTATTATTATTATTATTTGCTATAACTTTGTTTTCATGTATATCCCACTCTCTTGTCGGAGTCTACTTGTAAGCTTTTGCCTAGATTCACATAGAATAAGATTACAACACAAAAAACTGGTGGTAATAACAATAGAGTGCAAGACCTACCTGAAATCGAACAAGACACCCCGCTTTTCAAATTATACAGAACACACTCTCGAATTCATTGAGTCAGATCGTTTCACGCAAAATCAAAAGTGAGATGGCATGTCTCCGGATTACCTCTAGAGGTGAATTCTAGACCGTCCCCAATTATCCATTGCGTAATTCTTCTGAACGTTAAATTCATTTAACTTCAAACGCATAACACAATTTCTTTGTTGTCTTTTAACTGTCAATATAAAATTCTCCTCAAAAATTTCATATTGAATTACTATCGTACATATTTCTTTTCCAACCGAAGTCACCATTCTCTCTGTGGCTGTATATTTTTATCGATCTTATTAAGGGGTTACAAGGGTTTCGAAGGTTAAGAAAAGCGCAATATTTTCTTATTTTGTTTTATTAATGCATAAAATAAAAATTCTTATTCAAAATTTTGATCACGTAAAAAAGCAACATTTAAGCAATGTTTTACAAAATTTTTATTTAAAAAATTTTGAAAAATTTAACCGGTGCATCATGCTTTCTGTGCATTTATAAATTTTATTAACTTTGAATTTAATATGTAATAGCATACTTTATAGGAGGGCATGGAGTTCAAAGTAAGTATGGAGTCTGGCTTTCGCTTCTATGGTAATAGGATGTGTTTTGAAGAAAAGCCCCGTCCTTTTTCTTGCATTGATTTAATCGTGTGTGAAGAAGTTTTAAAGTTTCAATATTTATTGTACACCAGATCTTTATATATATATATGAGTGTGTGTACGTATGTATATTTATATATGTATATATATATGTGTGTGTGTGTATATATATATATGTATATATATAAAACTGTTATAAATGCTTCCTTCTGCGCGATTAGTTTCTGTATGTTAATTTTTATTGATTTTATCAGTCCAAACTGTCTCTTTTATTTTTAAATTAAATATCAATTTAGATGAAATAGTTATTAGAAGACGTAGAATTATTTTTCTCATTTTTAAATTCAATAATTTTCTTTATGGAAAAGCAATATATTCAATCACAGTAATTTTAAACCAATTATATTGATGACATTTATATCTTAAAAAAAAAAAAAAAAAATACATTCTAATACTTAGTTTAGGAAAATATTTTGATCGTAATTTAACCAAAATCATAAATGATTGCTGCAAAACGCATTTATCAGGGTTTCCTTAGTCCGTATTATTTCCTGTCTCTCGCACCGTTATATTCATAGAGTGGTCTTCATCTATAGTATGTTTTTACACTGTAAAAAAAAAAAAAAAAAAAAAAAAAAAACTTTTTACAGCAAAATGTGCTGGAAATTTTTGTGCCAACACATTTTGCTGTTAAATAAGGCAATTTACCGCGGAAACATTTGTAAAGAGAGACTCTTTTACAGTTGTTTGTGCTGTAAATTACCTCTTTCTAACAGCAGAATGTGCTGTCCTCATATTGCCAGCATATTTTGCTGTAAAAAGAACCCTTTTTTTTTAAAGCCACCTTTTTTTTTTGAAAAGCCACTATATAATAATATTGGTGGAAGATTTATGGAAAATAGGTGGGTCCGTAGTAACTTTGATTTATTAAAAAAAGAAAGTTTTTACATAAACAATGAAACAATGAAAAGCGAAGTTATGAATTACAAACGACTGAAATTTTTACTAATATAAAGTTATCAAATAGCGTGTGATTTAGAAACTGAAAAAGAGAATAGCTTATAATAGAACAGTAAATGAGAAATTATGAAAAATGACTAAAAATTACTTGGGACGAAGAAAGAAATATCGGATACATGGGTCGATTAATTTTTTCAATGTTTTCTGAGATTCGTATTTAAATAGGATAATAGATGTACAGGAATGTTTCACAATACAGTGATCATGCCTATTTTCTTACTTAAAACAATAATCTAACCCTTTCACATATCGTATTATATTAAAACGCAGAAAATTAATTTTAAGAGGATTTAGCAATGAAATAATGTTTGTGGCTTCTAAACCATTGTGTCACAGTCATTGCGTCTTGGTGGACAGTAAAAATAATCCGACCGAATTTTTATGTACAAATTTTCATTTGGCAATGTTTTGACATTGATCGAGTAAAATCACACATCAAGAAATATAATATGCATGTATATATATATATATATATGTGTGTGTGTGTGTGTGTGTGTGTGTGTGTGTGTAGTGTATGTATACAGTTGGCAGAAAAATCATTCCAGTGCTAGCAATAATTTTTATATAAAAAAATCTGGAGTGACTCCACTCGACTTTCCGAACATTGAGTAACGAACAGTTTTGTAGATAAAATGAAGAAAGAGGAGTTGCTAAACAAACAAAAAAGAGAAGACCATCATAGAGTGTTTGAGTATTTTTCTCCATATATCACACGAGGTTTTATTTAACGCTACTGAACTTTGAGCCCTTAGATCATAGTGATAAAGAATTTTTCGTTGTGTCCCTGTAAAAATCTATAAATGCTAGATTCACCAAAATGCTTATAGTTACTGCAACAGTGATTTATAATATTCATACAAATTTTCAGCTCAATTGAATAAGGCGTTTAGATGCTATCGCACTTTTAAAAATTTGGTCTTATAGGCCATAATGATAAAGAATTTTTTTGTGTCCCTGTAAAAAAACTGTAAGTGCTAGATTCACCAAAATCTATACAGTTGGTTCAAATGTGACCTATAACATGTGTACAAATTCTTTGCTCAGATTAATAAGGCGTTTAGACACTATCACACTTTTAAAAATTTGGCAAAAAATTTTTCTTTGTGTCCCTGTAAAAAAAACTGTAAGTGCTAGATTCTCCAAAATCTATACAGATTGAGTATCTGTGACCTATAATATGTGTATAAAGTTTTTGCTCAATTGAATAAATCGTTTAGATGCTATCGCAGTTTTGAGATTTTGGTCTCTTGGTCATAATGATAAAGAATTTTTCTTTGTGTCCCTGTAAAAAAACTATAAGTGCTAGATTCACCAAAATCTATAGGGTTCGTACTATGGTGACTTACAATATACGTACCAACTTTCAGCTTATTCGAACAAAGCGTTTAGACGCTAGCGTGTTCACTCACAGACATACACACATACATACACACATACATACACACACACATACATACATCATCGTAAAAATAGTGAAAACGGACTCGTTGGACCTCGAAACGTATAGAAACATCAAAATCTCGAATTCGGATTTTTGGCATGATTACAATACTTTCCTCACTATAGTGTTCGGAAAGTAAAAAGTACACTCATTCCAAGGGGCAAGCGAGACTGCGGTAGACCCAGAAAATGGTTGTTAGATCAAGTAGCAGGAACAGGCACAGACTAAGGAATTACCTAGACCTGGCAAGACGATTATCTGGTATGGGGGAAAAGTGAAGTAACTGAGGTGCTTGTACTAATATGGCTGCTCAGTTACAATTGAGACTTCCCTTTTAGAACCGTCTTGCCGGGTCTAGTTTAGGCTGACCAGATCATAATAGAGAAGCGTTAAAAAATGCTACAATTATCCAATTACGGATACATTTTTTTATTCTTAATAAATAAGGACTAAAAATAAATTATTATTGATTAATAATTTACTTTCTACGATTTTTTTAAACTTAGGTAGGTAGGTAGGTTGGGTTCAATGTTGCACTAGTACTGCGTTATGGGTAATTGACGATGGTCTGGGACGCACCGCTAGGAATGGTCCAGAGACATGCCATCACAATTTTGATCCTCGACGGAGGGGATGGCTCCCCCACTTCGGTGACACCCAGAGGTATAATTTTGATGGGAACATGGAGGACATTGTGGCCACGACGGATTTTACGTGTACCAGTCACCATTAGTGTACACGGCGGTCTTTTGCTGGCTCGAGTATCGAACCCGCAATCTTCCAATTACGAGCTCGGCAGTTCAAAATAGTTACAGAAGCAGTTTTATTTGACATATATTTTTGTGTGAGAGGGGCCAGCCCCCCTTTTGAAGCAGATAGTTCTTAGTCTAAGAACATGATTCGACGAGGATTTATTTAACAAAACAGTATTAAGTGTACTTTTTTCATAGAGGAATTATTCCTAGCATTCTGTATGTCTGTGTGTGTGTCTGTCTGTTATCAGCATATCTCAAAAACAAATTATCGCAGAAAGTTCAAACTTGGTATTCTAAATGTGTATCATATACGGATGCTACAGTAAGCTTTTCGTTAAGATCAAGCAAATGGTTCGTGTACAGGGACAATCAAGAAAATTCTAATACATTACGTCTATGGGGGAAATTGCAGGTAAGTAGAGTTAATATATATTTTTTGTAATAGAGATAGTTAACTGGGAAAATTTTTTTGTGTATGTAGGAGCCTCGCCTCCCCCCTGGGGGGGAAGTCCCCCCTCGAGGGGAGTAAATTTTCATGATGGGTATCGTTCAAAAGAGCTCGCTAATACCTTTAAAACGAATGGTTGAACTATCGATCTGCGATAATTTAAAACAAAGTTATGGATTTTTTTTACTTTTAACGAAAAAAAAACAGAAAAAAAATCGTATTTTCTTTTTTAAATATTGAGAATAAAATGGACTTTTTTTTTTATATTTGGTGTTATACTACTTCTCTAAGATGGAAATCGTCTGCATTATCATAAAAGATAATTTTTTTAAATAATAATTTTAATAAATTATTTTTAAAAAACAGAATTCCTTTTTTAATAACCGAATTAAATTCTATATAAATGTAGGTGCATTAATGAAACGGGGGTTGAGGGGGGCGGTAGCCCCCCTCATGCAGAACTAATTATCATATAAAACTCTTCAGAAGCCTAATATGAATTGTTCAACACAGGTTTACATGACAGTACTCGTTATCTTACCTTTTAATCTGCAACCTGAATTTATAGTATTAAATTTCAGGGTAAGAGAAAGTCGTGTGAGTGACACACCAGATTATTTTAATACTTTATTCGAGAGAATGTTAAATGTTAGTAGATAGATGACTGCATATTGTTTCAGACTATCATTTCGACAGAAGATATACCACTAAAAAGGATGTATACAGTTAGCTTTCGACACAAACAGTTATCTTTAGATTTATTGTATAGATTTATTTAAATATATAAGTATATGTATAATAACTGCTAGTAAATTTACCAAACTATTTCTTTATCCAAATATCATTTCAAATTATATCAAACATAAGCAAAATTATTGCATGCTACTGAATAATTAAATTTAAACTAACAACAAAAAATACATGAAATGCTGCCAACAATTATTTTTTAAGCAATCTTGAAATAAACGATATTTTATTCATATTTGAATTTATAAAGAAATTAATTTCAATTATAAATAAAGGCTATTATATTGAGGCCTGTACAAAATTGTCTCTTATTTTATTCTATATAATATCACCACCTACTAGGAAACATGTACACGAATACAATAATAGCTTTCAACGCTAAATATTTTACACCTGTAATTATGTACAACTTCAAACAATAGATTCTGAGATGCAGTTATCTTGAATGTTAAATCTTGCCTCTCTGGTTTGTGACAATTGCTAACCGCGTACATCAAGTTTTACCACCGTGATTTTTGTATTAATCTCGCACGAGAAAAAATATGTTGTTTCGATTTTTTCTTGCCACTTGGGTGCGAGAGTATAGTTAGAATATTGTGTTTCTACAAGAGAGATGTGATGCTAAGAGATTTTACGAGTGAAAATAAATGTTTTGATACAGTCCACTGAGTTTTAATTAGTAAGAAGTGTTTTTTTATGAATATTTATCCTTTTATGGTCCGTCAAGCCGGAGTAAAAAACAAGTGAACCAGTTTAATATTGTGAAATTTATTAAGTGCTTAAAATGGAGCCAAAATTGACTTTTATGAAACGAGAAAAAGCAACGGTAAAAGGTAAAATCACTCGTTTAGAGAATTATTGCTTAGAAGTTGTGGAACCTTTTAGAGATGACATTTTGCCGGAAATTGAAGTGAAAATTGAAACGGTGAATGCGATAAAAAGTTGTTTCACCAAAATGAGAAATAATTACCGTAGTATGCCTGAGTAAGTGGATATTTCAGAAGAGGAAAATGATTTAGAAGAAATGGATATTCATGTAGAAAAAATTGAGGTAAAATGTAAAACTTTTCTGCATAAATTGGATTTAAAAAAATGTGCAAAACACGTTGAAAAACATAATGTTAATGCAGAATCTTTCTATAACATTTCACGATATGTGAAATTACCTAAATTATGTTTACCCCTTTTTTCTTGCAATTTATACGAGTGGATAACGTTCAAAGAGTTTTTTAAAGCTTCAGTTTATGATAATGCCAATTTATCGATGCCCAAAAGTTACAATATCTGAAGTCCGCTCTTAAAGCTGATGCTCTTAGAATTATAAAATCTGCTTCTATCTCGGATCAGAATTATAAAGTTGGTTGGTGTCTTTTACAGGAGAGCTATTCTAATCACAGATAGCAGGTTTTTGCTCATGTTATAATATTTATGTCAGTGCCCTGTATTCAAAATGGATCCTAAAGTGAGCTCTCAAATTTAGTGGATACCTTCGAGTTACCTTCAGTTTTACCTTCGAGTGTGTAAAATCGCTAGAAATGTTAGAAAATAAAATTGAAGGATTTTCTGATGTTTTATTTGTTTAAGTGTTACAAAAACTTGATTCATCAAATAAATTATGGTTTGAAGGTGAATTTGGAAAAAAAGAATGAGATTCCAAAATTAGACGAGTTAATGAATTTTTGAAAAATTATGTCAGAACTTTGGAAGCTTCTAAAATCTCTAAGAATAGTAGTCTAAAGTCCCATTCAAAAAATGCTGTATTACTGACAAATGTGAAATCGTCTGAGTGAAATTTTTGCTATGAGAGTAACCATGTTATATATAAATGTCCTAAATTTCTAGCCATTTATGTGGATGAAAGAAATGATTTCGTTAAAAAACAAAAGTTGTGTTTTAATTGAATTTTTAATCATCGTGGGAAAAATTCTACATCTAAATTTACTTGCGGTAAATGTGGTAAAAAACATAATAGTTTGATTCATTTTTAGAAAGCTAGCAAAATTTCTTCCAGTGGGGTTTATTCACAGCAAACTCATATTTTTACTAATAGAGCTGATGAAACAAACATTTCAGATGAATTATATCCTAATGCAATGAGTTTTGAAGCGAATAGCGTTAATGAAATTCTAGAAAATCAAACGTTTGTTGGAGCATATTGTAAATCGTTCTTGGTTCCTAGAGAGTCCTTTTCTCCCCAAGATACAAAAAGTTACACATTTTTGTCAACAGCGGTAATAAATATTCGAATGCAAAATGGGGAAAAACTGGAAATAAAAGTCCTTCTTTACGTTGGTTCTTAAGTTAGTTTCCTTGGGAAAGAAATTTCTGACATGTTAGGAATAAAACAGCAAATAATAAATGCTCCTATATCTGAAATAAATGATTCTCTTTTCAATGCTAAACGTAAATTAACTACACTATTTGAAAATTCCAATGGCGAATTTAAGAAAGAGGTTGGATTTTTAATAGTAGATAATATAACAAATCTTACATTGTCAAAACCACTGGATATTATACAAGTGTGTTTCCCAGGACATATTTTTTATGCTAATCCTCAGTTTTACAAGCCTGGCAAAATTGAAAAGAATCCCAGAGTTGAATAATAGAAGCAAGAACTGTCGGTGTATATACACCGAATTTAAGACAGCGTTAGTTTTTGATGGTAATTTCAGATATCAAATTTGGTGTATTTATACGCCATAGGCATAACCGTCCGTTACACGTGGGAAAAATGCAGCATAACATCGTTGTTGTCCATTGACATGGACCTAAATTGAAACACCCAATGATTTCATAATGGTCCTTTTACACATTAAGTTTTTTGCAATTATTCTAAATTGCAGCTTAGATAGATTTTCTGTTAATTGTAAAGTACCAACTAATGTCAAGATGTACCAACTAAATCCATAATCAAAAATATTTATAAATTTCTGTACGTTACTCATTGATCTGGATCGGACACAACGTTTTTGTCATGCACACAGACAATTTTTTAGAAATGGTTAAATATCTTTCTGGGTCATCCATTAACTACAAATCCATCAAAAACAGCAAGTCAAAAATTTTTACGAAAACAATACTTATTTACTGAATACAGATAAAAGTAATAAAACAGTGAAAAGGTGGAACAAAATGTTTCAAATTAATTTTTATGTTATTTTGCTATTCCTGTTTTATTAAATACATTTATGTTTTTTTTTTTTTAATTTTTATCATGATCAGAGATATACTAAGGTAAAGCAGGGTAGGTGAGATTGAGAACATGGGTAGGAGAGATTGCTATCAACATTAACTACAACAAAATTGTTAACAATATTATTTGCGTTTAAATGACATTGTTATAAGGTTTTTGTAAATAAATATTTTTGTATTAGGAGTGGATACTTAAACCTAATAACTAAAAAATCAGAAAAAGAAAATAAAAATAATAATAATTATTTTTATTTTAAAAAATATTAAAGAATAGAAAAAAAAAAGAAATGACAAGATAAGATTACTAAAAAACATTAAGTTACAAGATAACACGGTGAAATAAAAATAGGGCATTCTTTTTCAGTTTGAATGTGTTCTTGTTTGCTGATCTAATATGTCATATTACACAACCGTTGCACTTATTATTGTAAATAGTGCAGTTTTCATGCAACCATCTGCCACAAGTAACGCATTTAAAATAGTTCAATCACTTGTTGAACATATCTCGTGATGCAATTCTAGTCATTTAATGCACTCATCTTCATTGCCTTGTTATTACCAAAGGCCTGCGCAACTCTCCAAGAATAGATTGTAATGGAATAAATGCACAATCTTTCCTAATTAGCAAAAGCACAAACTCCCTGCGCAGTCTTTTATTCAATAATTATTCACTTACATAGAGAGAACCTCTTGTGCTCATACTGTAAGACTAGTTTAATGGCTACTAAGAAATCTTTTAATTAAAAAATATGCCTATCCTAATTATAAAATAATAATTAATAGTAGGCACATAAAACTTTCAGGGATCATTTAGAGGGACGCTATAAGCTGTCGCTAAAAAGCAGAAATCCTTCCAAGAAACTACAAAAAATATACGTGCCATTTTATTAGCTGCCTTCAAATAAGGACACTGGGCGCTAACGGGTTAAATAAAAAAAAAAAAAATAATATTGAAACATAAATTAATAATATTTTTTTTTAGAGTTGAATATAAGTTTTTTTTCTCTCTCTCTCTCTATATATATATAGTATCCAGTGGGTTGTGGGCGTTTAAGAACTTTAAGAATACTAATTCTATTATTTACTAATTATTTAAATTTTAATAATGAAAGTTAAATTATATTACAATATTTACATAGATGCTAATGAGCATTTAAAGTTGCTTATCAAAAGTTATTTTAATATTACGTCGAATTGTTCACATCTCGTCACATAGATAAATCATTTGGCATTTCACTAAAGGCGTTGAATGTGAAAAACCAAAGTATTCAAATACAGGCATTACATCCGTCAAGCACACAAGCTCCATCGAAGACTCGTCGAAAACTGAACTTCATTCCTTCAACACTCTTAGCAGCAGCCCGTTGAGGAAGTAGCTCCGTTCACGACATCAGTACGCATTTCCTCTCATGTTCCGATACTCCGTCACATTATCAGCCAGCTAGGATTCAGTAGTTGCGGCGGAAAAGAAGAACTTTCTACTATAGGATCGGCCGTCCTGCATCCGGCTGGTCCTCCAGGCGGTCACACTGAAAAATACAAAAAAAAAAAAAAAAAAAAAAACACAAAAGCAACACAAAATAATAACTTACTTATTTACAATACATTTCAAATTTGACATTTTTTTAAAAGTTATTCCACATTTGAGGAATTCAGCATGAGTAAGTGTACAATAGGAGCCTTCATGGCACCCATTTTTGATTGTTTTATCAACATTTTAATTTTTAATTTTCACTGTCTTATAATTATCAAAGTACATAATTTTTTGTTTAATGGCAACTTGGTCGCCCATGGCAAAAGTCTCTGGTGACCGTCCACTCAACTTGCATGTTGTTTTATTTTTCTTTTTAACTGTAGCTGATTGTTTATTGATGTGTGTACTCAAATCTTTATTTTGGAACTTGGAGTTATTTTGGGACTCGAACTCGAGACCCTCTAATCGATCATTTTCAGTTTTAATGCCTTTTAAGGCCTCTGTAGCATCATGTTCGGTTGAAAAGTCTATGATGGCAGTCTTATATGTAGGGAAAACTTCTAATTTTATTTGCACAGCTTTGGGAAATAATATGGCTATTTCACCAATCGTGGTCGTCAATGGAAGTGATGGGATGAACAACTTTTTCAAATCTATACTGGCAGTCTCTTCTTTTGGCAAATTCTGTCTTGGAACACTCGATGGAATCTATCGTCGATGACTTTTTTCTGGATTTCTTCCTTTTAAGGAGTCTGGAATTATCGTCAACCTTTTCTTTTAATTTTTCCAACTCTTCGGTAACTGTGAAATTTTTTCAAGTAGGACTTGTTTCTCATCTTTCTTTGAATAAGTGTTTTCAGGGTTTAGCGACTTCATTCGGGAAACATTCGTCTGACTTCGTCCCTTTCGGCGTGGTTCCTCCTCTTCCTCGCTATCATCATCTATTTGGAAAACACTCGTTTGACTTTGTTTCTGTCGTCGAGGCTCCTCTTCTTCCTCACTGTCATCATTTACACTATTTTCGTCCTTCAAAAGCATCTTATAGTCATCACTTTCGTCATTTTCGTCTTTATCGTCATTTTCACTTATGGCTTTTTCGGGAGATTCTAATAATTTTTTTGACAGCATAACAGGGTGAGGGGTTATATTTTCACACTTTATAACATTATTCAAAGTTTCATTTATTTCTGGGGAATTTTCAAAATTTTTGTTCTCAAAGTTAATGGGGGCATCAATAACAACATTCGATTTAATTTCACTTTGATATGCATTTACTGGAAGTACTGTTACTAAATTTACCGCTAGAAAATTAGACTTATTTTTCACAAAAATACCTTTCTCATTAATTGTTGTTTCACTTAACATTAACACGTTCATGCCTATAATTATATGGTACGGTATCATATCATCATGTACAACATAGATATCAGTTTTAGTTTCAAAATCATCAACTTTAAGATCAATACTGAATGAACCTAATGGTTTTATCGAACTCTTCCCGATCCCCTTCAAAGTAGTACTCATAGTATTTAATGTATTTATATTTAATTTATCAAAAGAATTTTTAAGCAACAATATTGCTTCACTTCCTGTATCAATGATTCCAATAAAATTTATATCATTTACTTGTATAATTTTACTCATATTTTGATTTACACCAATACATAATGTCTCAACTTCTGGTTTCAGACCTGGGCACTCCAAACTTTTATGCCCGTACTGTTTGCAGGAAAAACTTTTCAGGCCTTTGGCCTTATGGGGGCAGTCCCTGGATACGTGGTTTTTTTCACCATAATTGTATCATGTTTTATTAACTTCATTTCTAGGACTAAATTTTTGATATACATTATGTTTGATGGGTTTCAATTTTGCACTGTATTCTACATTTTCAACTCTATCAAATTTAAATTTATTTTCCTCATTGTCTCTTTTATATATTTCATACAATTTAATTTTTTCTTTGAATTCACGAATATTTTTGGCGCCATATAAAATTAGTTTATTTTCACTTTTATCATTTATTCCTTGGATCACGTAATGCATTAACGCGGTATCTTCAATGTGCCCGTTTTTGGACAATTCACGCATTTTAAAATAATATTCCGTAACTGTTTCATTAGTTTTCATTTTCTTTTTACTCAGCATATCATGTAATGAGGCAGAGTTAATTTCGGTTTTAAACTCATTAATGAGTGCATTTTTTAATTTTTTATAAGTTAATAGTCCCTTTTCGGACTTAATAAAGAGAAGAGCGTTTCACCTCAACGATCTCTTACAGAAAACAATTTTTTGTAATTCACTTAAATTAAACATTACTGACAATTCTTCAAATTCGGAAAAAAACTCAATAATATTTTCATGCGGTTCGCCGCTAAATTTAGACATAGAATTTTCAAAATCATTGAAAGAAACAGTTGCACCAAGTGATCCATTCTTACAATTTATACTTTTTTTATTTTACCATCATCATAATCACAATCATTTTCATAGCACTTATTATCGTTCATATGGCATTGCACAGAGGAGTCAAGTTTTTCGACGTCATTATCACTACTTTCGTTTTCGGAATCGTCATCTTCCGATTCATTGTCGGAATTTTCTTCCTTGAGTAATTCTATATCATTTAGTTTTAACAACAATCTATTACGTATTTCTTCTCTCGTGCCGTCGAATGAAACACCCAATAAACTACTGATAATAATTAATTCATTCAACGAAAAATTTTCGTCGATGAATTTTTGCTTTTTTATGTAATTTTCATCATCTACGGCAAAGTTAAATCCTATAAATTTTCTTATTCTGCATCGGTTTTTCCTGTCACCTTCATCGTTGAATAAAAAGCGATGCAGAATTTTAATCTTACTATAGCTCTCAGTCCTCAGTGCAGCGGCAATCTTGGGTATATCCCCAAGCGAAACCATTATATAACAAGATAAAATGTACGTACCTTAGAAGAACAGAAATAACGGCAGGTGCAGATTTCTTGTTTAAACCTCTATCCAGACGATTCGTAGCTGTTCCGTAGAATTCGCAGATACTTCGTTGCTCTACTTTAAGTAGATTTCATAAATTTCTGTCGATCATGAAGCATCACTACACACTTTAAAAATCATTCATCCCATATGCATTAAGCATATGAAGAAATTCCAAGTTTATGCAATTTATCCATTAAAAAATCAGTTCGTATTTTAAGAACAGTTTAAAAAAAAAAAAAAAAATAGACAGTTCAGTCTAATAAAAGTTTGTAGTGCGTTCAATCCAAAATTTAAGTTAAATTAAAACTTATGGTTTATTCTCGATCCTAATCAATTACGAGCGATGTTAACTAAAAATTAACGTTCAATTCCACTTCTGATATAGTATCCAGTGGGTTGTGGGTGTTTAAGAACTTTAAGAATACTAATTCTATTATTTACTAATTATTTAAATTTTAATAATGAAAGTTAAATTATATTACAATATTTACATAGATTCTAATGAGCATTTAAAGTTGCTTATCAAAAGTTATTTTAATATTACGTCGAATTGTTCACATCTCGTCACATAGATAAATCATTTGGCACTTCACTAAAGGCGTTGAATGTGAAAACCAAAGTATTCAAATACAGGCATTACGTCCGTCAAGCACACAAGCTCCGTCGAAGACTCGTCGAAAACTGTATTTCATATCTTCAACACTCTTAGCAGCAGCCCGTTGAGGAAGTAGCGCCGTTCACGTCATCAGTACGCATTTCCTCTCATGTTCCGATACTCCGTCACATGATCAGCCAGCTAGGATTCAGTAGTTGCGGCGGAAACGAAGAACTTTCTACTATATATATATATATATTTAAAATTAAAATAATTAAAGGTGAATTGTAATGTAATTTTCCATATTGTTAAAAATTTTGTTGATTATTATTATTATCATTATTATTTTAACCTTAAGTAATATTTCCAGTTGGAAGTAAAAACTAGTTTTCATGGAAATTGTTCTTTCCTATACTATATTTCTTTTCATAAAATTCGAATATAAGCCATACTATATTCTTGTTATGAAAAATGAATTCGACGGATTACTCATCCAATTTGTACACTGAAATGCCCCACCCACAAGGCAGCACTATTTCTGATTCGATACATTTAACTCATTCTTATTTGTTAATCAGTTTTTTAAGAGTTAAATTATACATTTTATGTTTATGCAATTCAATATTTATTTAAAATCAGTAAGCATTATATCATACGTTTGTGTAAAACTTTGTCTCATTTTCCTATCTTAAGAAAAGTCTTATATTTCGAATAACGTAAACTTTTTTTATATAAGAAATGATGCTCATTGTTTTATCACAAATGATATTATGATATTTAGATACTGGTCTGTCATCTTTATCATGAAAATATTTCTCCTAATATAAGTTTATGCGAAATTTTGTCCTATTTTCTATGTCTAATGATTAATGATGTTTATGTCAGTAACATAAATAATATTTTAAAACTAGTCAGAATTTGCTTTCACCATAGTGTATAGTAAAGCAAAATTTTCTCCTATTCTCTAATGTTCAGAAAATCGTAAGTTTCGAATTATTTGAGAATATTTCAAATTAGAATGTTGAATATCAAAAAGTTCTTGCCAATATCATATGTGATAAAGTCTGTTTGGTCCGATAACTTTATGATTTTTGCGATATTAATTTCATAGACTAGCAACCTAATTAACTAAATTAAGAATTAATTAATTGACTAATATACATATGGACAAAACATCGATTTTTAATTTTTCACATTCCTTACATCTCAAAATATGTGTTTAAACAAGATGGAAAAATTTCAAGATTACTAATATTTCTCCTAATCATAGCATTGCAGAATTCTTTTTCCTTACATAAAAAGTGTATTTAAAAAAAAATCTGAATTGTCATTTATATACATAGCATATATTCACATTTTCTTTGCGAATCGCTGTCATAAATATTACTTATTCATAACAATCTATAACAGCACATACTAAATACTACAAAATGGGGAGTTAAATAAATAAATAAATAAATAAATAAATTGTACATATACTTATATAAAAAGCGTACTATCTGTGTAATACTGACAAAATAATTAGAGTGTCATTACAATAATCATAATTGCTTCATAAAAATATATTGAATTCGTACAGTGTTTTTCAACAAATCTAAATGTAATGTATAAGGAACATATAAGAAATTGAACTAAATCAAATACACCGAAGTGTTGAGATCATGAAATAAAATAATTTCTTTTATTGTAACAATTTTCATACGTTTAGTTTTAGCAGTATTATACATATAAATATGTTGACATTTATAATTGAAATATTATGTACATATAAAGCAACGGTAGTACAGTAGAACCTCAATTATCCGAACCTCGATTAACCGAAACTCCTCTCCGTTAACCGAAGTCGGTTTCTTCTTCACTTTTTTTTTCACTTTCTACTATCATCCAGTTTTCTCTTAACAAACATGCATTTTTAATTTTTCTTTTTTTTTTCTACATTCCTTTTGTATGCAAGCCGTCCTTTCCAAACTACGAATGCAGATAAATATTTTGGAATTTCCTTTTTTAGAATTCCTTTTCGCAAGCTCAATTCTCGGTATGAGTGTACTCTTCCCCACTTTTAAACGTCCCTGTTCTAAACAAAAACACACCCCATTTCAAAATGTGGAAGGTCATTCTGCCAAGTCCCAGAACAATCGAATGTAATTGCACCCTCTGTTTGTAAGAAAGTGCAAAGAACCTAACCTCTTTTGTCATCTCAAGAACAGAGAAATTTTCATTGCAGCAGAATTTCAAAATTTTTTTTACTTTGTGTCACTTATGATTCCTCTGAACTCATGCTTTTAAGAAAATTCAGGATAGAGCTGCACGGCGAAGGATGGCCAATTTATACCAGATCATGCTTCCATTTAAACCATTGTTAGTTTTTGTTTCAGAAATAAATTTATTTTCATTTATTTAACAGTTAAAATAGTCATAATAACAGTTCAATGACGATACTACATAATAAACTAGATAACAGGGGTCATACTCTCCGCCCCTTTTTCAGGACACACTTAAGAATAAGAAATTTTCTCCTATTTTGCCACCAGTAATTTCATGCAGAAATTTTTATGGTACTTTTTATAGAAATGTCTCCAGATTAATCTAGTTAGAGATCATCGTAAAAAAATAGTGGTAGGAATAGAGACGGAAATTTGTCATATTTAAGAGTGTCCTGAAAAAAGGGCGGAGAGTACGACCCCTGAGATGATTATTGATAAATTCTCGATTATCCGAAAATTTCGATTATCCAAAGTACGTTCGGTCCCAATTACTTCGGATAATCTAGGTTCTACTGTATGTTTATAAGCTAAAAAGAATACTTGGCCGATTTATGAGCGTCTTGTCCTCGAAACGTTACTCTTTCAGGTGTTTTTTTTAAATTAGGAAACAGAAAATAATCAAAAGGGGCTAGATCAGATGAATAGGGAGGATAGTGGACTAATTGAAAATACAGGGTGTTCAATTTAGCTCGAAGTGTGCACAGAAGCATCGTCTAGACAAAACAGGATTCCTTTGGTCAACTTTCCTCGGCGCGTTTTTTATTAATCGCTTCTTTTAGTTGGTCTAGAATGTTAGCACAATACACTCAGGTTACACTGGATTCCTGAGGTAAGAAGGCTACCAGCAGAATCCCAGTTTTGTCTCAGAAAAAAGACTCAATGACTCTTTTAACTAATTTCTCGGTGCGAAGCTTCTTCGGACACTGGAACCTCTGTGGCATCATTCTTTTGATTGTTCTTTTGTCTCAAGATCATAAATGTGGAGCCACCTTTCGTCTTCTGTCACTTTGGCAGAAAAACCTGTGAAGCTTCAAAATGGGCCAAAATGGCTTTGGATGTTTCAAATCGTTCCTTCTTCTAATCACTATTCAAACATTTCGGGTAAAAAAATGTTGTAAAAAATCAGAATGATTTAATATTTGTACAATTACACATCTAGACTTTTAATTTTCATTTGCCACCAAATTCTGCGGGTCATTGAAGCGGGGGAGCCATCCCCTCCATGGAGGATCAAAATTGTGATGGCATGTCTTCGGATCATTCTTTGGGGTTCATTCCAGATTGCCGCCAATTACCAAAAGCACAGGATTAGTTCGACGTTAAACCCAACAAACTAACCAACATTTGCCACCAAATTTATTCTTTTTTTCAATTCTATGTGGGTAAAGCCAGGAATCGAGTAATATACATTTCAGTTAGAGCTTTACTAAAAAATAAAATTGCACGGGCTAAAAATTCTGGCATATATACAACTCAGTGCTTGTCTGTGTGTTCACTATTGACTTAAAAAGTACTAAAACCGAATTAGTGCTGTTTTTTGCAAAATGATCTCGTTGTTCGGGATGGTTTAAAGCTAACGCCCTTTCTGATTTGTGTAAAGAAAATTGGGGTCCTGAATGTTTTTGGAATACAAATTCTTTCAAGCCACCTTTCTGTTTCTTATATCACATTGGCCTTTCGTTCAGTGAACTCACCGTATCACTCTGAAATTTTGCACAACGGTTCCTTTTGCCCCTTTAGCGAAGTAATTACATATTACGAAGTAATTTCATTCCCTGTGTCTATCGTCTATCATACAAGACCCATCGTTTGAAATTTTGTCGAAAGTTTACTTTTACCACTTATCACAGTAACGCTTTCTTTAATCAGCGCGTAATCGAGGATCGTAACCTGCGGTTCTATTGAAGGCATGAGGTACCCTGACCTGGCATATTACGGGTTTAGAAGACTTTCCTTGAAAAGTACAAATAAACTTTTAGAAAGACAAAATCCCATAACATTGCTGGAACTAGTTGCTTAATATAAGCAAGAAAATCGATCATGAATAAGTTATTATAACATGTTAACTTTATATAAAAATCTGGTGTGAAACAACTACACGACTTCCATTACCCACTATTACACGTATTATATGCATTTTTTGGAATTTTCCAGTAAGAGAAACTTGATATACGTGTAAAGACATATAAAATGCAGTTTACACATTGAGTTAAAAAATAAGAAAAAAATATGATAGAGATATTTTTTTAAACACCAATTTTCGAAACCTAAATCTGAACTATCTAATCAGAATGACCATTAATTTTTCTGTAATAACCACATAATACATGAAAAAGGGTATCTAAAATGGATTTATGTAACAATATTCAAGAAAATCATTAGAGCCGTTTTTGAGACACCAACTTTTACTAAAACAGCATACTCAATTATTGACTGGAAAACAATAATTACATGCAAAAGGGTATTTAAAAGAGAGTTATGGCGAGTTTGAAAAAGATCCGTAAAGCCATTTTTAAGGAGCGCACTTGCGAGACCTGAAATTGAGCTATTTATACAGGACACCTATCACTTTTCCTGAACTAACCAACTGTATCATTCGAAAGGACATCTAATAAAGTGTTTATATAGCAATTTTGAAGAAAATCGTTAGAGCCGTTTTTGAGATACGGACTTACGGTCCCACTTCCGATTTCCGACGACCCACTTCCGGTTTTCCAATTTTCACAAAAACTTAGAAATTTCATCTGTACACCAGACCTGTATAAATTTTGAAGTTTCATTGTTTTTTCTTTATTAGTTTCGGAGATATGATAGTCAGAAGATTCCGCACATGCATACACACATACACACTCACTGACCAATTGCCAAAAACTACTTTTTTGGACTCAGGGGGCCTTAAAACGTGTAAATCAGGTGAAAACTCGAATGTTTGGTCCGAATAAAATACTTCCATTACCTACGGTAGTAAGGTAATGGAAGTAAAAATGATATAAAATGTGCAAGACATTATCAAAACACAATTTAAGTTTTGCCATGTAAACAAGAATATTATGTAATAGACAATATTTAAAATTTATTTTAAAAAAAATCGAATTTCACAAAATAAAACTTTTGTATTTAAATGTTTTATTTATACTTGATACATGCTTAGAAAATGAAATGACAACAGAGTATTTTTAACAAACCGTAATTGGAAATATAATTCTTTACATAAATTTTATAAATGTCTTCAATATTATCGTTATATATGTGTTTGTACTTATATACAATATTTTTCGTTTGAGTTATAAAACTTTATATTTCGAAAAACTTTTATAAAAGGTATTTCTCTATCTCCCCTATTTAGAATATTATGTGCTTCCTTTCATTCAGAGGATTCTTTCATAAAAATGTTTGATCTTTTATCCAGGTAACAAAAATTGGTTTGAATATTTTTTTAAAAAATAACCTAAATTTCTATTATTGTGGTATTATTTAATTGATAAAGACAGAAATTATGTAAATAATTTTTAAATTTCTTTTTTCTTCGTAACTCATTGTAAGCAATATTAACCCCCTGACCTCCTGAAAAGGGCAAAATTGTAATGTTATTTTCTCTGAACAGTTATTTCATAGTATTAAAATAAGGGTTAATTCAATTTGAAATTAAAAATGTAACTCTGCATATCATAATAATCCTCATGATTATCATAAAAAGACCTTCGAACTTGAAAAACAAGTTAAAAATTCATAATTATATAATTTTGAATTATAAGCGTATTGAAGAAAGACAAAAACTCAGTGACCGAATATATCCGTCGGTGGTGGTGAAATGGGTAAAGAATAAAACATATGCATTTTTAAAATATGTATTATCAATGGTGAGCATAGAGAGTCTTACTTGTTTGTTTACAAATTAGTTGTTCGCTAATGAATGTTTTACAAAAGTAATTTTTTTCTAAATTAAATTATATACATAAAATGAGAACTGAAATGTAATTTTTTCAAATGCAAATTACATGCATTAAGAAATTAAAATTTTCTTTTGAAGTATTTCAATAGCTATGCAGATTTTTTAGAAAGTTTTTTCTCTTAAGAGCAATTATCAGGAGAATAAGTTTAACAGGTATGTAAAATAAAGCACGTATTACAAAAGATTTTTTTTTTTTTTTTTTTTTTTTTTTTTAAGAATTTTGAACAGAACAATTTTAACAAAGGATTTTGCAATAGTTCAAAAGGTTTTAATTTGAAAAATAAAGAGTTCTTCATAAATATTTCAGAAAACATCTTTAATTTAATTAAAATTCTGAAGAAGGAAATATAAGTTCCGGCCTTTGTTCCTATTATTAAAAAAATACTTTACAATAATACTACGTGAAAAATAAATAAATATTTTTTTTTCTAAAACATGAAAATAAATAAATAAATAAAATAGTTTTTTAATAAAATAACAACTTAGTATTCTTGATCGGGAAAAAAATTGCTAAAACATTCAAAAGACACCAATTAAAAATACATAAATATGATTTTATTTTAAAATTATTTGTACTAATTTTGATTTACATATAATTATAATCATAATCTTTTATAAAAGATTTAGAATTGTTTTAATATTGCAAAAGGCATTAGTATTTAGGGCATATGATGCAAGTAGCTATGTAGTTTAGATGCAATGTTTACTTCAGCAATTTTTAGAACTCTGAAAGAACTCCCTAAAGTTTAAAATAAATAAATAAATACATTTCTAATTTTTGTTACATTCAGAAATGACATCTATTTATATAACAATTGTAACCAACAAATAAATAAATAAATAAATAAATAAATATATATATATATATATATATATATATATACATATATGTACTATTAAAACAAATGTAAAAGAAACGTTAATTACTTAAAAAATCTGGAGTGACTCCACTCGACTTTCCGAACATTGAGTAATTAACAGTTTTGTAGATAAAGTAAAGAAAGAGGAGTTGTTAAACAAACAAAAGGGAGAAAACCATAATAGAGTGTTTGAGTATTTTTCTCCATATATTACACGATGTTTTATTTAACGCTACTGATCTTTGAGCCCATACATCATAATGATAAAGAATTTTCCGTTGTGTCCCTGTAAAAACCTATAGATGCTAGATTCACCAAAATGCTTATAGTTAGTGCAACAGTGATTTATAATATTCATATAAATTTTCAGCTCAATTGAATAAGGCGTTTAGATGCTATCGCACTTTTAAAAATTTGGTCCCATAGGCCATAATGATAAATATTTATTTTTAGTGTCCCTGTAAAAACACTGCAAGTGCTAGATTCACCAAAATCTATAGAGTGTGTGCAACTGTGACCTATAACATGTGTACAAATTTTTTGTTTACATTAATAAGGCGTTTAGACGCTATCACACTTTTAAAAAATTGGCCCCATTGGCCATAATGATAAAGAATGTTTCTTTATGTCCCTGTAAGAAAACTATAAGTCCTAGATTCTCCAAAATCTATACAGGTTGAGTATTTGTGACCTATAATATGTGTATAAATTTTTTGCTCAATTCAATAAGGCGTTTAGATGCTATCGCACTTTTAGGATTTTGGTCCCATAGGCCGTAATGATAAAGAATTTTTCTTTGTGTCCCTGTAAAAAAACTATAAGTGCTAGATTCACCAAAATCTATAGGGTTCGTACTATGGTGATTTACAATATACGTACCAACTTTCAGCTTATTCGAACAAAGCGTTTAGACGCTAGCGTGTTCACTCACAGACATACACACATACATACACACATACATACACACAGACATACACACATACATACACACATACATACACACATACATACACACACACATACATACATCATCGCAAAAATAGTGAAAACGGACTCATTGGACCTTGAAACGTATAGAAACGTCAAAATCTCAAATTCGGATTTTTGACATGATTACAATACTTTCCTCACTATAGTGTTCGGAAAGTAAAAATATATATGTGAAGAAGATGTTACTAAGTCAAAAATTTTATTATTTATACTTCAATGTTTCAAATATTTCAAAAATTACTTTAGCTACCTAAATTAAATTTTCAGAGAAAATATACTCCCCCTTTTTGTGACATTACGAGAAATTATCATATGAAAGCATAAAGAAATAAAGTAGAGATATTATTTTATTATAAAATAAATATTTACACTACGTTGAAAACGCCAATGTAAAAAAATATTAAGAAAGCAAACTGCAGTTTCGTTAGCGTTAAGCGTACCCTCATTTGTGGAGAAAGACAAGACTGATTATTACTCTTATAGGTAGATAGGGAAGGGAATTCTAAAGTCAGAATTGCAGCCAATAGAAATTTAACAAACTGGATGTGTTAGCCAATAGAAAATTGGGGTATAGAAAGTTATATAAAAAATAATAAATGAAAATCATGAATGTATGGGTTTCATTTAATATTTCCAACAATCAGAGAGAGCGGGTGCAGCAAAATCGCTATCAACGACATTTTTATGGTTTTTAAATATATTGTTACGTACTTGGGGGTTCGTGAGTTGTACGAGAATGAAAGGCGAAACTTTCAAAAGCTCAGTAGTTTATTTACAGAAAAATTCAGAAGAATGGGAGTTTATAAACTGGGTATCAGCTTAAATTCCACATATAAATACAGCTTAAATAACAGCTGTCAACAACAAATCCAGAAAAGTTTTGATCCTCAAAAGGAAAAAAAAAAAAAGGTTATTAGCTTGTCTTACGCACCAATTAAAATTAATTTGTTATTCAAAAGCTTTTGAAAACGAAACAAAAGGTATTTGTGTCATCTAAGTGGCTGTTTGTCATTTCCTTTAAGCGTCCTCCTTTACAAGTAGAAAAGTAGATTCTGTTGTTCTACAGTCCCTTTAACATAATTAAGTGCTACAAGGATTGTTACATTTAGGTTAATGTTAAAACATATCTATTTTTGTAACATTTAACTGTGAAATGATTTTTTTTTTTAATATTAGCTTTTCCATGTAAAAATTAAATATATTAATAATGACTAAATCAGTTACTGTATTTTTACGAATGGTATAAATGTTATTTTTAAAGTTTATGTACTTAAAGGTTTTCGAATCATTACCTCAGAAAGAAAATTTATATGAGCCAGCATTGAATTAACTTCTGTGTTCGTTGGCAACATACGTTAGCACGTTAAAAAAAAAAAATATATATATATACATATATTACTATATTTAAATATGAAGTATATTTTTTTTGTGTGAAAAAGTTAATATGTACATTAAAGATTAAGAAAGTTAATGTCTTTTTTACGAACTTTATAAATAGCATTTTTTAAAGGTTTGTGTTTTTAAAAGCTTCTGCTTCATTACCCTACAAGAAAAAATTTATATAGGTCAACATTGAAACAATAGTTTTTTTCGTTGGTTAACGGTTATAAATAATCGTTGACTGGATAGATAGTCCTCCAATCTTTGACTCATATTCAGCAATTTGCATTGTCTGTTTTATTATTTATTTATTATTATTTTTTTATACTTTCGCATGAAGAAATATCATTCTCAACTATATTTAAATGCCGGTAATGAAATTATATATTGTTTTTGAAGATCGTTAAGATAAGTTAAATATTTAGTACTGTAATTACTATTGGACCAAAAAGTATTTTTTCGATGTGTGCTCAACAACCGACACTATTTGAGCTACTTAAGTAGCATCCATACAAACTAAGTATTCATTGATGAATCAAGGACCCATATATGTAGGGCATGTTGTTAGGTTAAAAAATGATTTCCTATTAATAATATTATCCGCAGCGTAGTTCTAGTATGAATTCATTAAAAACAGAACTGCTTTAAAATGTAATATATAGTGCAACGTTTAAAATATGGAATATCCGGGTAAAATGAAATACCGTTATTTTTCCTCTATGAGATGTTACAACCTAGTGGAAGTACGACAAACCTCTTTATTATGCTTTAGATTTCATTGCCACCACGTCAAAATATCAAATGTGTAAAAATGTTTCATTCACATTCGGTATCTTGCGTTTGCTTTTAGAATGATACGTACAGTGCAGAAAAAAAATACGCTTAACCAGCAGCTAAACAGTATAGGAAATAAACTTAATTAGGATATTTTTGACCTGCACTAATTTTATGTTCACGATTGCAACAGAATGAAAAATTACTTGAAAAGTATCCACTTTCACATTTGATAGTTTGATATGTTAGCTGCGATATGATGAGTAATTCACATTGTGTCAGAGAAAAAACTAGTTTCAGTGTCAAAATACTTGTTTGGTTTATCAAGATTCAAATTGTTTTGGTGGTAAGTATTAGAATTTCTATAATCTATTCATAAAGCCAAAAAATCGAGAAAAATATAATGTTCCTTCTAAATTAGACAGTAGAGTTATTTAGTAATATAATTATGAACTTATTTTTACCAACAGGGGATAGAGATTTATTTATTCTCTAACATGATGACTTGGCCAATATGGAATACCAACAATTTCATATAGTACGTTGGGTACATAAAAAAAAAAAAAAAAACTGCATTTTTTGATTGGAGTATATGCTACTTTCTGTGGTCGTAGTAGATGCTAAAAGATAAATTTCAGGACAGGCAGCCACTTGAAAATTTGTGCACTGTGTCATGAATTGCCACCATCATTCGCCGTATAAACGCACTATTTTTATTTATTTATTTATTTATTTTGCATTCAGAACTATGTATCATAGAAAACACTTCCTAAGCCTAATTTGAATTGTTTAACATAGGTTTACATAACAGTACTCGTTATCTTACCTCTTAATCTACAACCTGTATTTAAAGTATTAAATTTCAGGTTAAGAGAAAGTCGTGTGAGTGACACACCAGATTATATTTTTAAGTTTTAGTGCGCAGGACACTTTTTGTCTTATTGTATTTATATTTATGCGTTTAAACTTTAATGCAGAAAAAAAAAATCAATTTTTAAGAGCTATTTTTGTAATTTGTTGATTTGTGACGTACTCTTGATTTATTATTTTTTTTTCATATTATTCCGTTTTTTTATACCCATTTTAAACGCTAAACTTTCTTTGTTTAAGATTGAACTGTTTTGAATTTTTTTGAAAATGGCTTCAGTGCATTTGTGGTTGGTACAGTCGTCAGCAATATTATTTAAAACACATCCACACTTTTAATTTTTTTTTTTTTTTTTAGTTTGATCGCTAATTTTTGTCAACTTTTTTTAACACACTTTTATTAGCTTCACCTGTATGTATGTTTGTATGTATGTTTGTAAGAATGTTTGTATGAATGTATGTTTGTAACCGCTTTGGGAGCAAACAAAAAATTTATATCGTAAAAAAATACTTCCCTTACTTGAACGATGTGGCGTTGAGGTAAGGCTCCGCGCTACGAACCTAAAGGTCCAGCGTTCGATCCCAGTCAAGGGAGATTTTTTAAAAATAGTTTTTGTTTAATTCTAAGTTATTTTAATTAAAGATTTAAGTGTATGTAAATATTATGGTGTGTCACTCACACGATTTTCTATTACCCTGCATTTTAATACTAAGATAGATATTTTGTGCTTTTTAGTTCACATTTCTATAAAAGCGTGTTCTTTAATTTTTTAAAACTATAATATTATTTTATAATTTTAATAAATAGTATTAGGTGCCCATCTTTTAAGAAAGAATTATTGTTAGAGCTTCAATAAATTTGCTGCCGACTGTAGATATTAAATCCCAATTTATTCTAAGTGGCATAGATTGGACCATATGTTCCTTATATCAAAAACATAGCGATGAAGAATTGATTTGTCCAGCCATACATATTTCTGAATCACATGTGGAAGTTGGCTGCAAGGGCTCTCTCCGAAAATTTAATATAATTTCATAATATCGCTTCAATGCCCCTTGATTTCGTTAAAAAAAAAAAAAAAAAAAAAAAAAAAAATGAAGGTGAAGGAATAAAAGGAACATTTAGAAAAAAGTAAAAGCACAAAATATCCCCAAAATATGTGCCCTTAATTTTAATAAAACAAAACTTTATAAGGTAAAGAAACGCAATCATTCGTCATCTTTGATCAGTATGTCATCTCAGGCCATGCCATAGTGTTTAGTAGATAGTAGAACCAAATGAAAAATAAACATGTTCTCGTGCCTGTGTAACATTATATATTAAAATGAAATATGAAATACATTTACATATGCAATGGGAAGGGCCAATTTCGGAGGTCTTTGTATAGAGTTGCTTTTTTACAAGACAATAAACTTAAGAACTGGGCCGAAATTATAAATAATGTTGAACTTAAAACATTCCTTGGGAGAGGAGATTTAATTGATAAAGAAGCAAAGTATCACACAAAGTGTTATACAGATTTAACAAATTGTCTACGACCATCAAGTGAAGTAAATAAAAAAGAGTTTAGCTCCATCTGTGAAAGCATGGCTTTTGCATCCGTTACAGGACTAGTAAGAGAGAAAATCAAGAACTTTGAATCTAGAAACACACTGCAAAAAAGAACTTGTAAATGTACAGGAGAAATCTGGCAGCTGGGGTGCCAGTATTTCTCCGTCAAATGTACGTTTAAAACCGCAAAATTGTATCACTGACACATATTTTACTCAGAAATTCTGTAAATCAAACAGATTTTTTAATAAAAGTACAGTTTTGTTCTGTATATTTGACGAATAAATACTGGCACCCCAGCTGCCAGATTTTTCCTGTTGTTCCTGTTCCAGATATTTTTTACAGTGCACTGAAATTGTTTTCAAAACGTCTCATTTTAAAATTCCTTATACAAATTGTCTAGCAAATCTTCTGGACATTAAAAGTAAAAACCTTCTAAATATACATACTACTAGTTCATGTGAAAAAAATTTCCATCACTACCAACAACTCAAAACTCAACATTCAGGCAGAAATTACTTCCTGTATCGAGATGTGCTATTTCAAAATGTTGTGTATATTACATTTGGAATGTACACAACTGTACATATTACATTTGGAAAGTTCAGTCTGCTATCCACAAAATAAACTATCCCTTTTTTTTGTATTTGCTGTAGATTGATTGCTTTTCGGGCATGAGTAAAACAATCCCTTTAAACAGGAAACGGTGGTGCTGTAGGTCTTTTTCAAAATATAGTCATGTTAGAGAGCCTACCCCAGTAGCACAACGATGGAAACCAATATTAGGCGATATGGGGGCAATATTGGCCAATGTTCGTCAATATTGCCCCCATATCGCCCAATATTGGTTTCCATCGCTGTGCTACTGGGGTAGAAACATAACGTGGAAACTAACCAGTGAAAGAATGCCCTAAAGATTTAGTCTCTCATCAGAGAGAGCGCTAGTATGACAGTTGACTGCGGTTTTCTTTAATTTAGAGAGCACAATTGAGATTATTGCTTGAGAAACCAAAATTAATGTATTTATTAGTTATTTATGTGCTTAGATCACGTGAATGAGCAAGCGAAACTGGGAAAGCCAATCATCTCTTATGCAATGTTTACGATTTGAGCAAAAATGTCGATCGCAGCGCTATCTGTGCGGCTTAATTTTTTAGCAGTATTTTAAGCATTCAGTTATAAGCGCTTGCCACACTGTATGTTCTACGCGCTGTAGCCATGTTGAAGTAAAGAATGTTCTCTGGGCCACAATTAGTTAATATTATTAGCGAGTTTGAGTCTACAAGCGTAATTAAAAGTACTGATAGACCAGTTCACCATGAACAGAATGCTTCTTATCAGAGCATGTTTCAGGACAAAATAGATGATTTATAAAGAAGATTTCATGAGTAGTGTGAGTACCACACCATATAATATACATAGATGCCTGAGAGTTAAAAAGTTTTTTATTCACAATATATTGAAAAAAAAAAAAAAAAGAAATTGAAACTGGACCATTAGGTGTTTAGATACGAAAACAGTTAGTGCGCTAGTATGACAGTTGATGGCGGTTATCTTTAATTCCGGGTTTTCTACACGAATTTTCAAGTGGCTCCCTATCTGGAAATTTATATTTTGTCATCAACTGTAACCAAAAAAGTTGGCATGTTCCAATCAAAAAATGCAGCGTTTTAGCTTTCTTAACCGTATGCCCAACGTATTAATAGATGTTTCGATATTTGTAAAACTTGAATGTTGATAATCTTTCAGTACTGTTTAATTTCATTAGTAATTTGAAAATAAATGTTTATATTCCAATTGTTAAGGATTTTTCTATTCAAATACTACCCTATTCTATAATATTTCTCAAAGAGATTGTTCCATATTTATTTTCATGACTATTCCATAGTATCCGCTTGGTCCCTATTACTTTACAATAGCATTTATTTTTGTTAACTAAAAGTTTTGCATCTAAAGTATATTTTTTGTAACATTAAACCAATAAAGCACATTAAAACATTCGAAAGTTTGCTAGAATGAAAGTTTGCACAATGAAATATTCCAGTAAATTATGGTATGTTTAAATAAGCAAATAAAATGGTAGTATTCATAGTTACCTTCCCTCCTCCCCCCCCTCTCTCTTAATACATATATACATGTATATATATATGTATCAGGTGATTCAAAATAGTTCTAACAGAGATTATCTTTTAAACTAATAGTCATCGAAACATGCTTCCAATTTCAAAATTGGTGCAAATCAAGAGCAGTATTCATATATGTCATTTTTTTTATGAACAAGCGGCTGTATACATATTAAAATACGAAATTTAATTTTCATACCTCCCTCCTTTGTTTTGACTTGTGTTTAGATAAATATTACCCTTGATCTAAGAAAGAAAGAAAACAAATCACATGTCTCCAAGTTATTTAAACTTAAAACTGATGACTTAAACCCCTTTACCTAGAAATTTAGCACCCATTTTTCGACGCAAAAGTCCTTACTTTACGAGGGGGGGGGGGGGCTATCCCTTACACGATAAAAATTAATCCGTTCAATTAACAATGAACGGTAACAATGAAAACCGATGTTAAGTTGTATTGCTAAAAAAATTAAGTACTGAATCTCTTAGTGGTTACTTGCAAAGTAAAAAATTTTAGGAGAAGTAAATATATTAAACAACAGTTAAAAGAGTGGTTTAGCTTGGTTTGGGATATCATTCTACGGTCATAGTTTACTAATTAAGATTCATTATATCGAGACTTCCGTTTTACAGTAGTTTTCGAACTTAAATGAATGTCTAGTTCTGACTGGGATTCGAAATTTGCCCTTTACAACTGAAGAGTAGTGTGTTGATCTCTACGCCATTAGTTGTACTAGATAAGGGAGTGTGAGTTATCATATTGTGAAATTTTACTTAACTAAAATAACCTTTCTTTCTTTTTTTTTTTTTTAGTTTTCTAGTATCTAATATAGAAATTACTAGTTATAATTTTAACAATTTTTAACAAAATTAAAGGAATTTTTGACTTCAGTTCATGTGCCTATCTCATTTTTCGTATTCCAAATTCCATAAATATATTTATAACGCCTTGAAAATGATGCATGTTATTCAATTTATTAAAACACGTTCGTGTTGAAAATGGTATAAATATCCCCACTGAAAATAATCTCAAGATATTCTGCAGTTATTTTTACAGAAAACCTACAGAATATCTTAAGTTATTTGGCCCATTCTTAAAAAAGTTTACAAAATTTCTTTATAATGTCTTCAAAATTTCTGAAGATATTTTATAGAAAAAAATAAACCTTCAAAATATTTTAAAATATTTGAAGAAAGTTTTAAGAAAATACTATTTCTTCAAGAATATATTCGGAGCCTTACTCTTTTGTGTACTCAGAAAATATTTGCAATACACGGTGGTCGATTAGAGATATTTTTTTTTTTAAATATGGCTTAATATGAGCGAATTGCATAAAACATAAGGAAACTGACACACATTATCCTGATGCATATGTATATTGCAATTTAGATATGATTATCATTATTGTTTGTTTTACAGGGTTACACAAGTTATTCAGATAGTTCACAAAGTATAAATGGAGGGAATATTAAATAGTATTATGAGGGATTTTTTTAAAGATTCTAAATTTTGTGCACTATATCGAGAATACTTTCTTTTTAAACAGAATGCAAGGCAACACAAAAATGAAATAATGCTGTAATAATAATTATATTAAAGAAATTTTTGCGTGGTCCTATTAAGGAATTATTAATATATATCTTATAATTTATATGGTGAATTTCTTTTATTGCTTTTTAAAAATGTATCATAATTTCATAATGTTTAGCTCGTATAAACATATAAAATATGCTTAAAAACAACATTTCTCTAAGACCGTAATATATTCGAGTTATTTTGTAATTCCCTGTTTACAAACCAGTTTCGTTGCAACTGTGATTATATTCTACTATAAAGCTGAACAACTTAAGTGACATACGTCAGTTTCAAGGTTTCTCTAAATTCATTTATGGTAATAAGAACGACGTGAGACAGTTCGAATGAACCAAAGTCATAAACATTTATTAAACATTGTTGAAAATTGTTAAAACTGCATAACTTAACAAAGAATGCATAAGCAATTTCCACTTATATTTAATTTTTTCTGTTTAATTATATAATATTTAATTTATAATAATTTAGTATAATTTAACATATAATAATTTAATTATACCACTTCGTGTAGCTAAATATTTTTTTTATGTAGGTCAATACACAAGGTCTGTAAATGAATCATTAGAAATAATAGTACCACATTCTACGGAAAACATGTATTTTGGTCTCTGATTAATGGATGTTAATTCCTTTAAATTTTGTGCAAGTTAAAAATATAAGAATATACTTCAAAGTTTCAAAGCATATGAAGTCTTATAAGGTTTCCATTTGCTTTCTTTACCTTTTGTGAGTCTCCGTACACAAACAACTAAAGCTATTTATATTATTATAAACAGGAAATATGATAACTTAACTAACATATGCCAGTTTTAAAGAATTTAAAAAATGTATTCAAAAATCAAAGCATGAATAAATTAAGATAATGAAAAATTTGATTATGTTTTGTAAAGCGTTAAAAATATATATCATATTTTTGTCTTTCAGCATGGTCCCACCTATGATCGAGATATTCTGCTCAGAAACCTGGAAAACAAGAGATCTAGCTTCGACCGCAGATCGCTTACTTCAAACATTCTCTTAAAATATCTATAAGAGTAGCAATGAATATATAAGAAACATATGATTATTGAAAGTTTTGTTAAATTTCTATACTTTTAAAATTTAAATAAATATAAAAACATTAAAGCTTAAGAAAGATAATTCTCCAAAATTTATTCTTTAGCCACGTTTCTTTCGATTAGGAGAATCTATGTGCAAATACTGACTAAACGATTCCAGTGTTAAAATAGGGGGTGAAAACCCTTGTTTTTGAGAGAAAATAAGCTATAAGGGAACAATGAACGACTAGATATTTACCAAATCCTTGTTTGTCGGTCGATTTGGCACTCCCCCAAATCTTCGGAATCGTCCTCGATGTTGTGCATAGGAAACGTGGTAGTAATATACGCTTTTATTATGCCTATCCAACATTCTTAAACAATCAGAATCGGAGAGATAAACGAATAGGATTTTTCATTTCATTAAAATTTAAATTATTCACAGATATTGCCTATAAAATAGTTTTCAAAGTCAATATAAATAGCTATCCTACAACTTTAACAATATTTAAATTTTTGATATAATAAAAATACAGGTGAATCAGAATAATAATAATACTCTTTAATCAATTTTAACAAAAGTTCTATGTCTGTTATTATAAACTTTTTATATAACTCTAATTTCCTCTTAAAATCTCATCATTCCAACAAGTAGTTTGACAGTCAATCCCTTTTTTTATTTTATTTTATTATTTTATTATTTTATTTTATTTATTATAATTTTTTCATTTTTTATTTGTTTGACTAATAGGTTCAATATATAAAGAAAACAAAATACATTTCATTAAATCCGATGCAAATGCTTTTTCAAAAGGAAAAAAAAAAAAAATATGAAGAAATTAAAGTCAATTAAAAAATCGATTTTCTTTAATTGCTGTCAAGCGTGAATTAGCACTTTAATAAGTAGTTTTTTTTTTTTAAGTTATTATCATTATGTAATTATGCGTTCAATCAATAAAAGTGATTTTTTTTTTTAAAACTAAGTATTCCCATTTCCGAATTTAAATAATTTAGTGTATTGGAACAAATAATAATAATAATAATAATAATAAAAAAAACCACTGGTCTGAACAACAAGTAATTAAATATTTAACCTATAATTAATTAATTTATTTTTTTATTAGGATAATATCAAATGGAATGAACTTTTTATATTTAAGCATAATGGTTGCTTTAAATATTCTTTCCTAAACTTATTTAGTCAAAATTTATAAATATAAAGTTGAACTTAAAGTTACTTTGAGGTAGTATACATATGTATATATATATGTGTATGTGTGTGTAGGTAGACAGATATATGGATAGATCTCTCTCTCTCTCTCTCTCTCTCTGTGATATACATAGTCATACTTATTTTTACTTTCTCTTACCCATAAGGTAGAGAAAGTATTGTTTTTGGGTCAAATTTTCGAACGCGATATTTTGTTATATTTACACGTTTTGAGGTCCCCTGAATACGAAAATCATGTTTTTAGCAAATGGTCTGTGTGTATGTCAGTGTGTCTGTCTGTCTGTGTGTCTGTCTCTGTGTCTGTCTGTTATCAGCATATCTCAAAAACAAATTATGGCAGAAAGTTCAAACTTGGTATTCTAAATGTGTATCATATAGGGATGCTACAGTAAGCTTTTCGTTAAGATCAAGCTAATGGTTTGTGTACAGGGACAATCAAGAGAATTCTAATACATTACGTCTATGGGGGAAATTGCAGGAAAGTAGAGTTTAACGTCTATAGACTGCACTAAACCAAATGAAACGAATATATATATTTCGTAATAGAGATAGTTAACTGGGAAAATTTTTTTGTGTATGTAGGAGCCTCGCCTCCCCCCCCCCTGGGGGGGAAGTCCCCCCTCGAGGGGAGTAAATTTTCATGATGGGTATCTTTCAAAAGAGCTCGCGAATACCTTTAAAACGAATGGTTGAGCCATCGATCTGCGATAATTTAAAACAAAGTTATCGATTTTTTTTTTTTTTACTTTTAACGAAAAAAAAACTTAGAAAAAAAATCGTACACTTTTTTTTTTTTTTTTTTTTTTTTTAATTTTGAGAATAAAATGTTTTTTTTTTTTTTTTTTTGGATATTTGGTGTTATACTACTTCTCTAATATGGAAATCGTCTGCATTATAATGAAAGATAATTTTTTTAAATAATAATTTTAATAAATTATTTTTAAAAAACAGACTTATTTTTTAATAACCGAATTAAATTCTATATAAATGTAGGTGCATTAATGAAATGGGGGGTTGAGGGGGGCGGTAGCCCCCCCTCACACAGAACTAATTATCATATAAAACTCTTCAGAAGCCTAATATCAATTGTTTAACATAGGTTTACATAACAGTACTCGTTATCTTACCTATTAATCTGCAACCTGTATTTATTGTATTAAATTTCAGGGTAAGAAAAAGTCGTGTGAGTGACACACCAGATTATTTAATATATAAAAAAGTCATTTTTGAATTTTTGATTATCATATTATTTTCTCTGATTTTAAATAGCAGTAGAGTAGATATTTTTAATGTATAATAAATTACATCAAAATGAATTGCATAATTGTTGAGTAGACATTTTTAATGTATAGTTGTTGTCGTATGCCACTCGGAAATTTCGAGCCCCGGTAGAGGAACTATCCGAATTTAAGGCATTCAAAGGCCTTCCGTTTATCAGAGGAGCGTCATATAGGAAGGAAGAACGACTTATCTCCACAAGCTGGTGAAAGATGGCAGCAACAGCAAACAGCAGGAACTCTAATTTTGATCGGATCAAGGCCGAGTTAAACCCATGTTCCGGTACCCCAGAGGTATAATTTTTGATGGGAATTAGAGGAATTTGCGACCACGACGGAATTTAACGTGCACCAGTCGACATTAGCATACACGACGGTCTACGGCCGGCTCGAGGACCGAGCCCGCAATCTTTCGATCACGAACTCGCTGTTCTTACCGACCAGGCTACAGCGCCACGTTTAATGAACAGTAAATTACATCAATGTGAAATTCATAATTGTTTATTTATATAAAATATATCATTAATTTTTGTTTTTCTTTTGAAATACTATATCGCCTCAAATTAATATTTATTTTTATTTTTGCTTTAGAGATTGTTTATCACAGATCAAATGAAAATATTTCAGTATTCAGTGTTTTATTAACATTGAAAATAGATAATTTTATAAAATATTAATCATATCTAAACACTAAATTTCTTTGAATTTCTCTATGATAGTTTGACTTCTTCCCTTCAGTTCAGAGGAGATGTTCCAAATTTTTTTACTTGTAAAATAATTATAAAAACTTATTGTGTTGGATATAAAATAAAAAAGGTGAAAAATAACTTTTATTTCAATATTCGTAGTAATTTACTTAATGATAAACAAACATCTTTTAAAAGTTCATAAAAGAGTAAGATAAGAGTAAGATAATTGAGAACAGAACAAAATAAGTATAATGAATATAAACACATAAAAAAAAAAAAATAAACTACAGATTTTTACATATGAAAGGATGGCGCACTGAATCGTACAAACACATACAAAATATTATCGTTTCGCTTTTTTATAATTTATTTTTTTTCCTTGAAGACTAAATGTGTAATTTATTTTTAAAATTCCACATACATTATTTTTTGAAGAAATTAGCTACATGTTAAATAATCTGGTTAAAATTCATTCCTACATATTTTGGTGCGTAAGGTTTTTTTTTTCTTCTTTGTTTGTCAAATTTTATTAACTGATGTATTTTATATATTATTCAATTTCACTTTATTAACCTCTTAACTGCCACGGGCGACCACGTATATATACGTCTTTCTAAACTACGATCTTTTGTATTTTATTGTTACCAGTGAAAAATTAATTAATAAATAGAATATTTATATGATCAAAATGTAAAAAACACGGTTTTTTAATTTAAAGCGAGATTTGAGACAATCTTAATTTACATGAAGCAAGAACAATTTAATAGTGTTGAACACAATGCAATATCATTAAAAGAGACAAAAAAGTTAAACTTTTTAACGTTTTCATTGCGATAAACGGAAAAAAATATAAATTAATTATCAATAAATATAATTACAATTAAATAGCGAAAAATTTAAAACTTTCTACTATTAAATTAGCTAAATAAATATTTTAGGTTAAGAAAAAAAAAATGTGCTTTTTTTAAAATTTTTCAAAGAAATCTTTCCAAACTGTAATCGAAAGGCTATTCTTCTTTAAAAGATAAATAGACAAGAATTTAAAGGAGACATATGCAAAAATTTTACAAAGTATAACAACGTTGAAACAAATTCAGAAAATTTATCTTGTTTGCATGTATTTTATAAGGAGATCTTTCTTGGAAAAAAAAAAAAAAAAAAAAAAAAAAAAAGTATTTTCAAAGAAAATTTTTGAAGTACACCACTTAATGTTCTCTCATTTTTTTTCTACTTTTGTGAGTACACAGTTCATAGAAATTTATGCATGAAAATTTCGAAACCTGTATTTTAAAAGTTACATAATATAAGTTTAGAATTCTTAATAAGAAACACATTTCGAAATAAAATAATCCGCAAGAATTAATAAATGTCAAAGTAAAAAAAAAAAAAAAAAATCTGTCGATTAATCTTCATTAAAAAGAAAAAAACTTTCAAATACTTTAAAGAGAAGTTTTATAGTTGAAAACGAAGAATTATCCAATTTTATATATATTAAAACTCTTTTCTTGTTACATATATGATTTTGTTGGTGCTTTTTGTAACATAAAATGTATTTTATATTCCTTTTGCTTTAAGAACGTTCATTGTATAAAAAAGGTATTGTAATCATGAAAAAAAAAATCTACCATGTGACGTTTGGGTATCTATAAACTTTGAGTTCTCCTAAGTTTATATTTGCTTTTTTTACTGTGGTGTTTATCTGTGTGTTTGTATATGTTATGAGAGTAAGTGAACGCGTCTATTCGGATAGATTTTGATGAGTGTAGGTCTTATTGTTTTCTTTTTTAGGACATTGGACTCACATAACTTAAAATCGATAATGTCTAAACCTCTTATTCGAGGCCTTGCAGAAAAGTTCTACTCTTAAAAATTATTTGATTTTTTTTTCCTGTTTAATGTATGATTAACATAACTAACTAAATAAGGGGCAAGTCAAATTTTTTATACACGTCAGATTAAGAGAGATGGATTATTAATCCAAATTTTGAGATTCTCAAAGATTTAAATGTAAAACAAAAAAAAAAAAAATAATAATAATAATAATAAGTTCATGCATAGAATTAGGGTTTCAAAATATGTTTGACGGATAAACGTTAAAATTATGTTTTTTTTTTTTTTTTTTTTTTTTTTTCTAGCAATGCTTAGAAATGAACGATCTGTGGGTTTTGTGTTTTCGAACCTAATGTTTCTATGTTTATTTAAACGTAATTGAAGGCAGTGTTTAGTTTGACCTATATAAACACAATAGCAACAATTGCCATTTCATCAGTGTTGCCAGATCAGTGTCCCTAGATATTGTATTCAGTAATCACCAATAATTTTTAATTGTAACGTTTGTCTAATCACTTCAAAAATTGATAGTCTATTTTATTATGTATATCAAATATCACATCTCAAAATTATTGATCGAATAAAATATGCACCAGATCTGGTAACACTGAATTTCATATCCCAAGAGAAATTTATGATACATTTTGTTTGAAAAAGAATGAGCATGCTAATAAAAGAGAATATTTATTTTAATCATACTGTCTAAGAATATTATCAATGATAAAAATAATTTTAAGGAAATGAGGCAAAACCCTAGTATCTTTAAGGAAACATATTTAGGAATAAACGAGGTATGAATATGTTCTAATTTTATAATATAAAGAATGTAACCTCAATTTTAAAGAATGTAACCTTTGCTAATAGACGTAGTTTTAACATATACTGTTTGTGAATTTAATTAAACAAAATTTGAACAAATTTTGTAAGCATAGTCGCTTTTTGGACAGGTTGATAACATGCATCAGGATGGAGAAATAAGTGAATTGCAAAGTTGTTTAGGTAGAAATCAGAAGGTAGGTGACACAGAAGACTTTTACAGTTCGAGAGATAAATATATAAAGAAAAAGTAGTAGTTTTTCAATTTCAAAAGTGAATTGGATATTACTGTTTTAAGACGCATTATAGTTTGTGTATCATGGTGAATAATGGTGAATAATGGTAATACAGATATCGATAAGCATGAAAGTGCTATCTATGTAATGGTTCCGAAGATAGTAAGATGTTAGGGGGTGTTTTTTCAAAATTCTTCTTCAAATGACAGAGAAATAAATACTAAAAAGGAGAGTGGCTTAATCTAGTCAAAATTTCCCTTGAAAGGAAAATTTATTATGAACTAGACAAATTCCAGTAAAATATATTCCTATTTTTCGAACAAGAAGATGCTAATATTTCGAACAAGAATATAGTAATATTTTGAGCAAGAAGATAGTAATTTAAGATAGCATTATCCAGCAAATGAAACTATAGTTTGAACTAGACAAATACGAATAAAATAAGTTCCTATATTTCAGACAAGAAGCTAGTAACATTTGAACTTTAGAAAAAAATCAGATAATTATATTAAAATAGTAAACGTTTCACTTCAAAAAGAATTCTTAGTAAAATAAAGAAATTATCTTTCAAAACTGCAGTTGTAACGAGTTTCTGTTGTTTAAATGTTGTATGTTTTCGACTTCAGAATAACATTTGCGCATATATTATTAGGTATTTTCGAAACGTAAAATCATTTTATACAAACTGGAAATCGGCATCAGAGATATTTTTCTTTAAAGCTTTTAGCTTTACAAAATAATCGATGCGTTACCAATGAGCACTTAGGGATAGTATTTTTATAATAAAACTCTCTGAGCAATTTTCATCGTTTAAACACATCGTCCTATAAAACAATACACAAACGGAATGCATTTCTAGTGTGAGGTACTATACAGTACTCTTTCTAACCATATTATAGCTACGAAACCGATGATATTACGTGACTAAAATGCCCACATTTTCTTTTGAGTCTATAGATATGATGACATGATGACTGATATTATCAGTGAAATGCAGTACCAGTTTTCACTTATGTGCACTTATTTATTTATTTATTTATTTATTTATTTTCGGTAAGGAGTTCAGTTAGTATGAGAAGGTTTTAACCCACATTTTATACCCTTAAATACCATAGATTTCGAGTGATTATAAATTATACGATTATTGTTGTATTCCAGTAATTATAAACTAAACCGATAAAATCAATATCTCATACTTAAAATTTGTAAAGAAATAAAAATCGTAAATGAAAAATTATTACTTATCTTTGCGTCTAATATTTTTGGTAATAAATTGTCTAAATTAAATCCTACTTAAATGTCGTATGAATTAATTATTTATCAATGTAAAATATCCTAGGTCAATATATATATAATCTTTATGCTCGATAAATCACAATTTGGATCAAGAAAAAAGTATTGAATTAGTTTAATATAAACAATCTTTTTTGAATATCAAATTATTAAAATTTGAATTTTTATCTGTTTCTCTGTTTCATTGCTCTATTTTTATAAACTTATTATTATTATTCTTTTTAAAGAAAAGAAAAAAAAAACTATAGCTTATATAACTAATTGAATTACCAGTTAAATGAATCATAGACTGAATTAAAATATCGAAAAGTCATTAAATAAAACTCTCTTTAATCTGCTTACCTATATTCACAGCTTTAGTCAGATTTTTTGAAATTTTTTTTTGGTACTAAATCATTTTTATCGCTGTAATAAAGTTGTTTTCAAAGAAATCATTTTTGAAACTTCAAATACTTTAAGTAAATATTTGATTCACGTAAAGGATGGGCGATTTAATGTTTTATTCTTTTAAAAGGTATTTTATGCTGAATTATTTTGGTATTTAATTTTATCAAAAATTCTATTTATAATGTAAAAAATATTATCGGGGATCTTTAATATTTTTATATTTTTGTATATATTTTTCTTTTTCTTTTTTTTTTAAGGAAAATAAAATTACTTTACATGTTAGTGCTTATAATTCTTGAATGTTTTTATTTGTATAACTTCACACAAAAATAACATTAGGAAATTTTCTGGCATTATTTACTTTTTCAAATTTGTTAAAAGCAATTTGATTCGTTTTGATTCGTTACTGTTATTTTATAATATCCCAATCCTATAATTTATCAGCAACTACTTTGATAATCTTGTATTTCATAATATAGAAAAACAAATCTTTTACATTTTTAAAGAATTTAATTCGGATTTTATAAGAAACTTAACATTATATATTTCTATAAATCTATTTTAAAATTGTGTTTTAAAAATAGATGAATCAAGAAAGGTCTTAATTTAAATCGTATATAGGTTCTATAAAAAAATTTCATAGAAATTCAAGATATTTTCTACTGATGTTTTACAGTAGCCTTGGCACAATTGCCTCTTAAAAAGATCAGATTTTTTTTTCTAAAATGTTATAAATACTTATGAAACGAAGCTGGTTAAATATTATGGGTTTTTACAAAAATATATATTTAAAGTGAATACATGAATATCAGTATATTACAGTCCAGATGTTGTCTTCGTGAAAGTTGAATGGAATTAAAAATTATTTCTTTAAGTACACCAAGTCTATTTTTTAAAATCATATCCCAAAATAATAAATTGTACTGAACAAAATTTAAGCACGAAGGGGGGTTATAAGCTCTAGCCCAACTCTAGTCAATGGGATGTTGAGATTTGATTAAATTTTGTATCGCACATTACATCGTTTCGTTAATCAGGAGAATGCTTTAAATGGCTGGAATATACATATGTACACAGTTTTCGTGGTTAGAAAACTATACAAACATGAACAGTTTGCAGGAAAATCAGTAAGGCTTAGTGCGTAACATCTACTCTAACAGCACATCTGTTATCCAGGACATTCTCAGAATATCCTGAGGACGGAAATACATTCCATGACATTTATACGGCGTACTGAAAATAAGTATGCTGACAGCATATATAACAGAAACGCATGTTCCTATGATACTAGAAATACAACAAAACTACACTCTAGCCAATTGTCTTTACATAAGAACTGGTTCATTTTAGCGAGAGATTCTTGGTTTATACACTCAGAGAAAGGAAACTCCGTAATAATCACTATCTAACATAATCAAAAGTCGAAGATTTTCGAGTCGTCGAGTTTTATTGCCGTGTGTATTTTACTGGATAGCAACACCTATACACTTACTGCATCTTAAGAGATTGAGTGTCTAGTGACCTTTATTGTATTGCCAACAAAAAAGAAAAAGAGAGAGAAAAAAAAGAGCCACCTTTCTACTTATTATGTCTCAAATGATCCTATAAATATGTGGCTGGTACGCATCCAGCGCAATAAACAGTCCCATATAACGCGTAAGACAAATTAAACACTTTCACACAGTTTATAAAATTTTTCATTCCCCTAAGGCGTAAATGACTAATATATTTTCTTCTTAAATACAGTTAATGAATTAAAAAAATTACAATAATTTATTTTTAGTAAAAATGAAATAGCTTATTACATCGCTTTAGGGGTTAAAATTTACATAGCTTGAAGCATATGAACCCTACAATTTTCAGTTACAAAAGTATAGGTAGCAAGATAAAAATAATACTAGTTATAGTGATAATAAAATAATAATAGTGGTAAAAATTAAGAAAAATGTTTAATATTTAAGAAAAAAAATATTTATGTTCGTATATTTTTATTTTGTACAGTAAGCCCCGCATGAAAGTGTATTTTTAAAATGGTGCATTTAATTTGAGGCGTATAAACTTACATTATACATTATACAACATTCAAAAATATAGATTACAAGATTCAAACAAAAAAATTATCCATCACTACTTAGAGGAAATTTGCCACCTTGGGAAAAGCTGTACTTTCCAGTGGACACCTGTACATGTTGGTATTGAAGAGAACGAAGAAGCAGATAAGCTGGTGAAGGAGGCGAGGGACCTAAACTTGGAAATTTGCAGCACCGTAACTTTAGGTGACGCTAATGCAGTTGCTAGATACAGACTGAAAGAAAAATACATAAAAAAGGAACATCAACTATGTGTTATCAATTCAGACAGGATGATCACCAAGACTATCTCCAGACTTAGAACCCAACACTTTTGTGGAATGACAATAAATACAGATGGCACCAGAACTTACAAATCATGTAGGAATTGCCTGGAGGAGGAACTCACTCCAGAACACATTTTCAACTGCCCGGCCATCATAAGAAGCTTACAGGCCTTTGACGAATTTCCCTTTCAAGGAAATCTCTATAGTAACAAAATTGTGGACATTGCCAAGGCCGTGATTTTGGCACATGGAATGATTTGATTTGACTTCAATTGGACACGACACCAACCAACCAACCAAAAAAATAATGGTAAAAATCTGGATAAGGATATTTAATTTTTAAGAAAAAAAAAAGTACTATTCAAAAGCATTCCTTTTTTGAGTAATATGTCACGTCTTTGCATGTTTCTCTAAAACATCAAATTATTTAACAAATGACTGAAATTAACGGTTAAATAACTGAAACGATTAAATAACTGAAATTTTGTCATCAACAATCGAAACGGTAAATTTCATTCATTTATATATGCTAGCGTCCTATAAAGAGTCAAACAAAATAAAATTAAGCAAAAAAAAAATAAAAATAAAATAAAATGAAAAATAAATAAATAAAGTATTATTTCACAAGAAGCTAGATGGTGGGGTTTATTATTATTTTTTGGAATGCCATCAATATTTCCCACCTGTAACGCGTTAATTTTACAAAAAATAAATTAATTTGTATAGTAAGTATCGAAATCTTACTTAGAAAATAATAATAATAAAATAAAAATAAAAATAAAAATGAAATTAAAAAAATTAATTAAATAAAAAATAAACGAATAAAATTAAATAAAAATTTTCAATATTGGACTGAACTTGCATAAATTGGTCTGACAATGTATGTCCCACATAACACGATTTCCTATTGCGCAGAACAGATCTGCAACATTTTACAGGACTCTAGTGTACTTGAATTCTTAATTATTAAAAGTGTAAGATTAGTATCTATATCTTTAAAAGTGATAAGACATATTACATTAAATTCTTTTTTCATAATAAATGTGAATTTACGCCGTGATTAGAATTAATCGGTAATAAAATTTCAATAATAAATTTTATAAGAAAAAAAAAAAAAAAAAAAAAAAAAAAACTGTTTTCCAGCATTTGATTCTGTATTAAAAAACATTTAATAAAAATTCAATATTTTATTATGTTACATCGTAATTTAAATAACATAAAGCCTATAAACCGTACAGTAAACAAATGCAGAAATATGACATTAAGAAAATTCACGGTAAAAAAATCTTATAAAAATTATTAAATATAATAATAATAATAATAATAATAAATGAATGTATGTTGCTATTTTAAACAGTAAGTCTCGCCTTACTGCATTTTCTAAATGAGTATTTTCTCTTTTTCTATTACAGTATAGAGAATTACATATTATTGCTAGAAAATTTTTATATCTTTTTATTACCACAAAATTTTATATTACACATACACTAGGCTGACCAGATCAAAGTATCTTTATAATAGAGAAGCATAACAAATTGCTACAATTATAAAATTATGAATGCATTTTTTCATTCCTAATAAATAAGGACTAAAAATAAAGTGTTGCTGATTAATAATTTAGTTTCTACATTTTTTTTTTTTTAAACTTAGAAAAATGCCTTCAAAAAGAAGGGCGTCCCCATTTGTCCCCAGAAAATGGGGACGTTTGGTCAGTATTACATACACACACACGTATATATATATATATATATATATATATATATATATATATATTAATTCTTGAGAATAAGCTTTTTGTCTTCAGTTAAATACATAAAAAAAATATTCTCAAATATTTGATATAATACACCAAATATATCACTGTATGTAACATTAAAGTACTGATATTATAATAATGAGGAGTAATAATAAGGAATATATTTATGGAAAACAATTTCTGTTATATGATTCCTTATATAGAAGATGTTTTTAAATAAAGCTTCTTGTCACGCTAAAACTTCTTGAAAATCTTAAGGCTTCTTGTGCAAAAGATTCTTGACACCCCGTAATATTGTTACAATATGTTGTATTTCGGAATTTCAAGGTCAATGAAGTTAGAGAAGGTTATCAATGAAGTTAGAGAACGTGCAACACGCACAAACATTTGGAGTATTAAAAGTAATATTAAATTGATTTTGTTTTAGTATAAAAAAAAAAAAAAAAAAATTAAATATATAAATAAATTTTATAAATAAATAAATAAAATAAATGTGTTTTATCTTTGAAATTATACTTGCACAAATTTGTATATTAATTTTATAGAGTGGCCCAGAAGTTCTGTAAAAAAAAAAAAAAAAAAAAAAAAAAAAAAACATAAGTGGAAAGCTCCAACTTATGTCGAAAAATGATGACCTAGTTGCTTGAAATTTTTCGTTGTTTTCTTCGATTCTAGAAAAAAAAAGAAACAACAACAACAAAAAAAAAACAAACAAACAGTTAGGTGTATTTAGAAAGACCCCTGTAGAACAACTCACCCGTGCCTAGGGACCTCTGGACAGTTGGCTCTAGCCCAACACCAACGCCTTAAATTTATAGACATTTTAAAAATTCAGTACATTAATAAGGGTGTAATATAATCACTTGCAGGTTAAGTTATTCATCATTCCAACAGAATATGTTATCATGATTGCTGTGGTCCTGTTTTTTTTTTTTTTTTTTTTTTTTTTTTTCCTAACTCTACCACCACTATATTTGTAGAGCAAGTGTTCCCTTAATTGATCATGGAAACATACTGTAGAGGATTACTGTATAAGTACTAGTGGTTGAAGTGCCAGGAGAGAAAAAATGCAGACAAGAACCCTAGCATATGATCGCATATGAAATTATTTATATAGCTATTTTTTTTAATTTTAAATGCTACTTTTTACTTTCTCTCACCCATAAGGTAGAGAAATTATTGTTTTTGAGTCAAATTTTCGAACACGAGTTTTTGTTACATTTACATGTTTTGGGGTCCCCTGAATACGAAAATCATGGTAAATGGTCAGTGTGTATGTCTGCGTGTCTCTGTGTGTGTCTGTCTGTTATCATCATATCTCAAAAACAAATTATGGCAGAAAGTTCAAACTTGGTATTCTAAACATGTATCATATAAGGATGCTACACTAAACTTTTTGTTGAGATTGGTTCCTGTACAGGGACACTCAAAAGTATTCAAATACATTACGTCTATGGGGGAAATTGCAGATAAATAGAGTTTAACATCTATGGACTGCACTGAACTAAATGAAATGAATACATATTTTTTGTAATAGAGATAGTCAACAGGGAAAAAAAGTTGTGTTCGTAGGAGCCTAGCCTCCCACCCCCCCGTGGGGGAAGTCCACCCTCGAGGAGAGTAAATTTTCATGATGGGTATTTTTCAAAAGAGCTCGCCAATACCTTTAAAACGAATGGTTGAACCATCGATCTGCGATAATTTAAAACAAAGTTATCGATTTTTTTTTTTTTTTTTTTTTTTTTTTTTTACTTTTAACGAAAAAAAGCTTAGAATTTTTTTTTTTTTTTTTTTTTTTTTAATATTGAGAATAAAATGGACTTTTTTTGGATATTTAGTGTTGTACTACTTCTCTAATATGGAAATCGTCTGCATTATCATAAAAGATAATTTTTTTAAATAATTTTTTTAAGAAATTATTTTTTAAAAACAGAATTATTTTTAATAGCCGAATTAAATTCTATATAAATGTAGGTGCATTAATGAAACAGGGGGTTGAGGGGGCGGTAGCCCCTCTCACACAAAATTAGTTATCATATAAAACTCCTCTGAAGCCTAATTTGAATTGTTTAACATAGGTTTACATAACATCGCTATCTTACCTCTTAATCCGCAACCTGTATTTATAGTATTAAATTTCAGGGTAAGAGAAAGTCGTGTAAGTGACACACCAGATTATTAAAAGGTATTTATAGAATCTAAATTTTGTGAAGCTTTATATCCGTTTGAGTACAAATTATAAGTTAGGTTAAGAACCATAGAGTCAATTACAAGAACTCTGATAATCTCCACTAATCAAATCTCAATTTTTTAGCTTATAAATATTAGTTTTAAAAATAATTTAGTCTGTGAATTTAGAAACAGAAGTACTCAGAAATAATTATTTTCATAAAAATATTACACAAGTGAATTGGTTCTTTAAAAATTAAAGAAAGTTGCGTAAGAATTTTAAGGAAAGGCGTATAACTTTAAAACAATTCTCATTGGGACGAAGAATTTCTCGTACGAAAAAAAAAAAAAAAATAGCCATCAATTTAAATCTTTTCCAAAATTTAAGTGAACATTTTTATAAATTTCCATACTCCTTTTATCATTTTTATTGCGAAAAGAAACCGATTTTAAAGAACTTTATTATTTTCTTTGTATGTTACAAAATCTGTAACAATTCATTCAGTTCATTCATTATTTTTAGATGCTACTTTTTTTTTACTTTCTTCTATATGTAATATAGAGAAAGTATTGGATTCGCGAAAATTTTCGAAGTCCACTTTTTGATGGATTTACATGTTTTGGGATATGGAGAACACGAATTAATAGTTTTTAGAAAATGTCTGTCTGTCTGTCTGTCTGTCTGTATCATTTTTTTGTGGACGCTGTATCTCACGAACCATTGAATGAAATTTAACCAAACTTGGTATTTAGTTGCACCCTGACATAAACTGGTGCTGATTAGATTTTGGGATCAATCGCTCAATAGGTGGCGTTGTGATCGCATTTTATGCAAATTTTTAACATGGCAGCATAGGACAAAATTCCGTATAAATGGGCATAAAGAGAGTTATTTTACACTTATGATTGTAAAATTAATATGAATTATTGATAATAGTAGTAGTTAGCTAGGAAAAAAATTTTGTGCATGGGGTGGCATCGGTTCCCCCCCCCGGGGGGGAAAATCCCCCCCCGGGGAAGTAAATTTTCAAGATGGGTATCTTTCGAAAGGTCTCGTTGATAATAGTAATAGTTAACTTGGAAAAAATTTTTGTGCATGTGGGGGCATCGGTCGCCCCCCCACCGGGGGGGGGGGAAGTTCCCACCCGGGGGGGCAAAGTTTCAAGATGGGTATCTTTCGAAAGATCTCGTCAATACCTTTAAAACGAATGGTTGAACGATAAATCTGTGATAATTTAAACCAAAGTTATCGATTTTGTTTACTTTTAACAAAAAAAAACAGAAAAATATCGCAATTTTTTTTTTTTTTTTTAACGAAATTTAACCAAACTTGGTATTTAGTTGGTCCCCGACATAAAGTGGTGCTGATTATGTTTGGGGATCAATAGCTCAACAGGTGGCGCTGTGATAGCATTTTATCTAAATTTTTAACATGGAAGCATAGGACAAAAATTCGTATAAATGTGCATAATTAGAGTTGTTTTAAACTTGTGATTGTAAAATTAATATGAATTATTGATAATAGTAGTATGTAACTAGGAAAAAAATTTTCTGCATGGGGGGCATCGCTCCCCCCCTGGGGGGGAAGTACCCCCCGGGGGGGATAAATTTTCAAGATGGGTATCTTTCGAAAGGTCTCGTCAATACCTTTAAAACGAATGGTTGAACTATAAATCTGTGATAATTTAAAACAAAGTTATCGATTTTTTTCACTTTTAACAAAAAAAAAAAAAAAAAAAAAAACTTAGAAAAAATAAATCGTACTTTTTTTTTTTTTTTTTAAATATTGTTACTCATTGAATATGTATAGGTAAATATAGAAGAAAGTCTTGTGGTGGCCACAACATACTAGTTTTTCTTGTAATTTAAATCAATATTTTGTATTGTTTTTAATTCTATAAGAAATTTTATTTTAATATTTACTTTAAAATTATTATAATTTTGTGATAAAAAAAAAAAAAAATAAATAAATAAATATAAATTTGGCTTTGAACATTGTATACTGTCTACTCCACTAGTTGTCATGGATTCTTCCACCTATATCATGTACATACAAAAATTTTAAAATGTTACAACGTATACAGCTTATTATTACAGCTTATTAATATCAAATGTTATTACTTAAATGGACAGCGCATAATACTTAATTTTGTGTATTAAAAATATACATTATTGACTCCAGTAGAAATATATGTTTAGGCCTAGCAAACTATTTTTAACATAATTAAAATGTAAGTCTATATCATATTTTATGTTCTATTTTTTATTTTAAAGATAAATGCAGTATTCTATAAATTTATATCCGAGGAATTAATATAATACAGTCATGTATAATTCTCTTCGGCAATTACAGAATCATTTGTTAATGGTCAATTTTGAATTTTTTATTTAATTTTGTAAATTAAAGCTGTGTGCACTACATACATCTAAACTAACTAAAATAAGTGCATAATTAAGTAATAAATGCATAAGTGCTGCATTAATTTCAAAATTCTTTATTAGATATAAATTTCCTTCACATCTGTGATATAGGTTCCAAAAAAGTACTCACAGCTATATAGATTATGGTAAAGGAGCAAGTACTTATACATAAATGTACCAAAATTTAACAAAGACATTTTTAAAAGAACCAATTGCGTTTGTTTTAAAAAATATCGACAATATTTCCATACATTATTATCTCACTTTTTTCTTACAATAAACATTTAAGAGTATTGAGCTTGGAGTTATTTTCTTTAAAAGACGGTGATTTTTACTATTAATCTATACATACCTATACATACATGTGTGGCATAATAGTGATACACGTCAAATTTTCTATTGTATATTTAGCAATCACTGATACTTCATTTACGTTAGACAGAATGGCAACTGTCATCCCGTTTTGATGCTTCTACCATTTTTTTTTTAATACTCTACAGTGTGTTTCCAAGATTAGTTATACATATTTTTTTGAATATGTAAAAAAAAAAACATATAAAAAATAATAAAGTGGTGTAAGAATCAAAGAAAAATGTCTGTCAGCTGACATCTTGTGGAAGTTTCCTTACATGAGTAATTCTTATACTAAACTAATTCTCAATTAAAAATTTAATAAAAATTTAATATTCATTTAATTTCTGCATCATTTGATTAAATATATATCACTATCTCATAGTTAAATATCTTGAATGGATACATAGTTCGTTAAATAAATCGTTATGTATAGTGGTACTATATGTAAAAATTGCTGAAAATACACTTTCAGGTTGTGCTGTATATTATTAATATAATGGTAAATTTAAGTACATCAAGCTGTATGTACATGATTTATAGAATACATACAGGGCTACCAAAAATTAAGTGAAAACTATTTTTTTAATTGAACGTAATTGATGAAAGTGCTTTAATACATTTTATCATGGGCAGGAAAACTGTTCAAGAATAAAAATTAGTTCCTCATACCAATACGGCAAATATTTTTTTTTTTTTTTTTTTTTTTTTTAAGGTAAATTTTTAGTTCTTGTTGTTTTGCACAATTACATGTTTTGAGGATTTTTGAATGCTAAAATCAAATTTTCAGACGTTAGTCTTTATACATATCTTTTCTTGGCGCTGCTTAAAAACAAAAAACTGCAGTGTTGAATTTTGAAGTTCATACCAGGTTACTTCTTGAAAAGTTTAATCAAGATCAATGAATTTCAAAGTGTGAAAGTAGTTTGACAAATTTTGTGAATACATTTCAATTTAATAACAACGTTAATTCTATATAAATGTAAATACTGTGTTCAAACGGGGCTCAGAGCATTGTATCCCCATTAAAACAGAATCATATGTGAAATAAATGGATTCTTTTTAACTTAGGTTTACATACAGTACTTTTATATTTTTTCTTTAATCTGCAACCTGTCTTTATGGTATTTAGATGCAAGTCGTGTGAATGCAAAGCAGAATTTATGAATGGACCCCTATTGTAGTTCTTTTTGTAACTTTATCAAGAATTAATTAAAAATACATAATCTATGCTGTTTTCCGGATTCTTTTAGTCACAAGAATTTGATTGTGTAATCAAAAATCGTTTTTACATTTTGAAAAAAATTAACTTGATGCAAATTTTAATATGTAGACGACTTCCTATGCAAATTAAATTTCTATGCATAACTAAGCATTAATAACTAACTACACAGTATTATGAATCGATAGACTTCATCCTCTTCATTATTCTATAATTTACAATAAAATAACTTGAGGTTTGACAGTTTGTTTTCTTGACTTTATATCGCAATTTTAGAATATAGCGGTTCATAAATACATTTTTATATCAGTTTAAAAGTTCTGTGGGGGCACCAATTGCCTTTTTGTTTTTTTTCAGTGGACAATACAAGAAAACTTAACTGATTACTAAAACAGAAAAAAAAGATGTCTGTATAAAGATAATAACATTTTACCCTCTTATTAATGCTAATATATTTTCTTGTATAGATATTCCTATAAAAAGGCAGAATAAAAGTGGATGTAAAATCATGGACAGGAAAATTAATAAGTAAAGCAAAAGCTGTTAAATATACGCTTTTATGTCACGACATAAGATGTTGTGATATTCATGAAGTGAAAGGTTTTAAATTCTGAAGAAACATCCTTTTAGCTTTTGTATATTTTATGGTAATAGCATTATATCTTTAATCTCCATTTATTATATTATGTTGCGTGAACGGATATAGATCTGTATAATATAATTTTATACTTGCATATAATTGCATAATGAATATTTATAAGAAATTGTATCTCAAATTGATATTTTTATTAAATTTTCTAACAGTGTTTAGCTCTGTGTTATTGTGTATACAGTGAAAACTTACGAATAGTACATAAAAACTTTAAATATCTTAGAAGAAACAAAAATTTAATTTACAATCATGATTTAAAACATGAACTACGGAAGGTTTTAAAGTAACATTCTTTATATAATAATACTTATAAAAAGAATTCCAAGCAGGTTTAATTTAGTTAAAAATGTACCAGTTATGCTAAAGAAATAGTATTGTATAGGTGTGAGGGATTTTTTTTTTTTTTTTTTTTTTTTTTTTATTTTATCTTTTATGGTGTTCAAATAAATTTAATACTGTTACATTATAACCATTTTATTCGAATAGAAATTTTATAGATCTGGTGAGTTTAATTATTAATTTAAACGCATACATTTTTAGATATATAACGTAATTTACGCAAAAGAATATCATAGATATTCAGAATAATTTTCCTTTATTATTTGTTTATTATTTCATTTTTATTTCTTGCTTCTAATATACATTAGCGTGAAAAATTAAGAGAGTTGTTTCATTATTTAGAAATTCTGAAAAAATAATAGACATGTTTTAATGAATTTTGGTACGAATAAATAGTTATGTAAAGAAAGTGTTGTATCATACAAAATAATTGAAAAGATGCAGGATTGTCAGATAAGCTCATCAGTGTATTAATGTCCAATATCCACGTATTTATTACACCAAAAATGAGTTAATAGTGTGAATTGCCATCTTCCGTAGTCACACACATCGTACATCGGGACAGCTTGCAAAAAATGATATTTTTGAGGTGTACCTGTGACAATGTCAGTTTTACTCCTTCAGCAATATAGTTGTTGGTTTCGAGATGGCTGTCTGAGTATGTAGGGTGATATATTTGCTTTCTAAGAACGTTCCAGTTATTCTCTATAATTTTTAGGTAAAGTGATGTGAGTAGCAAAGCCATACATGACTTTCCAGAAATACATTGGTCATATAAGTCCTATGTGGCACAAGTCCCATGTCAGTATATAAGCCTTCTTTAGGATTCAGAAAACCTGTGCCAAACACATGTTGGAATATGAGGAAAAACATTATTATATCTCCCAGATTATGACACTTTCCCAATATTCGTCATCAATTTCCCTGGTGTTTGAGAGATGCTATAATTTTTTCTTCTTTCACCAGTTGAAGGTATTCATAAATCAGTTTTAAGAATTAATCTCGAACCGTATCTGTGAAGAACACGGTGTCCATTGACGTACGCTCGTAGGATGATGCTGCCTTCACCATGCTTATTAAGAGTTATTGGGCAGCGAGCAGGGCACAAACAGTGGGTCTGCAACCATAAAGCTTTCTCTCATGTAACCTTCGGACGACAGTAAAACGAGAAACGCTGGTTCAAATGGCAGCATACAGCTTACTCCCGACATGTGAATGTGGGGCGATCTTGTGAACCCCGCTTTTAATGCCAAATATAGATCCATCCTGATTGGCCTTCGAACAACCAATACATTGAAAATAAATGTAATTTTCTTTTTTCTGAGAACATGCAAAACAATTTTTTTTTTTTTTTTGCTAAGTTTAAAATTTTTCACAGAAATAGCCTCAAACACGAAAATAAATAGTATTCTTTAATAAAAGGTGTAATCAGCTTTTGCAATATTTACTTCAATGAAAAATTTATATATATATATATATATATATATATATATATATATATATACATATATGAATATATATATATTATATCTATCTATCTATCAATATGTATATATATAGCGTAGAGAAGATATAAACGTTGTTTAAATAACAATTTAATATGTTTTATCATGATTAACAAAATAATTTTTACAAAGCTGTTGTAGTTGAAGAAAACACTACATACAAATTTTAAATTAACATTTAATTTTTCTGTAGATTTTTTTTTCTTTTTAAATACCACTACTTGGAAATTTTACTAATATTCACTTTCATAAAAAGAGATATATTAATATTTTTTCATTTTCACTATCGTTTAAATTTTTGCTATAATAACATTAAATAAATATAGAAAATTCATTAAAAATGTATAGCGAATATTTACACGCGATTCAAAATCTGTCTTATGTAGTTTTATCCTGACGTGATATATTATTCAATATGCACGGCTTTTTAAAGACGTCGTAGATTAAAAAACTTCTTGTATTCTTTCTGTAATCAAAAATTTTTAAAGTGTAATTCGTATAATTGTTGTCAGGAGGATAATTCAGAAGAACTGCCATGAAAAATGTCTTTACTAGAAAAGCAGCTGCAATTTACTTTTATGCCTGTGCATATTTAATCAGTAATCACATATAATATTCATTAGTAAATGTCCACTTTGTAAAGACAAAAAACATTAAGTTAAGTTAAGTAAAGACGAGATTTAAGGACAAGAAATATGTTCTTTAATTTTTTAGAATAAGAAAAATTAAACTTAACAAAGGTATTTATGTTTTATTCAAAAGCCATAAAAAAGTTTATAAAAAGAAATATGAAACATTAAAAAAGAAGGGGGAAAAAAAAAGTAAATATTATTGTGTTGGTGGTAAAAAAAAAAAAAAAAAGGAATTAAACAATGAATTATAGTGACAATAAATTGCACTTTTAAGGTTTTTTATTTTTTATTTTTTTTTGCTTGTATATTTTCTTACCTAAATGTAACACAATAATTGGTGATTGTACAATATCAAAATATCACAATATTTGAACCTGAATTTTTTTGTTTCTCAAAATGGCTTCTTAAAATGGCTTAATTAGATTTTGTAATCGATAATTTTAAAATTAAGACGTAATTTTTATTTAATAAAATTAAGATAAAATTTTATATTGCATGATTAGGAGTTTGCATCTAATATTTTCACAAACGTATATCGAAACTTCTTAATAAAATAGGCTCCAAAAACATTTTTATTACAAACAAATGCGAATATTTTTAATATTTATGTAAGTGTTTGTATATTTTTTCTAAAATTTATAAATTGGCTATTATTTACTATTTCTAAAAAATATATATTTACAGACGCTTGCTCAATAACGATAGAATTACTTAAATGGATGTAGACGTAAGTATAATAAAATTATACTTTTAAAAATTTAAAGAACACGCTTTTATTGAAATGTGAACTAATAAATAATTTAGAATTAAACAAAAACAATTTTTAAAAAATCTCCCCTGATCTGACTGGGCTCGAACATTAGACCTTTAGGTTCGTAGCCCGGAGCTTTACCTCACAGCCACAGCGTACACGTAGGGAAAGTCTTTTTTTTTACAATATAGGTTTTTTTGTTTGCTCCCTGAGCGGTTGCAAACATACATACAAACATGCATACAGGTGAAGCTAATAAAAGTGTGTTAAAAATAGAATTTCCATCTCTATCGAAGTTTAATTTTCAAATCCACTTAAATTTTGGATTTTTTTTTTCCATTTGATATCAATATTATACTTAAGAGGCATTTACCACGAATTCGATAACCTTCAATATTAAAGAAGTTTTTTTTTTCAATTATGCAACTCTAGAATTTTCCTATTACTATTATTATTATTTTCTTTTGAAATTATAAACATTATCCTGTTTTTCTGTATTGTCGTGGTCAAATGTATTCGAATCAATGCGAACGCAAGAGGAGAGTTTTAATAACTATGACTCTCGAGTTTAATGACTGAATTCTGAGAAATGAAGCGAGAATTTCTCCCGATACAAAGGATTCATAATTTTCATAATATATTTTTACCATCTAGATAGACAAGAAATTCTCAATCATTGCTTCTATTCAGTTTATTTGTTTACCTTATACGCATAACTTGGAAATCTGTATTTCTAGTTAACGGATTCAGAAAATGACTATTTATTCATTCTATATGAAAGTGGTATACATATTTATTTTTATTTATTTATTTATTTATTTATTTATTTGAGTGTAATAATGAAAAGTAAGTGAAAATAGTGCGAGAAGGATTCTTTTTGACACACAATTTTATGTTTAGTTTTATGAGGCATAAAAGACATTTATAAATGATTTTGAAAATTATGAATATATATATATATATATATATATATATATATATATTTATTTTATGAATTTTAAACTTTTTTTTTAAAAAGATATTTCAATAATTACTATTTGATGAGATTAAAAAACTTTTTTTTTTTCAAATAAATCTGTTTTAAATTAACTTCTGACATAAACAAAAGGAAGAAGAATTTCATAAAGCTGTTTTTGAAATTAATTTAATTAAAAAAATAAAGAACGTGATCGACACAAGTTTTCCTCTAACTATTTAAACATAATTAAGTTTTAAGAGCAAAGTCAGAATTTATTATGAAGACTTAACGTAGATGAAGAGAAAAAAATAATCAATATTCTTAATTAAATCTCTTTAATAATTAAAATAAATAAATAGATTTAAACTTCCAAAATAATTAATATTTTTTCGTTCAGTTAAAATTTAATATGTCAGAGAATTTTGTTAATTTTCAGCTGCTACTTAATAATATGGTAAAATATATGAAATTTAAAACTCCAGCTCTTAAATATTTAAAAAAAGACTCAAGTAATTAAAGTTAACTTAATTAATATGAGTTTTTAATTCCCCCATCAGATAAAACATTGTGACTCATAAGAAAACGTTATCTGTCGTCACAATATAAATTTTTGTTTTTTAATATGGTAATATAAGGGGTATTTTTCTGTTTATGATATGATTTAAGGTAAAGTTATTAATATTGTTCGTATAAAATAATAAAGAGTTCAAAATTTTGAATAAAAAATGTTATGAAAGAATGCTAAAGCTTCGTTCAAATACTAACACAAATATCGTAACTAAAAAAAAAAAAATAATAATAATAATTTCATAATTACTTATAAAGCTTTAAATGAAATCTGGTCATTGGAATGGATAGTCTAACTGTCCATTAGCCCATGTCTAAAATATATGGAATCTCAAATAATTAATAAAGGATAACTTTAATAGTTTTACAGGATAAATAAAGTTAAAAAATAAATGATTAATTAAGATTTTAGGGCATGCAGCAATTATATATATATATATATATATATACTGGGTGCACCAAAAGTTCATGAAAATTTTAAAAATTCATTGAAAAAGAACAAATGATTATAAAAAAGTGCGGTTTGCACGATTATTAGCGAACTTTCATAATTCATAACTCAAAAATGAGCTGGCGAGGGCAATTGTTTTATACGTCAAAAAACATGTTTATACATGCTCTTTCGATCAATGCTTGTTTGGATTTTATTTTGTGATTACAGTATGGGGTGGTTTCCTGGTTGGGAAAATAAAATCTCGTTTTAGCTACAGAAAAATGTCTTTTTTAAAGAATTTTAGCCTGACTCATTTCTAGGATTAATAATAGTTCTTAATCATCCATAATTTTTACAAAATAAATCAATGATTTAACTTGTTTCATTAGATTTTTCAGCATATTTGTGCATTGAATTATTTTTTAAGTGGTGTCTACCTTATGTGTTGTTTCATCAGTAATTTTAATCATTACATGATATGTGATCAATGTATCAACAAGCTACATTAGTTCTGCAGATCGATGAACAATTTCGTAATAAAATTACGAAACTGCAAATTTTAGGTTTGAGAGCTCTATTGCTTAAAATCTTTGTAAAAGCAAAACAATCAGCATAAAGCTTAAATTTATTATCTTAAAGGTACATTCCAAACATTTTTAAGCCATTAGGCGTTTTGAAAACTTCTAAATCGCATTTACAAATATTTTACTTTTAACTTAAGTTTTTCTTAATCATATAACAAACAGTATAAAACATTTCTTCATCACTTTTTTGTAGTAAAATTGCATCAAACTGTAACATAAAAGCATCCATCCGTATGAGGCTCTGGGTTTGTTCCTACTCTGTATATGAAAAGTTTATTTATCCTTCTTGACTCATAAGAACAGTTTTTCTATTATATATATATATATATATATATAGGATGTTTTTAAATTAATCTACAACTTTGAAGTTGACTAATTTCACAGTTTCTCTAGATGACACTACAACTGTGTGCAGTGAGAGAGTGAATAAAAGGAATTTATTTTGTATCAGTTCCCCACCATTTTGACAATGTTTTTGAAAGTGCCATATTATTAACCTAAGGTCATATTTTTATTTTTAAAAATTTGAATTTATATTGTCAAAAATCAATACTATTACTACGGAAGTGATTTGTAACATTTAGAGACCGACCTAAGCCTTCTAGAGGTACAGTATGCGACCAGATAGGAAAATGTGAAACGTTTTGGAGAAGTATTTATAAATAAACTTTTGTGAATAGGTTGCGCGACTGTATCACCTCTGAGGTTCTCATTTAGAAAGCCATATCCATTAAATTTCTTTTCCTGTCGTAGTCTCCGCCTTTTTTTCAAAACATTTAGAGAAATGAGAATTTTACTACTTTTTCGCTACCACTGTTTTTATACAAAAATTTCTATACTGTCACGATATATTACTTTAAAAAGACTATAAAAAATTTTCTGAGAAAAATGGGGTGGTGAAAGACGCGAAATTTTCTCATTTTTGAAAGTGTCCTGAAAACAAGGCGGAGACTACGAGCCCTTCTTTAATAAATAATAATAATAATATTAATAATAATAATAAAAACAAAGAAATGTAGTGCTAAGAGTTATTTCAGTTTGTATATATATATATATATATATAAAAGAAAGAGAGAGAGAAAGAGAAGAAAATAATAAATTGATAGATAAATTAAGCGATTGCAATAAGCTGATTTTTAATGAAGTCAATCTAAGTCCTATAACAGTAAGTTTGGTATTTAAAAGTTTAAATCCTTGAAGCAAAAGGAATTCCTTTTTAATATCCCATAATCCTGTTCAGAAAAATTCTTTATACAAGAATATTACTCTTTAAGCTCACTTGTTTAACTGACCTGATATCTAATCAAGCATGCTAAATTTTCAGTGGTTTTAATATAATAATCCTATCTTTGTTTACATATTACTTCTGGAGAGGTATTCTTAAAATCATCGATAATAATCAGAACAGCAACTGCAATTAACCGCAAACATATATTTTGCTTCTACTTGAATAAACTTGTCAGGCTCAAAGCCTTATAAATTAAACAGCTCATTTCGCTTCATTTATTTCTAAGCATCGGAATTACTCTAAGTGCTTCTGTACGAAACTTTAATTTAACTTTATGCGAAACTGAATAAATGCTTAACTATATAAATTATCTAATCAATAGTTTGAATACAATTCTTAAAATTTTCAAAACAAACCTATTTTATAAACATATAAAAGTTTATCTCTGTATATATTGTTCTCGGTCTATTTATCGATCGACTTACATAATGTGCGAGCACAAAAAAATTTGCTGATCTGCATAGATGCATTTCTCTGTAATTTAGTTCATTATATTCCATTACTACTATTGAAAATATTACTGAGAGAATTAATATTCATATTATGTTGTGTTTATCAATTTAAAGAACCTAATTACATTTAAAAACCTGTTGTATGTGTTATACAATTTATGAGAGAAAGAGACAAGCAGAATCGTGCTTTCAGTGCTTCTTTGTTTACCAGTCAGTAAAACAAATATGTATTGAGTCAAATCATCACTCGATATGAAATGTAAGTTTGACATAATAACAGAAAAAAAGTACGTTGTGGCCACCATATCACTTTCTTCTATACTATATTGTTTTTTAAATTCGCGGAGTACAAATTATTCATTAAATTATTATTTTATAAACTTATTTTCCATGGTGTTAAAAAATTCTGTAAAATTAATGTAAATATTTATCCAGAGTCTCTGTAAATTTACAGTAATTTTTAATTAAAAGGATTAATCGAGATTCTCAATCTTAATTATGTATTTTTACGTATTTTTATTATTTAATATTTTAATTAAAATTAAAAATGACTGTTTCTACTTTAGAAAAAGAATTCCAAGTCCGAAATATATTCTCACCAATAAATAATTAAATTATATTGGTTATTAAAATGAATGTATAAAATAAGTTTTTTTAACATCTCCGTTTATTTTTCGCTGTAATTTTACGTAAAACTTAAGATAATAGATTACACAGAGTTTTCTGCTGAAATTTTTAACAGTGTATGCAGATGATTTTTATTTCAAAGAAGTGCAACACTGAATTTCGAAGCAAATTTTATGCCGATTTCATTTGAAACACGATTTTTGTTTTCGTTAAAAATAAAAGAAAGCGATAACTTTGTCTTAAATTATCACGTATCTATAATTCAACCATTCGTTTTAAAGATATTAACGATTTTTTTAATGATACCTATATTAAAAATGTACTTCTACGGTGGAGTTGGGGGGGGGGGGGGGTAGGGTTACTCCTGCATGCCCATTATGCTTTGCTAGTTTAATACTACTATCAATGATTTATATTACATCCATTAAAAGCACAGACATTTTTCTAAAAATATTCAAATCGTGTTCAGAACATCTCAAAATGTTAAAAATTCGTCGAAAACCAGAGTCCTAAAATTTCCACGAATCCACCATTTTCTTACTGTATGCATACATGAAAGTAATAAAGCAAAAATAGTAGAATTTATGGCAAAGGTTCAGTTACCTCCAAAGAAATTTTGTTTTGTGAGATATAATGAAACTCAGGTTTGAAAGAGTAACAAAATCTATTATATCATTTTTTCTGTCATTAATCATTTTATTAATAATGCATGGAGTAAAATAAATTAAAATCATGTATGATATCGGTCACAAACTTTGACAATCACATAATCATGCTTGAACATACGTATCTGAGTACATAAAAATAGATATTAACGAAATAAATACCATAGAAAACGAACTGTAGATTACATAATTTATAGAAAACCAATATTAAATAATTCCTTTAAATAAGTATATAGAAAACATAAAAAGCCTTTTATGATATATAAGTTATGTTAAATTTTTCGAGACGTTTCTAAAATTAAAAAATAAATTAATCGATAACGAGAAAGAACTTTCTTAAGTGCGTCTTGCAATTATTGTTATTATTACTATTTTAACCAAGCTTTCTGTCTACAATGATTTAAATTTATGCTAGTAAATTGCACAGAAAGTATAAGAATAAAAACAGATTTCTTAATGATATACATGCATATATTTTCTGTATATTCTAATTCTATTCGCAGGAAAAATAAAAAAAGTTAGAACTAATCTTACCCCACAGGTCGGGTCAGTTTGGCTCTAATCGGCTCATTAAAAGAAATTTTATTTGGTTAATCAGTGAAAATGTTTGACATCATTAAATCTCTAACTATAATTTTCAAAAATAATTTCTTTAATGATTAGAATTTTCCAGAAGGAAGCGCATGCCGCATCTTGACTCTATGTGCTTACGTCAATAAATTCTTTGGATTCTGCTGTATTGCAAACTATTTATTTAATATTTTGTTTTCATGATTTTTTTATTTTTATCTTTTATTTAAATCACCTGGTTAATTATTTTACAAGTACAATGAGGTTTTCTTGACATTAAACGTAGAAATTTTAGCATGTATTTTCCTAATATATTTCCTTTAAACCAATTATAATATACAGGGTAAGTCAAAATGAATATAGCGATTACAAACGGCTGTAACTATTTAATGGAAAAGAATTTATCGATAAGATTAACACAGAATGGAGATGGAACTCCAAAATTTTGTATGCATACGTCATAGATGTTCTTTGTGACATCCCTTGGCCACACGGACAATTTCTAGGCGGTAGTCTATATCACGCCATACATTCTGAAGCATGTCTGCAGTCACCGACGCAAGCGCATTACAAATGCGTACTTTGAGACTCTGCGATTTTTATCTATGGGTTTATGTGAAAGACAGGGTGTATGTGTTTCCTATGCCCAAAACAATTGAAGAACCAAAGTACGCATTTGTAATGCGCTTGCGTATGTGACTGAACAAATGCTTCAGAATGTATGGCGGGAAATGGACTACCGCCTAGATGTTGTCCGTGGGACCAAGGGAAGTCACATAGAACATCTATGACGTATGTATACAAAATTTTGAAGTTCCGTCTACATTCTGTGTTAATCTTATCGATAAATTGTTTTCCATTAAATAGTTATAGCCGTTTGTAATAGCTATATTCATTTTGACTTACCCTGTATTTAAAAAAGTTATTTTTAATTAATTGCTAATATACAAAATGGATCCACTTTTTTTTTTCTTTTCTAGTAAATAGATAAATATAAAGAAAGTAAGAATGCGTGCATGTTTTGTTAGCGTATGAAATATAAATTGTTTTAAATGAAAATTTGAATGAAATATGTATAGTCAGTAAATACTTTATTTTAAACTCATTTAAAGCAAAATAATTAAATTACCATAATTTCTGGTAGATAACCCGCAGTGTCATTTCTCCACTAGAAATATTATTTAATAGAGAAATCTATACTTTTTGAAAGGAAGAGCTCGAACAAATATAAATTTATTTCTCAATATAAATTTCTGGTGCAAAACTGGATTATATAACCTGCGGGGTATCTACCAGAAATTACGGTAATCAAAATATTAAATAACAGAACCATTCCATATTTAATATGAAAAATTTAATAAGCAAAATATTTAAATTAACCAAAATATCAATTACCTGAACTATTTCATATTTCATATGACTGTTATGATCAGTAAAACAAAGTTTGGATTTAAAAAATATTTTGTGTCATCCAAAATTATATATATGGTGGTCAATTTCGTATATATATAAATTTTTATGAACAATATGACGGATATGTTCAAGATAATTTCAAAGGATTAATATAAGAGTATCATAGACAAGATATCTTTCCACCATATTTTAGCTTATTTGATGAAAATAACAATTGGGTTGTTAAATTTTATGGTTTTTAATTAAAACAAAATTACAGAAATAGAAGGAATAAAATTTTAATTTTCGTAAATTAATGTTAAATAAACTGGAATGTTTTGAACTGTGATATTACTGAGATGTTAATCAATCTGGTTTAAATTAACATACTTTTTTTTTTTTTTTTAATGTGTTCTCCTTTCACGAAAAGCGAACTGCATAAAAGAAATAATCTATTTAAAAAAAATTTTTAAACCCAAATTCATAATGTATCATATCACATAAATCTTTTCGAAGTTATGATTTTGCAAATTTTTTTTGTATTAAGGTGAAATGATAAATTTCAGCGGTAAATAATTTGTACTCTTTTGTAAACCACGAAAGTCTAGGTGGTAAGGCAGTCGAAGATTCGATACACGCATGAGACATTTGATCCATTGACCGATGCATTGCTATGATTGGCCATTAGTTATTGCTCTGGTTGTGCCATCTATCGGTCAATACAAAGTAAAACTTATTATTATTATTTTTTTTTTTTTTTTTTTGTAAACAATTGCATAATTGTTTTAGAATTATAAAAATATGTGAACAATGTTGCTCCCTGCAAAAAATGTTTTAAGTTTTAAAAAATATTTTAAATATGTTTGTGTACTACTTTAAGAATTTATCGATGAGTTAATTTTTATAAAACATTTTTATGTTTGAATACTAAATTTTTGCTATAAACTTTTGCATTCGAACATAAAAAAAGAGGCTTCTTAAAAAAAACTCTTCAAAAACTCTTAGGATACTGTGTAGTGAATGAAAAATTTTCTTTTATCAATTGACATATTTTCTACTAATTATTTGCAAAAATTAACACTCCGGACCTTCATGGTATCGAACGCTCGACCACCGCGTTACTAACATGGCGCTCTAACCACCTGAGCCACGCAGATACGAATGAGGATACTTATATTTACCTTAAAATGGAGGTGCATTTTTTAATAGCTTGAAATCTCGGAGTAAGGATAAGAATGGAGTCGGCGAGAACAGGTTTTCAATGGAGAAAAATTGAAGTAACTGTATGAGGTCCCTTTAACTGGACACCCAAAACATTCGCTTAAATTCTTTTGCCATGAGTGATAAACGTACGAAAAAATAATTATTATTTAGTAAAATAATTACCACAAATCATGATTTATCCTTCAAAAATACGGAGAAATATGCTTTTCGTTTAGTGTTCAATCTTTCTTTCTTTCTTTCTTTTTTTTTTTTTAATAATGAAATGAAAGAAAGGAGCATTTTAGCTTTAAATATTCCTTCCCCTTTCTTTTTTCCTGCCGTAAAATTACACAGTGGCCTGGAATAACTTTCTTATTTAAAGTTAAATATCACATTCATTACTTTCATAATAGGACGATAATTTACATTAAAAACATTAATTATTTACCTTACATAAGTCCTAGTTACTTTCACAATACGCATTTCAAGTGCCATCGCACTCGTCTTCAGGTGAAATGTGACACCTCTTTCCACTGTTGTCGTCGGGGATCATCGGCGTTGTTTCTTCATTTCTTTTCGTCTTGGTGGATTGCTTGATTAATTGGCTCCATTCTTTTGGGATTCTTGCATGTTCGCGATCGTTGACTGCCATGGGGTTAGTGATGATCTCTAGAGCTTCTCTTTTGAGGGCATAACTGTGATTATTGTAGTGGGCGATTTTATTAGTATGTATGCTGTTAATATTAATTAGGTTATTGAGGTGAGCGGATGCGAGCGCGGTAGATTGACGGTTATGATTTAAGTCGGATTTATGTTCTTTTTCGCGGTCTAATATTTTCCGTTTAGTGACACCGATATAGCACGCGCTGGAGTTATTAGTGTAGTTGAAATCTATTTTATAAATACCGGAAGTGGATCTATTGTCAATCTTGTCCTTATCGTTTCTAATATGTTGAAAAATATTTCGGTTAGGTTTAATTGGAATGTTTATATTGTGTTTTTTAGCGGCATTTTTTATTTTTATACTTGCTCCGTTGCTGAAAGGGATAGGGGTAGTGAATTTTGGTTTTTCTTTTTGGGCGTTACTAATTTTATTAAGGGTTTTATTGCGTTTTTTATATATTTTATTGATAAGGTTTTTTGGGTAGTTAGCTTTATAGGCGATACTGCATTTTTCTCTCCGTATTGACAGCGATTAAAAATTGCAAATTTCAAAATTCTTCAATTTTTCTCTCCCATGCACAAAACTTACTATGCACCGTTAACATCACAAGAGAAAGTTGCAGTTCAGATTTCATCGATTTTGGAGAGTAAAAAAAAAAAAAAAAAAAAAAAAAATTACATTTAATTTACATTTTAACTGGAAATAAAATTTTATTCTAATACGCGTATTTCAAATTCTAATGATATTTTAAAGTACTTTTATATTATCGAAAGTGGAATTCGAGATTTCACCTGATTTACACGTTTTGAGGTCTCCTGATAAGGTTTTCTTTTGTATCTCAGCTACTAATTACAACAATTTCATAAGTAATACATCATTTGAAAGCTTTGTTGATTTGCAATCGAACAGTAGACTACAGAAATTTCTACCGCCTTATGGCGTTGTAATATATTAAAATTTCAATATTTCAAATTCTATTTATGATTAAGTTATTTTTAATACATCATCCGAAAGATATTTTAATGTACTTTATTTATATTATCGAAAACGGGATTCGAGATTTCACCCGATTTACACGTTTTGATGTGTCCTGATAAGGTTTTCTTTTGTATCTCAGCAACTAATTAAAATAATTTCATAAGTAATACATCATTTGAAAGCTTTGTTGATTTGGAATCGAACAGCAGATTACAGAAATTTCTACCGCCAGATGGCGCTTTATTATTTTAAAATTTCAATATTTAAAATTCTAATTATGATTAAATTATTTTTAATACATCATTCAAAACCGTTCATTTTAAACCGTTCAAAATTGTTATATGTGGGTTAATTTGGAGGGACTGGAAGGGTGGGGAAGTAATAGGCGCAATTAGCGCGCGTATCCCCTAACCTGTGCATGCGCAGCGCGCACGGGACTGCGTTGCCGAAGTCAGTAGGACCCGGTCCAACTTTTTACCTGATGAGAAATGATTTTTTTTTTTAATTTTTTCTTTTCTTAAGAATAAGAGTTTGATTTCAGAAGGAATATGTGCGTGCAAAGCACGTATATCTTCACACGTGACATTTGGTCTGTGCTGCCGAAGGCAGTGGGGACCCGGTGTGAGTTTTTACCCGCTGCTAAATGATTTTTTTAAAATTCCTTTTCTTAAGAATGAAAGTTTATGTAACATGGTTTAAAGTTTTAATAACATGGTATTTTGAGAAATCATAAGGATAGTGAAGGAATACGCGCGCGCAGCGCACGGACACGGTGTGAGTTTTTACGCGATCACAAATGATTTTTTTTTTTAAATATATTTTCTTAAGTGTAATGTTAATGAGTGTTTATATACAATTTTGAGAATTCATTCATTATAGTGACTCATTCAAAAATACTGATATGTTAGTGGGTGAAGCACGCTAGTAAATAAATAAAATGTGATGTAATGTGATTTTCAATTTTGATTTGATTTACAAGCTTACCATCTGTAGCGCTATCTATCGAAAACAAGGAAATATTAATGTCGTGTCGCTTAAAAATTTCGTACATTATTATTATTATTATTATTATTATTATTATTATTATTATTTAACCTTTATCTGTTTCCCGTTCTAAATTTTTGAAAACCGTCTGTTATTTTAGAAGAAAAGTTATATAAATGATATTTATATTATTACTTAATAGATGTAAAATGCTATTTTTTTCTTTTTTCTTTTTTTTTTTTTTTTTAATATAATAATAATAATGATAATAATAATAATAATAAAAAGCTATGAAGAACTAAAGTTAATTTTACAATTCATTATATTATATTTAATCATTTTTTTTCTCAACTATAAAACACTTCAAACTAATTTCAGATTGATACCTATAACTATTTCAGATGTCGCGTTTTTCATAATAAAGTTAAAAAGTAAGCCAATCTCGTAAACAAAATTAAATAAACACATACATTTTAAAAGCGTCGTTTATCTAAAACACTACTAGTCATTTGGATAATTCGTTGGCGGTGATATATTGAGCGAAATGTGAATGCTTAATAGACCCAAATTGACGACTCAGCAAATTCAATAGAGAAAGCTTCTATTCTGTTGCATGAAAAGACCATCAAATTCTTGGCTTGAGTATACGTTACGCTGCTTTATGCTGCGGGATTGGTTTATTGGCAATAAATGAGTCGCGGAAATGTACTGTGTTGTTACTTTCTTAATATTTTATACAACTACCTTTAGAGAGATTGTATATTACAAATGCCTGTTATTGTTTTAATGGCTCAGAAATTATCTGTAAGTCAAATGGAATAATTTCATAGATAATATGTTTGAAACAGGGGTTTAAATTAAAAATTTAATATATGTCTTAGAAAAATAAAATTTATTAATATATATATATATATAAAGCGAAAGATATTTTATTTTTGTTTTTTACTCTTGTTATACTGTGATTTAAAAATTATATATTACATACTTTTAAATATTAACTATAAATGTTTTTTAATATACAGTCAGCAGCAAAATTATTAAAGCCGCTAGCAATAATTCCTAATTAAAAGATGCGCACATAATTCTGTTTTTTAAAGTAAATATTTGTCGAGTAAGGGTCTTTGTCTTATGCTGTTTGTATATATAAAAAAAAAGTTGTTTATGAAAATTCGCGATAAAACACACACAAAACAAAAAAAATCTGGAGTGACTCCACTCGACTTTCCGAACATTGAGTAATTAACAGTTTTGTAGATAAAGTAAAGAAAGAGTAGTTGTTAAACAAACAAAAGAGAGAAAACCATAATAGAGTGTTTGAGTATTTTTCTCCATCTATTACACGTTGTTTTATTTAACGCTACTGAACTTTGAGCCCATAGATCATAATGACAAAGAAATTTTCGTTGTGTCCCTGTAAAAACTTATAAATGCTACATTCACCAAAATGCTTATAGTTAGTGCAACAGTGATTTATAATACTCATATAAATTTTCAGCTCAATTCAATAAGGCGTTTAGATGCTATCGTAATTTTAAAAATTTAGTCCCATAGGCCATAATGATAAAGAATTTTTCTTTGTGTCCCTGTAAAAAAACTGTAAGTGCTAGATTTACCAAAATCTATACAGTTAGTTCAACTGTGATCTATAACATGTGTACAATTTTTTTGCTCGGATTAATAAGGCGTTTAGACACTATCACATTTTTAAAAATTTGGCCCCATAGGCATAATGATAAAGAATTTTTCTTTGTGTCCCTGTAAAAAAACTATAAGTGCTAGATTCTCCAAAATCTATACAGATTGAGTATTTGTGATCTATAATATGTGTATAAAATTTTTGCTCAATTGAATAAGGCGTTTAGATGTTATCGCACTTTTAAGATTTTGCTCCCATAGGCCATAATGATAAAGAATTTTTCTTTGTGTCCCTGTAAAAAAACTATAAGTGCTAGATTCACCAAAATCTATAGGGTTCGTACTATGGTGACTTACAATATGCGTACCAACTTTCAGGTTAATCGAACGAAGCGTTTAGACGCTAGCGTGTTCACCCACAGACATACACACATACACACATACACACATACACACATACACACATACACACACACATACATACATCATCGTAAAAATTGTGAAAACGGACTCAGGGGACCTCAAAACGTATAGAAACATCAAAATCTCGAATTCGGATTTTTGACATGATTACAATACTTTCCTCACTATAGTGTTCGGAAAGTAAAAAGAAAAAGAAAAATGTGGATGTGTGTGCTTCAATAATTTTGCTGCCGACTGCCTCGCGCATTAATTTTCGTTAAATGTGCATATATTGTATGTCCAATAAATTATTAACTCATTTTGAACTTAACAATAAAAAGAATGAAAAATCATGCTGCACGCATTGATTATTAACACTTTCCAAATGTACGTAATTGTTGTATCGTAAAACTTTCAATGCTCTTTGCCTACGTAATCGCACAACAGACAGACAGTAGTTCTGAGAGGCATGCAGATAGACTAATTGAATTCTTATTCATTTTTAAACACTGTTAGAAAGTGTTAAAAATTCTTAACATAAATGAAAACGTACTCCATGTATTCTAATTTCAGTCCTAATGTATTTGAATATTTTAGTGTAGATCTGTTAATCTGAGGGTTAATAATATCATATAAAGAATATTATTTCAGCATATTAAAAAACGATGAATGTCAAATTCTTTATGATTTTTACAGTGGAAAGATCTTTAAATGTAATTTATAAAATGTCTGTTCTAAAATGTAATGCATTGGGCATTATTTGTGCGTGTCCTTGAACACAAAACAGTTGCATAAGACCTATTAATACCATTTAAAATAGGGAACATTCAAGAGTGAATATGAATAACATATATACCTTTTTTTAAAATTCTGAAAATATTTACGGACACTGGGAGCGAGCAGTCCTGCAGAAAGACAGATGGGCAGTCGGTCAGACAGACACACAAATTGAAATCATATTCATATTTACAAAATGATAAAATTTGTTAAATCGCTTAATGTAAACGAAAATGCAATTCCAGCAAATTTTTAATAAAAGCCCTCAATATAACTGAAAATTTTTATGTGGCCTGTAAATCTAATTTTAATCATATTACATTCTGTAGAAAGCAATCTTTTGGGCATATGAATAACACCTTTCAATTTCATTGAGATTTATTCAAAGTAAGTTTATTAAAATTTGGTTTTTAGAAAAACTTCTCTTAGAACAGTTGCTTTAGAATATTTTCGGGTGTCCCTGTAAACAAAACAGTGGTGGCATTTACTCGATTTTCTACAGAAAGCATCTGCTAGTAAACTTGAATAACATATTTAAATTTCATCGAAATTTATGTAAAATAAAGAAATCAGAATAGAGTTTCTAAAAATATCTCTCATAGCACACAGTGCTTTTGAATACTTTTGCATGTTTCTGTACAGAAGCCAGTAGAGGTATTCACTCCAATTTTAATAGGAAATATCCGATAGTAAACTTGAATATTACATATCAGTTTCTCATGAATATTTACAGAAGGTAGAACGCGGATAGACAGCCATACAAACCGAAATCATTAAAACTTTCCAACCTTATTAGAAAGTGTTAAAACATTTAGAAAGTGATAAAAACGATTAATATTAACGAAAATGCAATTCCAGTAAATTTTCAATAACACCCAATAATGTAACTGAATATTTTTGTGTAGCCCTGTTAAATCGAATTCTAATCATACTGCATTCAATGGAAAGCATTCTTTTGTGCATTTGAATAATAAATTTTAATTTTTTAAGATATGTGCAAAGTAAAGTTCCTAAAATTTGGTTTATAGAAATACCTCTCATCGAACACAATGCTTTGGAATACTGTCGGATGTCCCTGTATATAAATTAGTGATGGTATTTACTCAGTTTTCAATGGGGAACATCCAATAGTGAACTTGAATAACGTATTTCAATTTCATTAACATTTGCGTAAAATAACGGTATTAAAATATGGTGTATGGAAAATCTTTCATAGAATACAATGTTTTGGAATACTTTCGGGCGTCCTTGTATACAAACCAGTAAATATATTCACTTCATTTTTAATAAAGAACATACGACAGTAAACTTGAATAATACATATCAATTTAAAGAAATTCCATGAATATTTACGGGAGTTAAAGCGCGGACAGATGGACAGACAGACGGGCATACAAACTGAATTCATTAACACTTTTCAACGTTGGAAAGTGTTAAAAACACTGTCTGAGGTAAAAATGCTTGCTGCATTGTGTTCCGAAAAAATAATACTTTTTGAAAAATATATTCTTTTAAAAATAGTTACATATTTCGCCACAAGTTGGCGCTGCCGCCTGAAAGACTAAATAATTCCCTTTTTACGCAAATTTTCAGTTTGCAGTTTATCTCATTTTCTTACTGCAAACACTACTCCTGTCATCACATTATGAACTAACGAGAACGATTACCCCAAAATTAGACACTCTTTTTTTTTTTTATTATAACAGTTTGTTTGCAGCGCCCACTCCCGGCCAGCGTTGTAATTAATTAGTCAAAAACAAAATTATTGATTTTCTAAAAATAGCACAGAAAGTGAAGCAATTTGTTATTATTTGCGTTCAAAATTATTCAGATACCCGGTATCGATATCCGGTATATAACAAATCGAGTAATTAACATCTTTAATAAGAAAACATTAACGTATATAGTTATATATGTATTATGCAAGTATTCTTTTTATGAAATATATACATTTAAAATTTTGCTAATATATATTTCCTTACCTTATTACATATCCAGTAAGCAACTCTGCAGCGTCAAAATTACAAAAATTTCTTCTATGTTATTTCATATAACAGTGCGAATTCAATGCATAAAAAGTTAATCAAAATAGTTTATTATAACCGGCATTTTACGCATGCAGTTTGGTAAAATTTTGGCCAAACTTCTAATAGAGTTAAATTACTCTGTACATTGCTCAGGATGAGCTAATAATTATGACACCGCTTTGGTGTTGGCGCTAAAGTAACAAAAATAAAATGATCCACAATTATGTATGACATAAATCTTCCATATCATCATGTGATTACATTCGCTTACTGTTAAACGTAAAATTACAGAAAATGGTAGTTGAGAAATCGTGGATATTTCATAGCACTATCTGAAGTTTGCCGGATCAAATGAACCAAAATTTAGTTACGGGGTTATTTCTTTCAAAAAGGTTTATTTTGTAAGATGTTCCGTGTGGTTTCATTTGGCGAGCCGATTTATAGTCCTTTGTTGCAAATGTTATGGGTTTTCTTACAAAGAAGCCAATATATAGTCACAAAACTAATCAGTACGAAAAAAATTTCTCACCATATTTCTAATAAGCATCCACCTTAAATCAGTATTGATTTAAATATATTTCTGATATGTTAAGCGTGGTGCATCTTTATACAAGTATGTAAAGCTGAGATATATCCTTCTGGTGAATGAGGAAAATTTCAACATAGCAGCGACAGAGTGGTGATAAATGGCGAACACAAGTCAACACCAATCTATATAAAGTTTAAACGAAATATAAAGATTCACAGAATTCTGTTTACACTTTTTTGAAATAAAGAGGTAAATACTTTTAAAATTACTGAAATTATGTTCAGGATTTATCAAAACGTTTAAATGCTCTTTCAAATGAAACAGTGTTTCTACAAATTCAATACTTTCTTATCATACATACAGAAGAAAAAAAAATGAAGCTCTGTTATTATGTAAAGGCTTAAATTTAATCTCTGTTCAAAGAAGATGAGTATTCAAGATGTTGTGTTATTGTAAAAAAACAAAACAAAACGAAAGAAACCTTTAACAAACATTATTTTCAACATATTTTATTGCCAATACGACAATAAAGTCATAACATTTTCCATTATTTACCATTAGTTCTAAAATATGTTTTAAATAAGAGTGAAAAAAAGTTTCAGGTATTGTTTATCACTTATAAAATTATTTTGTTATACAATATTCCACTCTAATTTAGAAAAGAAATCTCTACATCTTAATATAAAAGCTTAACATTTACATTTTAAAATGCGAGGAATCAATTTTCTACATAAAAGATGCCTTGTTCTATCTAACGTACAAGCCATAAGCACTATTTTTGAAAGAATGTGCTTAAAAAAAAGTTTTATGAAAAAACTATTTAAGTTTTTTAAGGTTTAAAATATTAATAAGAAAAATTAGTGATGTAAATTAATAAAGATTACAGTGATGTTTTAATAAGAATTTTGGTGGTTGTTTAGTCATTAAGGTTTTAAATAAGAATAATTATTTGTATATATTTAATTTTTTAAAATATATATTACAAATTGTTCTAGGCTCTTTTATTAAACTTTTGCATATTTACATAAAAACATTAAGGTAACATTGAAATATTTCTTTCATGATATGAATTTTGAATGAGAATATATATATATTCAAAAAGCAATATAATTATAAAAAAAATTTCTACGTGAATTAATGAGAAAAAGGAAAGTCAATTTTAACTAAATAGAAATCATTATTACGGTTGAAGTAATTACAAAACACTTATGACTTATCTAAGCAAAATGTCGATGTATAACGCTATTTTATGCACAATATTTAAAAGAAATACATTTCCTAAATCAGAACTGAAAACAGGAAATTTTAAACCACACACAAGGAATGCAGAGCTGAGATAGTTTGGTGTATGTTTAATTATATTTGTAACTTTTAATTTTGAAATAAAATTTTTGATAAAGGTTTTAAATTTTTTATAGTATGTCAAAAAAAAAAAAAAAAAAAAGTTTATGTAAGTAGTAATAAAAAAATAATAAATTGCACGAAACGTTTTAAACCCTGCGTATTGCATCCAGCCTTTTTATATAAAGAGTTTTCCATTAGGAATGATACAATTTTAAATGGTTAGAATGGCAACACTGCGTATTATATTTTGCCATTTCTTGTGTCATTTGTGTTTAGTATGCTATGTCATTTCATCATGCAAAGATACACGCTTGAACAACGTTTCGAAATAATTAAATTGTTTTATCAAAATCAGTGTTCATATGTGAATACTGAGAGTCATTTGAGAAAAAATCATGAACGACATTATTCAGTTAATCGACTCGATCGATTATGATTTTTTTCTTTGAAGATATGTTAAGTCCCAAGTTTATGCTGATAATCCAATAACTACTGAGCAATTAAAAACCAACATTGAACGTGTTATTCGTGAAATAACACCAAATATATGTGAAAGAGTGATGGAAAATTGGGTTGACAATACATGCAGTATGTACAGAGAAGTCGTGGCGCTCACATGAACGATATTATTTTCATACTTAATGGCGTAATGTAAGCTTTCGAAAAAAAAAAAAAAAAAAAAAAAAAAAAGAAATCTCTCACTGAATATATATATATATTTAATTGTATCACTCTTAATGGAAAACCTTATATATATATATATATTTATATATATACTATAAAGCATTTCAGAAGCAGATCGTATTCGTTTGAAAGCAAAATAACTATAATAATAAGAGTAGTGATAATAAAAATAATGCATAAAAATAAATATGGTGGGTTATGAGTTTAACGTTGCACTTATGCTACGCTGTTGGGCAAATGGCGACGGTCTGTGACTCACCCCCAAGTTTAGTCTGGAGACATGCCACCACGGACGGAATAGAAATGTCGCAAAGATAAATTCATTAAATAAATTAGCTTTTTTGAAAACTAATATGAGTGAGTGGGTTTTACATTGCGTTAATGCGATACTAATTTGACGATAATATGGGGCTCACCACTAAGGATGGTCCAGAGGCATGCTATCACAATTTTGTTCCTTCTCGGAGGGGATGGTTACTCCACTTCATAAAAAAACTAATATGAAATTACGTCATATTTAAATAATTTCATGCATTATTCATGATAGAATTTTTACTATAAATCTGTATTCTCTTTCTCAAATTATAACTTTTTAGGAGGTCTCAGTACATTTCTTTAAAAAAATTTGGTTAGAGGATATAATTTTTTGAAATTTTATATTTTAAATATTTAAAATTATTATTATTTTTTTTAATTTTGTGTTTACAATAGGTGCTATTATTATTATTATAAGACTAAATGTGTTTGTGAAAAAAAAAAAAAAAAAAAAAGAGTGCTTTATAATGTTAATCTGCCGTCAAAGAAAATATGATAATTGAAAAGTATTTTATATTATGAAGGATAAAATGTTCTTTCTTGATACGCATAAACTGGAATTGTATGTTAATAAAAACAGTTGGCAATAAATGACGTTCTCATTATCTAAAAAACTAACTCTAAGCACATATTTACATATAAAAATAAAAATATTTGAATAAACATAACACTTATTCAAAGAAATTGCAAGAGAAATACTGCAAAAATGGTTAATGATTAATGAAATAACACGTAGGTTAAATAATATAACACGTAAACTAATATATATACTAAACATTTCATTTTAACTATACTTGTGTGAACATCAGAATTTTTTCGTGTATAGCCAGAGTATAGGTTTTCTAAATATAACACACAAACTCATAACAACGATAATATAAGTACTGATAAAAATAATTTTGCTTTCTCCATTTGAAGTATCTATTTATTTTGCAGTATCCCAAAATTAGGACGATAAAGTTTCAAATCAACTTAAAAATGAAAATATGAAAAACAAAAAATGTGGAAATATATATTCTGAAATATAATACTTTGAAATATTATACTTATAAAATATTTAATAAATAAATAAATATCTTACTTTTTTATTACGTGCTATTTCGTTCCAAGAAAATCTACATTTCTGCCGCAATCAAATATATATTTTTCAATTTTGTCCTTGAGATATACTGCTATTTATGACAAAATATTCCAAGCAGACTTTAAGGATATTTTTGAAAAACGTAGAAGAGTTAGAACAATCTTTGTTCTTCTAGGATCTTTTTTAATAAAGCATTCCAAAATAAGAACGCCAGGAAATGAATAGGTTAAAAGTGTTTTATTCGACTTGGTGTTTTAAGTAACGAGCGCTGTACATGAAATGTACAGAACTCCATAATATGAAATTCTAATAATAATATATCAATGCTGGTTTTTATAATAAAAAAATATTACAGATATGGAAATATTTTTAATGCTTTATACAAGTAGGTGTAGCTTTGAAATTAACACTTAAGTACTTTTAAACGTTTGGGAAACAGAGATCACAGGCAGATCATCTGCAGTCTGCCACGTTCCCCACCAATATCGTATATTGAAAACTAATCCCATAAAAAACAGTTGCATAATTGATACAGAAAAAGAAAAAAAAACTTCCAGGAGATAAGAGTTTATGAAATAGCATAAAATTATAGCTAAAAATTAACATCATCCTCAAAACAAGATTCTTAGGTAGAACTGTAGATAAACTAAATATCATATTGCGTAAAAAAAAAAAAACTGTCAAACACAGAATTTAGTTCAGCACAAAAGACTACTAATTTCAATCTGTAAGATTTTTATTTTTATTTTTTATTTTTTTATTTTTAATTTATTTTTTATCTCATTTTTTGACCATTAAACTGTGCCACGTACTTTTTAAAATGTCTGAAATGAATTAAAATGAAGTGTTGCAACCTAAATTTCATACTTTAGTTAATTTAAAATATCTAATTGTGGTGTCGAAAAACTGTTTGCACCCCTGGATTCAGAAAAAATCCCCCTTTTATTTGGTATCAAATTTGTAACGATAGGACTGATACTTCTAATTTACTTTGAGGTTACATAAAACTAGTTTACAAAAACTGGCGACGAAGTTTTTTTTCCAGATTGAATCTAATAGTCCTACTAATCGTTTAAAAAAAAAATCTTGGATTACTTTTAGGTAGTGCGCGTGTCTTGTTAATTTGTATAACTTAAAGTTTCATGACCAGATAAGTGCACATATATTAGTGATAAATTATATGCTATTTTTACTGATTTCGGTCATTGCGTTATTAGTTGAATTAAATAGTGTTTATGTGTTTTTGTAATTACAAGTAATACGTGTTTTACATAAATATGTGCAGATTTTTTGCATTGTTAGATGTATGTGTACCATGTATATGTGTATATGCTAATTACTGGTTTTTACATTAGTTTATCTGAGACAGACTGATAAATATAATATGCATACGAAAAATTCTCTTTCACTTTTTTTAAGGAAAGAAAATTATAATACGGATGATAAGAATACAAGATACAAAAATATTTATTCTGTTTATTCCATAAACTTGAAATTTTAAATTTCACTGAGTGCTTGCATTTCTTCGAATATTTTTATTCAAATCTAGACATATTTTGCTGTATCAGATTGTGCCTTTGAAACAAATATACGAAAATTCGTCTTATCTATTATTCAATATATACATTAAATGTCACACAGTTTCTTCAAACTGATAATTACAAAACTTGTTAATTTGTAGTTATAAGTTTTTGTTCTCTAATTAAATAATCATTACGCGCATTTGTTTATATCACATGAAATGAAATCTAAACATATTCACGTTTGGTCAATAATGCTAATTTTTATGAAACTATAATGTTTCAATACCATAATATGTCACAACAATAATGAACTGAATGCATTCCATATTACATGCAACTGAAGTAGAAATTGCATCGGGGAAATGCGTATGAAGTTCAGTAAAACAGGAATAAACAGCCGTTCTAAATGTTGTTAGTAGTACATTACATATGCAACAATGTGTAATCATTATGTTTAAATAATTTATAAGATATCTTATCATTTAAGTATTTCTATATTAAGTTTTATTCATAAATATATTTTCTAAATTATTCTGTTGTTTTAAAAATCATTGTATTAGAAAGTTTCAATAGTTTTTATTTATTTATTTATTTTCTAGCACGATCAGTTATAATCAGTATGGATATAATATATCGCCTGCCATAAAATGTATATATGTATATATATATATATGTATATACAGTATATATACAGTATGTATATGCATAAATATACATTAGGAAGTTCAAAATAAAATAAATGCAGTTGTTTAAGATTTTACATGAGTGTCTAAGGCTGAAAAAAGGCATATTTTCTCTATTTTATTTTGTAATTTAATAAATGAATTGTTTTTTAATTCAAAATTTTGAGCATGTAGAAAAAAAACAATTAAACATTTTTTTTTTTTTTTTTACAAAAATTTCTTTCTTTTTCTTTTCTTTTTCTTTTTCTTTTTTTTTTTTTTTAATTAAGCCAGCGTGTTCTGATTTCCAGGGAGCATTTAAAATATTGGCTAATATTCTTAAGTTTTATTATCTAAGCTACCTTTAAATATTTTAAATTTTAAACAAATTTACTTTTATCCAAAAAATAAATACTTTATAATATTTTTAAATGTTTAAAAGACTTTTAACCGCACTTACTTCAAATCGTTAAAATTTTATGCTATAGCATATTACGAATATTCAGGTTAGGAAAATAACCTTCCAGTTGAGCAAATGTACACTTTAAATCAAACAGTCCTATATTTTATTTAAAAGAAATTCACCAATATATATATATTAAATGGTACGTTGATCCTACAACTAATTGTTTGCTTCATGACACACAGTATCCGGATGTTCTGCCTTAAGATTAGTAAAGGTGCTTATTCGTTCTACGAAGCATATCTTTTGTTTTCTAATTTAAGATTTCGTATAAATCAAACTATCAGAGCATTCAAAATAATAATAATAATAATAATAATAAATAAACAAACAAATAAATAAAATAATTAATTAATTAAATAAAAATAAAAATAAATAAAATAAATAAATAAATAAATAAAGTAAAATAAAAATATTGAAATACAATTTTATTTGCTATGTTCGACTTTTTTTTTATTGCCGAAACTTCAGTTGAGGTCTCCCTGTGGAGACACAAAAAGATTTTGGGTTCCGTCTGTGTATCTGTCTGTCGAGCGATAGCGGCCGTAAAAATCACGCTATTGACTTGCAATTTGGTGCACATGTTCACGAGCCACATGAAATCAGCTGTATAGTTTTTAGTTTGTATTCCATTTGCAGTGCATATACAGGGACACAATAAAGTTTTTCTTACCATTTAAGCGTATGGGAAGAATTTGTATGCACCGTGATAGCAGCTGCAAAAATCACGCTAGTAACTTGCAATTTGGTACACACATTTAAGAGTTACGAAGAATTAGTTGTATAATTTTGGGTGTCTATTTCATTTGTAGTTCGTGTACGAAGACATACCAAAGTTTTTCTTATTATTATGGCATATAGACAGAATTTGTATGTAACGCGATAACGGCCGCAAAAATCCTCCCACTAATCCTCCCATTGATACATACGTTCAGGCTCCGTACAGAAATAGATGCATAAATTATTATTTCTATATTGTTTATGGACTGTGTACAAGGACACGCCAAAGATTTTCTTATAATTACGGCCCATGGGGTGAATTTCGTTTAAATGAATTTTAACATCGTTACTCTGCATTCAACAAAATGAAATTAGCATACATTATTGAGGTACTTAAACTGATGTTTTCTGCAGAAAAAATGTGCTCTTAGGCTTCCTAAATCATTAGGACTGTGCAAAAAAGTTCCGACAATATCACGTAATCATCCAATTTATGTCAAATTTCGAACAATTATTCATGAAAAACGTAGAACAAGTTGAATTTTTTATTGATGTATATAATGTTTATGGTTCGTTTCCAGAGACACACAAAAGAATTTCATGACATTATTGCCAATAGGCAAACTTTTATTTAAGTGCATTTTAACGCATTTATGCTGCATTCAACATAATGGAATTAACATACATTATAAATATGCATAGAAGCGTGTTTACTCTAAACAAAAGAATTATTTACGTGACCACTCAAAAGAACTCGGATGACATTCTGTAATTATCCAAATGATGTCAAATTAGGTTGAAATATTAATGAGTTATAACACAGGTCGACACGTAAAATTTTGATTTTATAATTTGGCTGATCATTATGTTTTTTGGTGTGCTGAAACCGAAAATACAGCCAGTTTTTCTCTGTCACGTATAGATTTTTGTCAATACAGGTTGCCTAACTATATAATTTCTTCCAGTACTCTTCCACTAATATAATTATATGGTAAGTTTTATAGTTTGTTTCCATGATTAATTAATCATGGATAACTATTCTTGTAATTGATCAGCACTAGTGCGACGTAAATCCCAACCAACCAACCTATTGTTACGATGGTATATATAAGAAATTGTGTCGGTAAGCACCCTGTATTGACAAAAATCTATCTAGACGGGATAGAGAAAAATGGGCTGCATTTTCGGTTTCAGCACATACAAAAACATAAAGCTCAGCTAAAATCATCAAATGAAATTTTGTCAACTTCATTTTTGTAGTCCTGTGTAATTAATCAAACAGGTGTATTCTTTTTAGTGTATATAATTACTGTGGCTTCTTTTCCAGGATACATAAAATAATTTCGTACTACTACGGTCTATTGTTGGTATTTTTTAAAAGTGTATTTTAACATGGTTATACTCAATTAAATATAATGAAAATTTATAATAATTTTAAAAGCACGTATTTCTGTGGAAAAGTGTGGGCATAGAATTCGTAATTATTTTACAGGGTTAGATGAAGTAATTTCGATGTGTTATATAATCATTTTGCATAAAATCTGGTATTAGTATTTATGAATTACAGGGAATTAATACAAGACTATCAGTTCTTAGGAATGTATATACACACACACACACATATATATATATATATATATATATATACAGATAGTTATAAAAGAGAGATATAGCTGGTTATTGAGGGGGGCGGCAGGCCCTTAAGAAAGGTTTCTGTTTATGTGGGAAGTCAATCGAATCAATATATATATATATATTATATAATAAGGAATAAATAAAAGTGATCTGTTGAATAATGCGTGATGCAAATAGGACGTTGAGGTTCCTGATCTGCAGATCCACTAGTTGCCTAAACGTCAGTGGAGTCCTCCATGTGGAGGCAAGAAAATATTTTGTGTTCTGTTTGTGAGTCCATCTGTCTGTCTGTCTGTCTCGCGATAGCGGCTGCAAAAATCACGCTATTGACTTGCAATTTTGTCGCATGTTCATGAATTACACTGAACTAGCTGTATAGTTTTGGGCGAGTATTTCATTTGTATTTCGTGTTTAGGGACGCGCCAAAGTTTTACTCGACATTATCTTCTATAGACAAAATTTGTATGTACTGCAATAGCGGCAGCAAAAAGACTCTGATTGATTTCCAAATTGGTATACACATTCCGGCTCTGCATAGAAATAGCTGTATAAATTGTTATATCTGTATTGTTTATGGATTGTGTACAGGGATACACCAAAGTTTTTCTTATTATTACGGCCTATGGGGTGAATTTTGTTTAAGCGCATTTTAACATCATTACTTTGCAATCAAGAAAATTAATTAGCGTACATCACTGAGATGCTTAAACTTACGTTTTCTGCAGAAAATATGTGCTCTTAGGCTCTCTAATTAATGAATAGTACCTTACAAGAGTGTTCCGGCAATGTCACACAATCATCCAAAATATCTCAAATTTCGAGCAATTTTTTATTAAAAACGTAGAATAAAATGAATTGTTTTTTCTGGTTTATACAATATTTATGATACTTGTATAGATACACACAAAAGATTTTCGTGAATTAGAGCCTACTGACAAATTTTATTTAAGCGCATTGTAAAGCGCGTATGCTTCATTGAGCATTCTGGAATTAACATATATTATAAAGATGGTTAAAAGCATGTTAACTCTAAAAAAGGGTATACGCACACTAAATATTTTATTTACGAAACCACACAAAGGAATACCGATGACGTTCTGCAGTCATCCAAATGATGTAAAATCAGTTTGAAAAATTAATATACTTAATTAGGTGCATACTTTTTATTGGCGTACATAATAACTGTATCTCCTTTTCCGTGTTTCATAAAATAATTTCGTACTATTACGGCCCATAGTCGGTATTTCTTAAAAGTGTATTTTAACATGATTACACCCCATTAAATATAATGAAATTTTATTTTAATTTTAAAAGCATGTTTTCCTGTGGAAAATTGTGGGCATAGCATTGGTAATTAGTATACACAGTTACACAAAATAATTCCGATATGAAATGCAATCATTTTGCATGAAATTTGGTTTAGATATTTATGAATTACAGGGAATTAATACAAGACTATCGGTTATGAGGAATACATATATAGACATATATATGCAGATATGTATAGAAAGAGAGATACAGCAGGAGTTGAGGGGTCTGTAGCCCCCCTAAAAAACATATCTGTTTACGTAGCAAGTCAATCGAGTCAATATATAATTTATATAATTAGGAATAAATAAAAATCTGTTGAATACGTGATGCAAATAGGATGTTTAGGCTCCTGATCTGCAGATCCACTAGTAATAAAACAGTTATGATCTGAATTTAGTATGCTTTGGAGTTATTAAACACGCAATGCTTGCTCCATCAAAGGTAACAGCTAAGAATTGAACGATATCTGGGTTAATCCTATAAATACGAAAGGTATTCTACTGTATGTGCTGTATGTGGAAATTAATGATATATGTATTTGGTTGATATGTGAAAAAGAAAAAACATATTTACATATTATACGCGGTATTAATATAATACACATGAAAAGATTTCAAGTAAGGTTGAAAATTAAATTTTGCTAATGAAAATATGTACTTTAAGTATTAAAATATTGAAATATGTTAGAATATACTGTTATATTTAGTACTTTTTTATTCCCTTTTAAAATGTGGATATTTGTTAACTAGGTGGTCAGCTATACAGCATTTATTCTTTAATTAAAGTTAAATTTTTCAAATAGACGGAGTTCTTTTTAAAGTTCATTTAAAATTTATAAAATTCACTATGAATATTTATGTTTCTGTAACTTAGTTTGGTAGTTTTGAAAGTTATTCACTGATACAGAATATTTCAGCGTATACATTATATCAGCTACTAAGCTAACAACTTAATCTGAACTGCTGAGGAAATTTAGTAACGATAAATTTAGTTTAGAAATCTGGAAATTCTAATTCATATACATTTAAATATTTCAATCTATTTGTCATAACAGCTCTTAGGTAAATAAATTATTCAAGATACTTATCCCTGTTTGAAACATATTTTGCACACTTTCAATTATAAATTAAGATTTTGAATTATTCCAAAATGCCAAATCGTTATAGTCCTAGGACAAAATTGAATACGAATATGTGTTTAAGAATAAACGTGCAGCAAGCAGCTGCAGGAGGCATGTGGTGGGAATAATTTGGAGATTAAAAAGAATAAACATTTTATTTTAAGTATTCATTGATTCGTGTGACATTTTTTCTCATGAAAGCTAAATTATTTAAGTTATAAACACCTATGAAATAAGAGTAACTTTTGGAAAATCTTATTTTGCAAAAAGAAAAGAAGTAGAAAGTATGAATGGAAGAAAGAAAAAGGAAAAAGGTACAGTATAAAAGAATTATTATAATGTTAACATTTTGTGACATAAATTAAATCTATTGGCTGATGTTGTTACACATATGCTTTTTTAAATTCTATTAAATAATCAAATAATTTAGAAGTCAAATATTAAAGCTTACAAAATACATATCTCTCTATATAAAAGAGTAAACTCACTGATTCACTGATTCATTGACTTAACACGGCTGTGGCGATTCTATTTGTGATAGAGTCACAATTTTTGGTGAACAGGATGGTTTCAGGACCTTGACTCCCACTAAGACGGGATTTTGCGAAATACCATCCATTCCCACCCCTGGGGGGGGGGGAAGAAGACAAAAACACCTTTATAAGTATAACTCGGCTCCAAATTATTTCACGGTGAAAAAAATTGCATATCGAAAGACTAAACGAGTACAAAAAAAAAAAAAAAAAAAAAAAAGTCATTTTCTGCGATTTTTGAATTTTTTATATTTAAGTGGGGGGGGGGGGGAGGTAAGAAAACGTTTTTCGGAGGAAAATTTAGCAAAATATGAATTTCCGAGTAGAACTCTACCACTAATAGCACAAAGATATAAAAAACCGCCAAGCGTTTTCTTAAGGATATTTCCAAAAGCTCATTTCTTGTTTTTTCGATTTTTGGGGCGAAGTTACGAGGGGGCAAATTCGAGTTCCCCTTTTAGCTCTAAATTCGTCCGGGGAAATCTGTAAGAGCTGAAGTCACATATTTTAGTGTGTGGTTTATGTATGTGTGTCCAACACACACTGCAACGAGATTTTGCGAAATTCTTTCCTTTCCCACATTGGGGGCAGGGGGCAATAAACACGTTTCCAAGCATAGCTTTGCTTCAAATTATCTCAGTAAGATTAATTTTTATCTGTGGGTTGATAATGCGTTCCCAACGTACGCTATAAAGAGATTTTACTAAATTCCCCCCACCCCCCTTTAAGGGCGGGAGGGAGCAAAAACACGCTTTTAAGTTTAACTCTGCTCCAAATTATTTCATGGCAGCGATTTTTTGATAGGTTGATTTATTATGCGTACTCAAGACACACACTAGAAAGGGATTTTGTGAAATCTCACACTATCTTCCCATGGTGGTGGGGTGGGGCTAAAAGTATGTTTCCATGCGTGACTCTGCTTCGAACTATTTTAAAAAGGTGATTTCTTATGTGCGGGCTAATTATGCGTTCCCAAAACGCACTATAAAGAGATTTTGCGAAATTCCCCCATTCCTCAAATAATGGGTGGGAGGGGGCACAAAAACACCTTTTTAAGTGTAACTCTGCACCAAATTATACCAGTAAAGCGATTTTTTGATAAATCGATTGGTTATGCGTACTCAACACACGCACTACAAAGGGATTTTTTGAAATTCCGTCCTATCTCCCCCTTAAGGGTTGGGGGGGGAGGCAAAAATATGTTTCCATGTGTAACTTTGTTCCAAATTATGTTAGAATGGTAATTTTTGAGTGCGGGCTGCATATATGTACTCAACACGCACTACAAAGATACTTTGTGAAATTCCACCTTACCGCCTTTTGGGGGTGGGGGTAGGCATAAAACGTGCATCCATGCGTAACTGTGCGGTAAATTATTCTAGGAAGGAGATATTTGATGTGTGGGTCGAAGGTAACTTATAGTATAAATATATTATGCGAAACCCCTTTCCCCTTCCCTCCTTTACCCATTTCGTACTGACATTGCGAATTACACCTTAGAATGGCGAATTTTCGTGTGTGCATGTTCATTAAGTGTCGGCGATATACACTTTGACGGAATTTTGCAGAACTTTCAACTTTACTCGCGAGGGAGGGACAGTAAAAAGCAGGTAAGGTACTGCCGAAGGCATTGGGTTTCCAAACTCGACGTGTGGCGTGTGGGAAAACTGCTACCGAAAATAGCTGTGAACTTTAGATTAAACTTTAACTTAATTTTGACTGATTTCAATGACTTTTTAGATTTTTTTTAATTATTACTAATGAAATGGTATTTTGATAATTCAGTTCAGTATAATGACCAGCGAAGCGGGCAAAGCCTGTTAGTAATCAGTAAATGCATGTTAGAGATTCCGTGCCATTGATAAAGCGTTTTTTTTTTTTTTTTTTTTTTTTTTTGAGGGGCGAGGTTCATTTACAGTATATGAGTATCATTGCTGCCTGCTTTATATTTAAAATTCTCCTTATAATTTTACGGACTTATCTCTGTATTATGAAATGTGTTTTATCCGAACAGCATTAATTTTTGCAGATTTATTGGACGTGTAAAAATAAAATTTTTATTTTGATCAGAATCAAATTTTAATTTGGTTAATTGTATCAAAATTTCATTTGGTAATCCAAACAACAGACTAATTTCTTTATTACATAAACTTAACGGGCAGAAAAATTTCATCGCCTTTCGATATTCAGTTAGTTAGAAGCATTTGAGATAGCGCCAAGTGTAAGCCTACATTTTCATTTATTTTGTTTTATGTTTTTGTAGATTTCCACTTATGATTACTCTTTCTTACTAATGTGTTAGACCTCTCTCCCTCTTCTTTTACGTTTTCTGTAATAATTTAAACTAAGAGAGCCTAAGAGAGACAACCCAAAAGTGTTTGATCTGTAGTATTCCCCCCCCCCCCCAAAAAAAAAAAAAAAAAAAAAAAAAAAAAACTGGAAACGTATATTAAGAACTAAATTTGTCAAAAGGAAGTACAGAAATACCGTCAGGGACAACTCCACCGCAACAAGGGGCTTCAAAATAACACCGAATTATAATAAAGACATTTGGAATAACAATGTCATATGAATCCCTTGGAAACAACGGGAAATAGCACCATAAGGCTAAGGTTGAAAGATTAAAAGGTTTTGTCAAGAATATAATAGAAAGTAATGTTGGTTAAGTAGTTACAAAAGTTAAATTGTTTTAATATTTTGGTATGTAGAGACGCTCTTTTATAAATATTAGACAGCCAAACATTCGAGGGATTTGACGTACGTTTAATGTGCCAGTAATGTTTAAGCTCGCTGTTAAAATGTCAAAATAATAATGTGTAGGATTGGGTAATTTACCACATTCACACATGTCAGTTATTTATTTTTAGAATTTAAAAAGATAACACTTGGAAAGAAAATGGACAGTAAGGAAGGCACATAAATGTTTTCTAAGCAAATATTCATCTTGTAAAACTAGTTGGCATAGGTGGACTCTGCTCAGTTCCCCATCATATTTATGTTCTCATAAATTTCTAGTTTGAGACATATAATCATGTTAAAAGAAATGAATTTGACAAAAGCTTGATACAGTGACAGAATGAAATCCCCGCCTAATAGGGTATCCACCGTTCACTTCGATATATTTATCTTATTCTAATCTATTAATTTATTTTATCAGGGTCAATTCGTTGTTTAGTTTCCATGCTACTATTTCCAATGCAATAATCCTCAAAATTCATATTTATATGAATACAATTTCGCTATGTGGGTAAAATCGTAAATTACAAATAATTTACGAAATTTTACTATTAGAATATTTGTATTCAATCATGTTCAAACAAATATCATAAATGTAATTTTGAAGTTGTCTAATGTATTTATGATCCTCAAAATGGAAGTTTATGCTCAAATTTGCCTTATTCTGACACGTTAAGTAAATCGTAAATTTCAAATAACTTACGAATTTTTTAAATTGGAAAAATCATAGTCTATGATATTCATGCCAGTATCCTAAATAATATTTCGAAAGTGGTTTGACATCTTTACGATGAAAATATCCCCCAAGATTGACGTTTATGTGAAATTTTGCTCTATTCTGCCATGTTAAGAAATTCATAAATTTCCAATAACTTACGAAATTTTCATATTGAAAAATTCATAGTCATTAATATTCATACCAGTATCCTAAATAATATTTCAAAAGTAGTCTGACATCTTTACGATGAAAATATCTCTGAAAATTGACGTTTATGTGAAATTTTGCCCTATACTGCCATGTTAAGAAATTCGTAAATTTCCAATAACTTGCGAAATTTTCAAAGTAGCATATTTATAGTTACTGATGTTCCTTCCGGCATCAAAACTGATATTTTAAAGCTAGTGTGACATTTTTACAGTAAAACTTTCCATTTAATGCACGTTTAAGTGAATTTTTGTTCTATTCTCCCATGTTAAGAAAATCGTAAATTTCTAATAACTTACGAAGTTTTTAAATTCGAATGTTGCAAATGAATAGGGTTCTTGCCAGTGTCGAAAGTAATATTTTAAGACTGATCTGACCTCTCTGCGACAATTTGTTCTTGAGATATCGTGTACACAGGCTAACAAACTATCGGACTTACACACTAACACACTAACAGACTAACAGACACCCTACAGACAGACACCATAGAAATTTTGTCATTTTCGGATTCCTCACACCTGAAAACGTGTAAAAAAGTCAAACAAGAAAGAAAAATCATGAAGTACGCATTGATTAGTAACACTTTCCAACTGTACGTAATTGTTGTATCGAATAACTTTTAATATTCTTTGCCTACGTTATCACACAACAGACAGAAGGACTAAAAAATATACAGATAGACTAATGGATTTTAGAATTACTCTTGGGCATTTTGGAAAGTGTTAAAAAGGCTTTACGCAAAAGAAAATGCAGCCATTAGATTATAATTAAAGCTTTTGATCTCTCTGAATATTTTAGTGTAGCCCTGTAAATCAGAAAGTTAATCATATCATATTCTATAGAAAACATTATTTTAGAATATTGCCAATACATTTCAATATATTTATGATTTTTACATTAGAAAGATTTTTAAATATAACTTTCAAAAAATTCTGTTCTAAAACGTAATGCATTGACATTTTTTTTTTTTTGTTGTCCCTGTAAACAAACTAGATATACAGGACCTATTAATGTCATTTTAAATGGGGAACATTCTATACGGAAAATATTTATAAAAATAACAATCATAGTACACAATGCTTTCGAATGCTTTTGGGTGTCCCTGTACACAAACCAGAAGACAGATTCATTTCATTTTCAATATGGAACATCCTTTAGTAAACTTCAATAAAATATATCAGTTTCGAGAAATTCAATAAATATTTACGGGAGTTAGAGCGCGGGCAGACAGACAGTTAGACAGACAGTTGGGCAGATACACAAACTGAAATCATATTCATACTTAAAAATGTTAGAAAGTGTTAAAAACGCTTAATGTCAACGAAAGTACAATTCTAGCAACTTTTTTTTAACAGCTGTTAATATAAATGGATATTTTTGTGGCACTCTGTGAATCTAATGCTAATCATGCTATATTCTATGCAAACAATTTTTTGAGCGTATAAATTAAATATTTCAATTTCATAAAACTTCGTGGAAAGTAAAGTTATTAAAATTTGATTTATAGAAATATCTCTCATAAAACGCAATGCTTTGGAATACTTTTAAGTGTCCCTGTACATAAATCGGTGGTGGTATATCCTCCATTTTATACAGTAAACTTCCAATAGTAAACTTGAATAACATATTTCAATTTCATTGAGATATGTCTAGAGTAAAGGTATGAAAACATGGTTTGTAGAAATTCCTCTCATAGAACACAACGCTTTGAAATACTTTCGGGTGTCTCTGTACACAAACCAAGAGAGGTATAAACTCCATTATCAATAGGAAACATCCGATAGTGAACTTGAATAAGATATATCAGTTTCAAGAAATTCCATAAATATGTACGGGAGTTAGTGCTCGGACACACAGACAGGCAGAAAGACAGACGGACAGGCAGATACACAAAACTGAAATGATATTTACACTTAAAAATGTTAGAAAGTGTTAAAAACGCTTAATGTACACGCAAGAACAATTCTAGCAATTTTTTATTAATAGCTCTAAGTATTAATGGATATTTTTGTGCCACCCTGTAAATCTAATGCTAATCATGCTTTATTCTATGCAAAGCATTCTTTTGTGCATATAAATAACATATTTCAATTTCCTAAAACTTCGTGTAAAGTAAAGTTATTAAAATTGTATTTATAGAAATATCTCTCATAGAACGCAATGCTTTGGAATACTTTTGAGTGTCCCTGTATATAAACCGTTGGTGGTATTTCCTCCATTTTATACAGGAAAAATTCAATAGTGAACTTAAATAACATATTTCAATTTCATTCAGATATGCCTACAGTAAAGGTATGAAAATATGGTTTATATAAATACCTCTCATAGATTACAATGCTTTGAAATACTTTTGGGTGTCCCTGTACACAAACCAGTAGAGATATAAACTCCATTTTCAATAGGGAACGTCCGATAGTGAACTTGAATGACATATTTTAATTTTATTAAGATATATCTACAGTAAAGGTATGAAAATATGGTTTATAGAAATATCTCTCATAGAACACAATGCTTTGAAATACCTTCGGGTGTCCCTGTACGCAAACCAGTAGAGGTATAACGTCCATTTTTAATAGAGAACATCCGATAGTGAACTTGAATAACATATATCAGTTTGAAGAAATTCCATATATATTTACGGGAGTTAGAGCGCGGACAGACACACAGGCAGACAGACAGGCGGACAGGCATATACACAAAACTGAAATCATATTTACACTTACAAAATGTTAGAAAGTGTTAAAAACGCTTATTGTCAACGAAAGTACAATTCTAGCAATTTTTTATTAATAGCTCTTAATATAAATGGATATTTTTGTGGCACCCTGTAAATCTAATGCTAATCATGGTATATTCTATGCAAAGCATTTTTTGTGTGCATATAAATAACATATTTCAATTTCCTAAAACTTCGTGGAAAGTAAAGTTATTAAAATTTGATTTATAGAAATATCTCTCATAGAACGCAATGCTTTGAAATACTTTTGAGTGTCCCTGTACATAAACCGATGGTGGTATTTATTCCATTTTGTACAGGAAACATCCAATAGTGAACTTGAATAACATATTTCAATTTCATTGAGATATGTCTACAGTAAAGGTATGAAAATATGGTTTATAGAAATACCTCTCATAGAACACAATGCTTTGAAATACTTTCCCTGTACACAAACGAGTAGAGGTATAAACTCCATTTTGAATAGGGAACGTCCGATAGTGAATTTGAATAACATATATCAGTTTCAAGAAATTCCATAAATAATTACGGGAGTTAGAGCGCGGACATACAGACGGATAGACAGACAAACCGAAGTCATAAACATTTTTTCAACCTTGTTGGAAAGTGTTAAAAATGTTAGAAAATGTTAAAAATGCTTAACGTAAACGAAAGTACAATTCTAGCAATTTTTTACTAATAGCTCTTAATGTAACTGTATATTTTTGTGCCACCCTGTAAATCTAATTCTATTCATGCTATATTCTGTGGAAAGCATTCTTTTGTGCATATAAATAACATATTTCAATTTCCAAAAACTTCGTGGAAAGTAAAGTTATTAAAATTTGATTTATAGAAATATCTCTCATAGAACTCAATGCTTTGGAATTTTTTGAGTGTCCCTGTACATAAACCAATGGTGGTATTTCCTCCATTTTATACAGGAAACATCCAATACTGAACTTGAATAACATATTTCAATTTCATTAAGGTATGTCTACAGTAAAGGTATGAAAATATGGTTTATAGAAATACCTCTCATAGAACACAATGCTTTGAAATACTTTCGAGTGTCCCTGTACACAAACCAATAGAGGTATAAACTCCATTTTCAATAGGGAACGTTCGATAGTGAACTTAAATAACATATTTCAATTTCATTAAGATAGGTCTACAGTAAAGGTATGAAAACATGGTTTATAGAAATACCTCTCATAGAACACAATGCTTTGAAATACTTTCGGGTGTCCCTGTACACAAACCAGTAAAGGTATAAACTCCATTTTCAATAGGGAACGTCCGATAGTGAACTTGAATAACATATATCAGTTTCAAGAAATTCCATAAATATTTACGGGATTTAGAGCGCGGACAGAGAGACGGACAAATGGACAGACGGACAGACAGACGGACAGACGAACAGACGAACAGACGGACAGACAAACCGAAGTCATAAACACTTTTGAACCTTGTTGGAAAGTGTTAAAAACCGAGGTCGAAAATTTTCACGATTACCTAAGTTCCCCATACCTATAGTATGATAGGGAACTAATACGTGGAGAGAGATCATAAAAAAACTACATTAATTATATGAAATCTCGCTCTTTATCGAGCGGAACTATGACAGGCTTTCTTTCTTTATTTATATTTACAGTGAAATTTCATGCCTCTTGAATTTATATTCCAGAAAAATTAATAGGTTTAGATTTCTTGCAGCCCTCATTGCTTTTTGTTTAATTTAAAAATTAATGAATGTTGTTCGATAAACTTCTGTCTTACTATTCACTCCAGACGTCCACATATGTGGACCTCTATTCTTTCCTTTATAAAACTATACCAATTAATATTAGTTCCCCATCATACTGTAGGTATGGGGAACTTAGGTAATCGTGAAAATTTTCCACCTCGGTTCTTTTACTTTTTTACACGTTTTCAGGTGTGAGGAATCCGAAAATGACAAAATATGTATGGTGTCTGTCTGTAGGGTGTCTGTTAGTGTGTTCGTCTGTTAGTCTGTTAGTGGGTTAGTGTGTTAGTCCGTTAGTCGGTGTACACGATATCTCAAGAACAAATTGTCGCAGAGAGATCAGATCAGTTTTAAAATATTACTTTCAACACTGGCAAGAACCCTATTCATTTGCAACATTCGAATTTAAAATCTTCAGCAGTTATTCGAAATTTACGATTTTCTTAACATGGCAGTATAGGGCAAATTTTCACATAAACGTCAATTTTGAGAGATATTTTCATCGTAAAGATGTCAGACTACTTTTGAAATATTATTTAGAACACTGGCATGAATATTAATGACTATGAATTTTCCAATATAAAAATTTCGTAAGTTATTGGAAATTTACTAATTTCTTAATATGGCAGAATAGAGCAAAATTTCACATAAACGTCAATCTTGAGGGATATTTTCCTCGTAAAGATGTCAAACCACTTTCGCAATTTTATTTAGGGTACTGACATGAATACCATAAAGTATCATTTTTCCAATTTAAAAAATTCGTAAGTTATTTGGAATTTACGATTTACTTAAAATGGCAGAATAAGGCAAAATCGAGCATAAACGTCCATTTTAAGGATCATAAATATATCAGACAATTTCAAAATAACATTTATGATACTTGTATGAACATGATTGACTACAAATATTCTAATAGGAAAATTTCGTAAGTTATTCGAAATTTAAGATTTTATCAACATAGTAAAATGGGGAGATATTTCATAAAAATACGCATTTTTAGGAAAGTTGCATTGGAAATAGTAGCATGAAAATAAACTACGAAATTGATCCCAATAAAATGAATTAATAGATTAGAATAAGATATCGAACTGAATGGTGGGTAGCCTATTAGGCGAGGATTTCGTTCTGTCACTGTGTCAAGCGTTTGGTTAAATTCATTTCTCTTAACATGTATATAATAAGTCCTGTACAAGAAATTTATGATAACATACATATGATGGGGAACTCAGCAGAGTCCACCTATGCCAACTAGTTTTTATACTTTGACTAACCTAAAAAAAAACTGAATAAATTGGCTTTAAAAAGATACCAGTATATGGCAGCATGAAACTAAATTTATTTTGAAATATACTGTTATTTTGTCGACTTTCGTAAAATGACTTCCAAACAGTAGTCGACCACCCGGTCAAAGAAAAGTATGTAATTTTCATAATTATTTATTAAGTACTTAGATACTTGCCAGAATAATAATAACAAAAAAAAAAAAAAAAAAAAAAAAAACCTAATTTTGATTTATTTATTTAAGGGCATTAAATTTTTAATTGTGTTACAGTTAAGAAGATTTATGTAACTTAATAATTTATAGTTTAGTTGTTTAAAGCCATACATTTGTGTCGTACATTACTAACCCCCTAAATTATAAATGTAAGAAAATTATACTTTTTTGCAATGTACAATGTGAACGTATGTCTAAAAGCCTTCAAGTGTAACTTATGCTGTAATTATAGCTTCGGGTCCGAAGAGGTTAAGCGAAATCGGTGCTAACTGCCTTTTTAAAAGTAAAAATTACCATTGTCATAGAGTTTTTATCACTTTAAAAGAGTAATTGCTCAAGTAGCATAATTTCAAAATTTTAGGTAAACTTTTTTTTTCTACTTATAAAAGGAATTCATATGATCTCCGTTTTCTTAAATCCATAAAATTATTTTAACTGAGTTTCAGATTTCTTAAATTAGTCCAAAAGTTTTACTGAGTATAAAATTAGTATATATAATATTTTAAAATATTAAACATATTTCAAAATATGAAACATCTGCACATAAAACTAAAATTATTTGAAGGGAATTCTTCATAGACTTACCAGTACTAGACCTTTATGCATTAGAGTGAATTTTAATCAGCGTTGAAGCGCTGTTTGAAATTTCTGAGTACTTAGTACTTCTTTACTAAACTGATGTGAGAAAAATCTTTCGAAGAAAAAAGGGAAACGAAACCCTAATCATACTTATTTTACATTGAAATTGATTATAAAAAATGCATAATATAGTTTGAGGAATGATTTATGTATAAAAAAATATGTTATAAAAAGATTATTATTATTATTATTATTATTATTATTATTAAAAATATTTGTTCTCATATTTTTAGGACAAATTATTTAAAAATTCGTTTTAAAAATATCTTTTTAAAAAGTTTAAAAGGATAAACTTCTGTTAAAATTGAAATTTTAGTAGAAAAATATAATATAACCAAATTCAATTTTTAGGTCATTAATCTATTTAAAGCTACATCTATCTGATAATCTGAAGCACATTCAAAAGCAATATTTTTAATTTTATATAAAATTGTTGGAAATTCGATAAAACAGAATAATTTATCACAGAAGACCACCAAATTTATACCAGTAATTTTAATGGAGTTGGACAAGGAACGATATAACTTGTGTCACGGAAGTCTTAGTAAGCGATTTAACGGTTGATATGAATATTATATGTAGGATTAGTTTATTAAACTACAGATGTGTACGGATATTAAATAGAGATTAGCCGTATAAACAGTCATTGAATAATTATTTTGATAAGTATTAAATAATCAAATAACATTAAAATAAAAACAACATTTAAAAAAAAAAGGAAAAAAAAACTAATACCTGTGAGAAAATGCACAAAAAATAGACGAGAAAAGCAAAACGAAACGAAAAAACAAGAGTGGGAGCATACAGCCTCTGAGGCTATCGTAGAGTCTTAGCTACGTTTCCCCTAATATGCGAATATTTAAATAATATGTAATATGAGAAGTATTTCACTTAATGTTGAAACAAAATAATTTTTTTTTTGGTCTACAAAATAGCATCTTATTTTATTAATTTATTTTATTGTTATTTTTTTTTTTTAATGCAAAACATTGCAATTTTTTTAAACCTTATCTCAAGTAGATGCTTCAAACATTCAATTTAAAGTATTGACGAATTTTTTTCAAAAAAATATCTATTTTGAAAACTTGACGCCCTCAGGGAAGATTTCCATCTATAGGGGTGGGGAGCGATGCCCACGCATATGTAAAAGGATTTTCCTAGTTGAGTATTACTATTAAAACGAATTCTTTTTAATTTCACAACATTTCGGTGAAAATAATTCGAATTGCACTCATTTATACGGAATTTTGTCCTATACCACCTATAACGTTCTTCTCGGGTATAGGTGCCGATATCGATGAGGTACATTGCTTCAACAATAACTAAGGTTAGTAGAGTAAAACGCAACTTTAAAATGAAAGGCATGACAGTTAGGATCCAATTTGTTATATTTTAAAAAGATCATAACTAGTAGATGATGTCAAGCAACCACAATGAAAGAATCTTTATAATAAAGTCATTGTCAAAATATAGAGATGCACATTACGGATATGAACAGCCGAGGGAGAAGTATACACAGGATAATTTTTTAATGTTACCAGAATTGAGTCCCAAGATAGACTGATTACCGGGAGCGAGCGAGAATTAATTTCTAAAAATGCCAAAATATGATGGGAATAGAAATATTAAGCGCCGGATCGCTAAACACATTTATCTTTGTCTTAATGTTAACTCTATGAGCCAATTTCAAAATTGAAATGGCGGTTGAAATATTACAACACTTAATCTGGCATAACATTGGTCACCAACAAACACCGTTAGCAGATGCCATACAAAAAGTAATTACAATTTGTCACAGTGACACTAAGTCTGAAAAAAATCATTAAATCTAAATCTAAACCGCAATTAACTCTTCCATATAGGGTCTATAATAAAATACAATAATAGATTTTTTAAATTTAAACAACAAAAGTAAATTACAACGGAAAACGTTTTATAATTTTATTTTGTTTTTATTTTTATTTATTTATTTTTTTATATAGGTAGAAATAATAAAAATAGATTTATTCTGATAATTGCCTTGAAATATAAGCAATATTGTCTAAATTTTAAACGATAAAAATTTTTCCTTTCTGGTAACAGTAGAAATTAAATAATTTTTAAGATCCCTCAAATATATATATTGCAATATTTTAAAAAGGAAATCAATGAACTTATCGCAGAAATTTTACTATTACAGGGTGGTCCGAAAAACATGATAGAAAGTATTTTAAGTTTCTGATTTCAAACGTATTGATGCAAATATAATTCTTCCATATTATAATAGCACATATAGTGACATTTCAGTTGAATGCTTAATTACCGGAAATAACGAATAAGCAATATAGAATCACAAACCTTTTAAGATCGATTATATATCGTAAGAAAATTTTATGAGAATAACCGATGTAATGTCCCCGTTCGACGGGCATGTCGTTCAGAGTTCAAAAATAAAAGGACGCTTAGTGAAGAGATAATCGTGCAGTAAGTTATAGCACTCTAAAGTCGCAGTGATTTTTAAGCCATCAGATGACTGATGTAATGGTCCTAATCTCCCACTGATTTTCATTGTTTACAGGTTGATGGACAGATATGAATCTACAGGGAGTTTTTAGGCTGCAAAAAGAAAGGCGTCGAGACGAAAATCAGCAGTTGTTACTGACGACATCAGGGAGCCTGCACGCGCATACTTTGAGGATCAGCCAACCACTCCCACTCGACAGGAGGCCCAACAATTAAGCATATCCAAAACATCATTACAAAGGCTAATGAAAGCAGTAGGATTCTGTCCATACAAGATCCAAATGTGACAGCCGCTAAAACCGGGGGGGGGGGATACTGCGCAGCGGAGAGATTTCGCAAACCACATAATCGAGGAACTTAAAAATGGTTCCATCAGTGAATACAAGATCTGATTCAGTGATGAGACCCATTTTCAGTTGAATGGTTTCGTGAACAAACAAAATTCGCGCCACTGAGGTACGGAAAATCCTCATCTCAGCGCCATCTCTTTACTGCATCCACAAAGGGTCATGGTGTGGTGTGCCATATCGTCGAAGCAGATAATTGGTCCGATATTTATTGATGGTGTGGTCACAGGAGTGAGGTATCGAGAGTTGCTAGAGCGTCACTTTGGCCCTGATGCAGGCCATCTCAACAGGACACGCCGGTACTGGTTCAAGCCAGATGGGGCTCGTCCCCCAAAAACTTCTGACGTCTTCACGTGGCTTGAAACGACGTTTGATAAGCGTTTGATTGCGTTGGATGCAGATAAATTCACGGGGCACGGGATAGAGTGGACCCCATACAGACCGGACCCAAATCCGTGCGACTTATTCTTATGGGGTTACATCAAGGTTATAATCTATAGGAATAGCCCTCATTCACTGGAGGACCTAAAATTGGCTATCAGAAGTGAGATTGATGCACTTGATTACGACACACTCCAGCGCATTATGACAGAGTTTCGGAACCGGCTTTATAACACTATAGTCGGGGACGGTAGACATTTTAAGCATCTTGTATATTAAATGTCATTCACATCTTTATTCAATAAAATATGTTTCATGTTCTTGCATGTTGTCTTTTTTCCACAATGATCGCTTACTTTCTATCATGTTTTTCGGACCACCCTGTATTAATGAAAGTTATTTATTTTAATTTAAAATTGGATATTTATTAATATTGTACTAAATTAGACGTATTTAAAAAATATATTTAGCAAGTTGCTCTCACCACCATGTTTAAAATTTATTCAAATCGATATTAAAGCGCAGCTGTAAGGTAATTTATGTAATGGTGTAAGTATATATAAATTTGTATGAAATTCTGTGTCGTAGTTCCGAAGATACAGTCGACAAAAAATTTTGTCACACTCACATACAGACAGACATTTTCTAAATATGGTGAAATGATATTCTATACCGCTTTAAACTTGTAAATTTCCAGAAAATTGGACGTTGAAATTTTTTACAAAAACAGTACTTTTTATTGTTAAATATAGAAAAGATCAAAAATGAAAATAAATATACATTTATATAGAATTGTCGAAAATTCTCATTCACCTTACAGTATCTTTCGTAACGAATAAATGCAGACAGTATTTAAAAATTTAAAGAAATATTTTAAAACTGTACGTTTTATTTCTATCTTTTTTAAAATATTACGCATTTCGTGGAGAGCTGCCAAATATAAATTTTTATTGAACATTTTATATTAAAGTATAACATCAATCTATTTCTTAAAGTTCTTATAAATGTTAAATTTTTGTGATTAGATAGATTAAATTTCTGGTTTTAAGCCAATGGATTTTTATTTAATTTTAAACATTTCATAATTCGTCTCCTGTTGTTCCTCTTGAAAAGAATAATTTTTATCATTTGAAATTTAGAAAAGATTGTTTTTATTTCAAAGTTATTATCAGAAAAATCTGTTTATATTTCTATAAAAAACATAAAACGATTTCCGCTGTACTTTATTTTTTGTTTAAATTTAAAAAGCTATTATTTATTATAGACTTTATTTGGAAGTCAGTTGTGGTTTAGATTTACATTTAATGTTTTATTTCCAGATTTAGTGTCGCTGTGACAAATATAATTACTTTTTGTCCTGCACCTGCTAACGGTTTTTGTTGGCGAACAAATTTATGCCAGATTAAGTGTTGTAATATTTCAACCGTCATTTTAAAAACAAAAACAATAAAAAAAAATCACTTTTTTTTCTTTTATTATATTAACCCCACTATATAAATATTTAAATGTACTTTTTGACAATAAAATAGAAAAAGTAACATAGAACGATAATATATATAGCGTATTTTATAAACATATTGCAAAAAAATAATGCAATAAAACTTGGAAAAGAACTTTTTTTCCTAGGTGCACACTTTTTCGATAAAATTTTATGATTTCCTAGTTTTTCACCGCATTAAATATTATTATAAAACTATTTGAACTCTTTGCTTTCAAAAATGTAAAGAAAAAACTTATAAATGGTATTACATCCTTCGTAATCAATCATAAGAAGACAGCGAAAGATGATTTTTCAAATTATCGTTGAGAAGGAAACATTATTGTAACGTAAAAAAAAAAAAAAAAATAATAATAAATAAATAAAAATAAAATTATTGAAAAAATCGAAATCTTTAAACAAGCATAGCTTAATAAATGTTGTACAATGGTGGTCGAAATTATAAGGACAATGAAGAAATTGCCAAATCTTGGCTACAATTGGCTGGAAAATTATGACAATTTTTTGACTGAAAATCAGTGATAAATGAAGTTTTTTTAATTAGTTTCTATAGAAATATATAAGAAATTATTACTCGTAAAAGGCATTTTGGATTTAGACAGCCGTGTTACATTGACAAAATTATAAGAACAAGTGTTTTTGTACGCTCTGAAAAGCAAAAGTTGCATGATTTTTTATTTAGCACATGGCACCCCCAGAAGATATAAATGGTTAGTAAGCGATTGGAAACTGTTGCATTTTCCAGTCATGCAGCTAGGTACTAAATTTTCGGAGTTTGAGAAAATGAAATTTATTACTTTCAAAAGCTCATGGCCTACTGCACGTTAAATTACGACAAAACTGAATAGATTAAAAACGTTCATTTGTTATTTTCTTTAAAATACCGGCAAATAGGGACAGCAAAAGCGTACGTGTAGTCTATTTTCTGTTTCTGTGCGTTAAAAAAATGATAATAAGTCATGATTTCCGAAGAAAAAAACATGGACTGAAATTAAACGAGAATTAATTTACAATGCAGTGCTCGAATTCTTCAACGTGTTTTACAAAAAGAAAAAAAAAGTTCGTTATGGAAAACACTTGTCACGACCGCCTCATATAAAAGTTCATAAAAGACTGAGGGGCGAATTTGAAAAAAAAAAAAAAAAAAAAAAAATGCATTACTGTGGTCGAAGAGTGGAATGATACATTTCGTCCATCCAAACTTTTCTCATCGGAAAAGATCCAAACTTTTCTCATCGCCCAGTTATTTCCCATAGTAATGCCTTTTTCGGTAAACTCTCCCCTCAGTCTCTTATGAACTTTTGTAAGAAGCGGTCGCGACAAATATTTTCCATAACGAACCATTTATATTTTTTGAAGACACATCAAATAGTTCGAGCACAGCATTGCACGTTTAATTCTCGTTTATTTTTCGTCGATAATGGTTTTTCTTGAGAAATCACGCATTACCATTCTTTTGTTACGCACAGAAACATAAAAAGCCTACCTGTACATCTTTTCTGTTCAACTTTGCTTGTACTTTTAAGAAAATTATAATCTACCATTCTCGATCTATTCAGCTTTGTCGCAATTTGACGTGCAGAAAGACCTCAAGTTTTGAAAGCAACCATTTTCCCTTTCACAAATTCCAAAAATTTAGTTCCTAGAGGCATGATTTCAAAAATGGAAGTTCCCAATCGCTTACTAAGAATTTATATCGTCTGTGAGTGCCATGTGCAGAACAAAAAACATGCACAATTTGCTTTCTATAACACACAAATGCAGTTGTCCTTATAATTTTGTCCATACATGTCTAAAAAATAATAAAATATGCTTTATTTAAGATCGGTTTCCAGCCCTAAAATTTGCATTATTTTCTAGCGAATTGTAGCCAAGGTTTGGCGATTTTTTCATCGTCCTTATAATTTTGACCACCACTGTAAATTTAGCCTAAGTATACATTCTACGTTAGATGTGATTTTTTTTACTTATTTATTTATTTTTGAAACTTATAAAAACGTTTCTATTAATGTATGATCGTATAATGTATAAAATTGTACGTGCTTCCTCATATACTTCAAGATAAATTTAGATTCTATACATGCGTTTCATCCATTTGCGTACACTAATTTTCTTTTGAATTTTGTGTAGGTAAAAATAGCCCAAATTTCCCTCCTTATGTTAAAAAAAAGATAGACTAAAAATAATGTAATATTTTTCAACCAGAAAAACAATTTAAAATTCAGACGTATCTTATAAAAAAATGCTAATTTATTTATTATTATCTTTTTTGTTTACACATACACGGTGATTATAATTAAAGTTACAGTTTCCAAACGCTATATTTTTAAAACTACCCATCAAAGCGATTTGATATTTTACCAGAGCAATCGTGAGGCAATGAAATTTTGTTTGGAGGAGGAAGAAAGTAGTTCCAACATGTTCCTATAAATGGCGCGGTCCATTTCCCTCCAATTCCCCCTTCCTCAGAAGACCCTCCCCCGCTTCGCTTTCCCAACAAAATTGTATAGCTCCTTCAGATAAAAAGTAGATGGGGGGGGGGTAATTGAGTTCGTAAGATTATTAATATAAAATGTGAGTTTTTTTTTCTTTTGTTTTTGTGCTAGATGGAGGGTACTTTATCCAAAGTGTCATGAGGCGGAATAAAGAAATATTTGGTAATGTTTATGAAACGTACATCCCTTTCATTTGACGACATTACAAGTTTAATGCTGCTGTAATTTTATTTTTTGATGGCTACTCTAAAAGTGCTTTAAAACTTTAAAAAAAAAAAAAAAAATCAAAGACGACTAATGAGGAGAAATCACGGGATATTTTATTTACCGATGAGACAAGCCTTGTTGAAACTCAGTCGACATTTCATAGCAACTGGAATCACAAAGAAAGATTTATTTTGTAGATTGCTCAGCGATTATACCAACGAGTGTCGGTATCGAAGCAAGGATAGCAAAAGATAACGCAGATGTTTTAAATTTAAAAAAGCAATTGATGCCTCTCACTTAAACAAGCAACTTGTTGTTGGACAAGATGTTGAGCTTACTGTTTTACTGATAGCTTTCACCCCAGAAGAGATGGACATTCTACTTGTGAAATACGGGGAAGGGAATCTTTAAAAAAAAATATTTTATAGTTCCAAGTACTTGCAAAGTTCGTCTGTTACCAATAATTGCTGGGATTCAATCCTATTTCTTCATGCAAGGAGTGTCAAGTGGTCGCGACACCACATCGTTTGCGTTTGGAAAAAGGAAAGTGCAAGTGGCTCAATCATTTAACCGATCTCACCATCTCTATGATGAACTCAAAGTGTCGTTACTCAACTAAACAATCTGGTGAAAAATGTATAATTACAATGTACAATAAAATTTAAATAAAAGTAGATGTACGACTTCTGAAATAAAAAAAAATTGAACGAACTCAGATTTCAATGTTTTAATGAAGTAGTAGGTCAGACAAGTAATGCTACCGTCCTTTCTCACTTGCCACCTACCACTCATGCTACATTCCGCCATTCAAATACGGTTTACCAGTAAGTACAGATGTGGTTGAGATATCGCTTGGATCCAAAGACCTAGGGGTGGAAAGTATAATTCCTACTTTTTTCCCATATATCTACAATAAGCACCTGCTCCAGAAAAGATACTAAATTTGGTTTCATGTGGGTACACAAGGTTATAGAAGAAAATACAAAAGTGTTAAAGCAGATTTATTGTGCACAGTAATGTGTAAACACTGTCACGAGCAATAGAGAGTCAATTGACATGTTAGAAAAGTTTGAAGATGACATTCATGATGAACTTGATTAAATTTTATTCTATGTTCAGACGGTTATTTGTAAGGAATAAGCTTATTGACATAAATTAAAATTGTGTTACCTGAATTTTATTTATTTATTTTTCTATTTATTTTACCCAATTATTACCGAAAGTTCATTATTATCATTTGAATTTTTCAATTTACTTTTTTTTTTTTTTTTTTTTTTTTTTTAAACTTAAAATAAGAGGCAAAATAATTGTTCGTCCATACATAGTGCAAAGAACATTTTTTTTTTTTTTAGAATTTTTCGAAAAACGTTATTATTATTATTATCGTTGTTGTTGTTGTTGTTGTTGTTGTAATAGTAGCTGTCTTTAAAAAGCAAATAATTTTGCATAAATTACAAAAAAAAATGGAAGACTCACGGAAAATTTCGAAGGGGTTTTTATGGGGGAGAGGGGTTGCAAACTCCTCCCAAAGAGGGACTTGTTTTGTTTTCCACTAAGATACCCCATATGAGTTGTTTCAAATCTGTATATTTCATTCTCATTATTTTTTTTTTCTATCCTGAAGGAACTACTGTTTCGGGGAAATAAGGAAGACTTTCTTTCTTGCATTAAGAACTTCCAAGCATAATATCCTAAAAATTAAAAAAAATATATAAATTATTTCTGCTAGTCTTTTTGCTTTCAATGAATTCTTCGTTTAAGGGGGGAAAGGGTGGGGACAAAGAAGTCTCACACAAGAGAATGATGAACCTTTCGTTTCCTATTATTAGACCACTCAAAAAATTTGTCCTAAACTCTATCAATTATTTCAACGAATTATATGTTTCTTTAGGGGGGAGGGTGAAATCTCTCACCCCAGATCGGGGAACGTTTTTGTTTTCCATTATTAGACACCTCAAGAGAATTTTTCTAAAATTTCAAAGCATATAAACCATTTACCTACTTTTCTTAATTTCAACAAATTGAACTGTTTTTTTTTCTTTGTGGGGTGGAATGGGGGGGGGGACTAACACTCCATGGTGGATTTTTTTGTTTGTTTGTTTGTTTGTTTGTTTTATACTATTAGACCCGTCAAGAATTTTATACCAAAATTTCAAAACTGAATAAAATATTTCTCTACTTTTTAAATTTTACTAAATTGAATAATTTTTAGGGTGGCCGGAAGGGGTAAGTTTCTACCACAGAGTGGAAAACTTTATTTTCTATTATTAGACCTCTCAGGAATATTTTACCGAATTTCACAAACTCTATAAATTAATTCCCTATTTTTTATTTATTTCAGTGATTTATGCGATTTTCTTTTTTTTTTTTGGAGTGGGGAGGGGGAACTCCTCCCCAGGGTGGAAAACTTTTTTTTTTTTTTTTTTTTTTTTTTTTGCATTACTCGAACTCTCAGGAATGTTACACCAAAATTCCAAAATCCTACAAATTAATTTCCTATTTTTTTCTTCAGTTCAATGAATTATGCGATTTTTGGGGATAGGAGAAGAAAGCTCCCCTTCCTAGGATGGGGAACTGTTTTGTTTTGCATTATTAGACCTCATATAAATATTATCCTAAAGTTTCAAAACTTTATAAATTTTCCCCCTATTTTTCCTTATTTGACTGTATTATAAATTACTACAACAGTTGTTGTCCCCCGCTTCCTTCCAAAAAATGAAACTATCGAATTTAAATGTAAACTTAGCTTAAATAAAACTTGCATTCCAGTAAGATGCACAGAATCATTAATACACAGTTAAAATATATATTTATGTATATGCTACGTTTAGTGCAAAGAATGATGCAAGTTAGACAAATGTAGTCCCAGCTAATATTTTGGCGTTAAATGTCATCTATTTAGTGAAGCTTTCCATTAAAATATTGCTACTAAAATGGTAAAAAGAAAATGGTTGTTGGTAAATTGGAATTATTTCTCTGGTGAAAAGTAGGATATTGTTTACAACAGTGCACTGAATGATGAAAGATAGGAACAGTTTGAACGCATATGTGCCAAGTCTCCCTTTGTTAGTGGGGGACTTAATACCGGAATGTTTTGTATAATTGTTTTCATCCTATTTAGTCTTCAAAAACATATGTGACACATTACTTAAAAAAAAATAAAGGTGATAAATTTGATTAAAAAATTAAAATGTTGGCAGCTATGAAATACCATTAATTTTAACTATAGGCAATTAGTTAACAATGTTTCTTCATCAAAGGAAAAAAAAAAAAAAAAAAAAAGACGCACCAAGAAGAAGTTGGGACAAAAGTTGGTAGATGGGGTGGTATGGGTGGTCCGAATGGGACAAAAATTGGTAGATGTGATGTACATGTGGAAAACAACAATTGATTACAGTTTCAGAAAATTTGAATGATTTAATCAAGAGAAAAAGCCTCACAAAGTAAACAAGTCAATAACGCGTTGGTCCACTTCTGGCCCTCATGTACACAGTTATTCGGCTTGGTGTTAATTGATAGAGTTGGCAGGTGTGCTCTTGTGAAGTATCGTACCAAATTCTGCCGAATTGGTGCGTTAGATTGGTAAAATCCCGAACTGGATGTAGGACCCTTTTTAGGATGCTCCAAACGTCCTCAGTGGCAGAGAGATCCGGGGACTGAGCTTAACCCCATTTCACTGAGCCGCCTATTAAGGGTCTTTGAAGTCACTGAAGTACCAGTTGCACGTAGGATCAACGATAAGGATGAATTGGTGCAGGATTCCATCAAAATCTGTACGTATGTCAATTTGTGTCCAGTTTGCATTACTTCTTCTTGGTGCGTCACATTTTTTGTTATAGAGTATAATACACGTGGTGGAATAAAGTACAAGACTTTCTATGTCACAAGAAACACTCACGAACTGAGACACACTGATTCTAAGCAAACTTTACATGTAGTTAAAGGGTACGAAGATATACGCTCCAATCCATTTATATCGGCAAACATTACTTTAGAACAGAGTTATTGATTTTCGAAGTTGGATTTTTTTTTTCAATATTATGACGTCATTCAATTGATCTTCTTGACTTTTTTCCCCCCACCGACGACGTGCTGCTGAATTTTTTATTTAAATTGTATTTTAGATTGCTTGCATGAAAGAACATAAATTTATGTATTTGTAAAATTCTACCGAAATAGTTATGAAAATATCCGCTCGCCATATATTGTTAAGTAATTGTTACGATCCATATGTTACTATGTTAGGTAATAAAATAAGAATAAAATGACCTATTAAATTTTGTAATTGAAATCCTCTCATACAAAAACACGATGTTAGTTTTCAAATCTTACAAAAAAAAAAAAAAAAAAAAAAAATTCTAGAGCAAGAAAAATGTGCTCGTACAGAGGATTGAAAAATACAATTTAAATAAATATATCAACAGCGCGTTTTTGATGAGGGGAGAAATAGAAAAGTTAAATAGAAAAATTGAATAACATTACTATATTGGGAAAAAAAATCAACTTCGAACACAAGTCAGTACCTCTGTTCTGAATAATTTTTTGCTGATGTAAATTTGTAGGAGTGTATATCTTCATATCCATTAACTATCTGTAAAGTTTGATTACGATCGGTGTGTCAGAATTCGTGAGTGTCCCTTGTTTGTAAATATTATTACAGTAATGAATTTTATAACACGAAATACTATTGGGCTATTGGTACTCAACGTTTTGCGTTTTAAATTACTGGAATTTTAAACCATTTGTACTCACAGTTAAAAATTTTACGCTAAATGAAGCCAAATTTGGGATTTGCATTATGAGACTGAGGCTTGATACCAATATTATTTATTATGTATTGTATGATTTAACAATTTAGAAACATACTATACAGAAGATAGGTTGTTCAAACAATTTCTTTTCTAAAAATTATATATTCGTATATCTGGAATGTTATCTTTGCATTTTTAAAGAAATTTTTTAATTCGTTAATTGTATTCTGTACTAATGTCGAAAAGGGTAGTAATATACTTTCAGATATAATGACAGTTGAATGAAACTGACTGCACTTTTATGTTTTTTACACAAATTTGTTATTATAAGTTAACTATTAGTCATATTAATAATTAAATACGTTATTGGTCATATATTGTATTTTTATGGTGAAAGAATGAAAAATTAGCATTGCAGGGATAAGTTATAAAAAATCAAAATTTTAGTAACGTATTTCTTTCTAACAAGCTTCGGAAAACAGAGAATACTATGTATTAGCAGAAAAACATATTACAATAATATTTTAAATAAAAAGTTATTGTTAACAAAACAAGTTTTATTGTCAGATTTCACTTAAGAAACAAAATTTTAAAAAAACTTAATGAAATACATTTTACGCATTTCAGCAAAACAATCTATTTCTTTCTATTTGAATCTAAACTTAACCATTTTTCCCTCATAATTTAACAATAAATTTTGTATCTATATATCAGAAAGTAAGATCAAGGATACATAAAAAAGTAAAAATTCATAATATTATTTTAAACAAAACAGTAAATTATATTTATTTGTTTCAGACTGTTTCATTATTTTGTATTATATTATATTATTTACTTTTATGGAAAAAAGTAAAGTGCTTTATTATTTTGAAAAAAAAAAAAAGTTTAATATAAAAACGCTAAAAAGAGAACTATTTTTTAATTTAAAATACTTTAAAAAATATTTTGAATGAAATGAAAGAAAAAAAAAAAAAAGATATCAAGGAATAACAATTTCAGATAAAAACTGAGGTCATTTAAAGAAATATACAGTGAGGGGAAACGTGACTTGGAGGATAAAAAGAACACATTTAAGGTTTTATTTTTAAGGAATATAAATATTGTGCAATTCTGTTCTAAGATAAAATGCCATTATGGGGAAACAATGTCCTTTGAACAATTATTTTGTTTAAGCACTTTACGCAACATTTTTTTTTTTAAATACATATTTATAAATGATTTTATTAAGGTAAATGATTTCGTCAAAAAAAAAAAAAATTCTTTTGATATAATTATTATTATTTTTTTTTTTTCAAAATCTTTTCTCAAAATTTCTAACTTTTAGCAAAAATTTCTTTAACTACACTTAGGATCATAATCTAAACTGTAAGGGTTGGATTTGTAAAGACTTTATTAGTTAGGGAGGAAAAAAAGTAAATATATACATATGTTAAAATTCAGGAAATTTTGGATTATTTGTACATTTTTCTATGTATTTTCAAACTTACTGTTGATTTCATTTGTAATGGCCTATTAAGGTGATATCTGGGCGCTGTACTCTGCGAATTTTTGTTAATAGGCACACAGAGTAACAGAAATTACACCTGTTTGCATACAATATCAATCAAAGTTTTGATGAAATATTGATATTGTAGGCTTACATCATTTTGATTCTCATTATACATATTTTTTTTATTATATTCTCTTTTTTCCAGTTCTTCATGTGATACATAATTTCATACTATAGAATGTTTAAAAAGGATGTTAAAATCATGTTTGAAATCATGTTTGAAATCATGTTGAATGTTTGAAAATCTTGATGCATATATAATTGCTATTTCATATAAATAATATTTTTTTTTCGAAGTAAATAACTACATGACACGTTTACAGCTTTTATGGAATGCAATGTTTTCTTTTTTTCTTATTTATTTATTTATTTTTTCACAATTTATTTATTTTAGTCACATATCAAAAAGAAATAGAAAATAAAGTGTTCAGTTTAAAATATAAAATTTAATAGTTAATAAATATGCGAAAGAATTTTATACGATTCAAAATTATTTATTTATTTAAACTAAACTTAAAAAGAAAAAAAATATATCAACAAACTTAAAAAAAAAAAAAAAATCTGACACAATGGATAAACTTTAACTTGTTTTTAGAAAGAAAACATTTTATATACAGAGCTGCCAAACAAATACGGCAAATTCTTAGTACCGCCCCTTTTCCTACACCACTTAATTTTAAGAGTAATTCTCTTCAAATATATTTGCTATTAATGAAGAAAACAAATACTCTAAAAATTAAGTGGTGTAGAAAAAGGGACGGTACTAACAATTTGCTGGATTAGGTTGGCAGCTCTGATATATATATATATATAAGAAAAAGTAATGGAAGTTTTTATTAAATATTTACCAATATAAATTAAATAATTTCTTATTAAAAGGTGAAACAAAATTTCTCTTAAATAAACGGAAAGAATATTTTGCTTTAAGATCTATTTTCCTTTATCATCCTTGAAATATTCAAAAATATTTACGACAGCAGAGGAAATTTGCAGTAAAAAAATACATGTAAGGAATATGTTATATGTATATATATATATGAATAATATTGTACCAAAGAAAATTATAAACTAGTTTTGTTTTTATTGTCTACATTGCACGCAAGACAATATTTTGTTCAAAACTTTATCATGCGTTTCTGAAATAAAAGTAAACATTACTCTTTATTCTTTTATGCTTAATTTTTAAAAGATAAATTTAGAGACCGATTTTTTGTGTTGAAAGCATGAATGTAAAAGAATGTGGTGATATGCGCCATTTTTTAATTTGTCTTTTAGAATTAAATAAGCAAGTCCGTATAAATATATATATATATATTAAAATTTTTTTGAGATTTTTTTTTGCGTGTAGAAAACAGAATTTGCTGTTTTTATTTAAAAGAACGAATACGTGGTACTTTACTACAATTTTTGATAACTAAACAGTTGACTAAAAGCTCAAAATAGTTTGTGAATGCACTCATTTCTAATGTTTTAAAGTATGTTGCTGGCAGTTAGCGTAGCTTGGTAGAGCACTTAAAATACAGATTTACTATTTTTGATTTTTCATAAAACCAATTTTAAATCAAAACGATGACAGGGAAAAATTGGTCACAATAATTCTCCAACGATTGTAGCACATCACAAAATTTAATGAAGACAGAAACACAATATATACAGAGTACAAGGATAACATTTTTAATAAAAACATGAACAGCGCTGTAACAGTGGTGCTACATTTTATACTTTAGAACATTTCAAAAGAAATAAACACGCATACGAAACTCTGCAAACCTTCCTGAAAGAAAGGCTGCTACAGACTACAAAGTTTGTCACTAAATTTCATTGGGTGCAAGGTGACGTGGATTTCGATGACGAACGCTTTTGCGTAAGCGTTTCGTAATTGGTCTTCGCTGGGAAAACAGCCTCACAGGGTAATCTGAGCCAGGAGATGTAGTTTTGTGTATTGCAAAGGATTGGACTTTTATAAAGTTCATCATATGCACTGACTATGGCATATGTGATACAATTACATATATACGGACTATTACATTTATATGGACTTTCAGAAAGTTCATTTGGTTAATTTTATATATTAATCAAATAAGTAGTATATATTTTTAAACATTTGAATAAATTTGAAAAAAAAAAAATAAAGTTTAATAAAACTGAAGATATGTAACTGATAATTTGTCACGGTACTCATAGTCGAATTTTTATCATTATAAAAATAATCTATAAGTAACAGGAAAAAAGTTGACAAAAATTATTCTTGTACATATAGTAGGTTATGTTTAAAAGAGACTACAATATAATTTTCTGAATTAAGCAACTGCGTTATATCATGGCATTATCATAATTCACTATAATAAGTAATCTGATAAACATCAATGTGGGACAGTAATGAAATGTTATAAATATATTCTTACTTTTTTATCCATTTTGCAGTTCTTAACTACTTTTAAAATGCAGATAATTAAACCATGTACGTTCTAAAACAATCTAGGTGGTTTTTTCTACTAAATTGCTACTAAACTTAGGAACAGAAATTACACTCTTATTGGAGCATTCCCCATTTTATACTATTATAACATAAAATTATATTTCATTAATCAAATGAATTAAATAGTGCAGTTCTTTTTTTTTCATTATTATTATTATTATTATTATTATTATTTATTTATATCTTAATATTTTCATAGACCACTTGTTTAGATATCTGTTATACCTAAAAAATATAGCATATAGATTTTGAAAATTTTACTATGCAATATTTTTATTTGCAATACATTATATACAAAACTACTTTTTTTCACTTGTTAAGTGGGACATAAAAGTTGTTGCCTTCATATTTGAGAAAAAGATCGAAAATGATTGGCTTCTACACTATCAATAAAATACGTTACGTCAAATTCTTTTTTTTTATCATGAAGTAATGGGGTCTGATATATTAAACAGAACAAAATAGTTATTGCCTCATTCTGAAGTTAAAGTTAATGCTGAAAAAAAAAATTAATTTTAATTTATTTTGTCCTTCAGCTCACACATCAGCTTTTACCTCATTAGTTGCACCTGTTTTTAAACATGATTAATTAGTAAGTGTGATACATATTTTTTTGAAATTTACATTTTTCTAATAGCAATGAAACTGATCAATACATTAGACGTTGCATGACATAAAGCAGTGACAGTGAAATTATAAATAAATGATGTAAAAAAACATTTTTTCACAACATTTAATTGAATATGTGGCTAATTTTATGTAAATATTTTAAATATCAAGTTAAGAATATTTTTTACTGATATAAGTAGTTACTTCGAAAACTTTCTACTGGTTCTAAAATATGAAATATTTTTTCATGAAATATGAATAGATGATATTTTGCGAGTTATAAAGTTAAAGGTAAATTGTAAATTAGTTTAAAAAGCCTAAAGTTTTGTAATGTACTCGTTTAACCAAGAAAGCTGTAGTATTTTCTAAATATTGTATAGTATTTTTTTATAGTAACTAGCGTAATATATTCCAAGATTGTTTCATCAAATCCACGCATATTTGACTAATTAAATATATATATATATATATATATTAATTATGTTAAGCAGCCTGATTTCACTTTGGCTTACTGCAATGGTACCACGACTGACTGCAAAGATTTTAATCATTTAATTATTTACGTATTATATACATTTTCAATATTAGAAACAAAATCAGACACTTTCTTTTTTTGATTGTAACAAATTTCATGCTTCAGCAAAGTCCCCTCACATTTTTAGACGAATGAATACCTTTACTCGAACAACCTTGTTTCAATTACTACAATAGCACTTTGGATGCCTAGTCATACCTCAAAGTCTACTGTGTCTCAGTTTGAGGTAAAATAATTGCCACCCGCAATCTGGAGCAAAATAGGATAAATAAATTTCTTATAATACGAGATGTAGAATAATACGAGATACGCTTATATGAAAATAAGTGTACTCATGTAAAAGCATATACACGAGCATATATGTTCACATGAACAAACTGCCGCTCTTATGCAGGTACGCTGAAAAGACATTCATTATTCATTAATTCTGAAACATTTTCCCAAGACACAGTCAACACGACTGAAACTACCAAAAACAAGTTCCTACTTTACTTTCCGATTTCTTTAGTTCTTAATTTAAAAAATAAGTAAAAAGAAAATTAGAAGAATATGTTGTGAGAGAAACTGTAAATTATGCCATTGCATCTGCACTCAGATAATGTAATTTTTCACACTATATTTTAAATATTATAATATCACCCATTATAATTTAGTAAAATTCAATTTCCTTTTGAAAACTAAATGCTTTAGAATAAAAAGAACATAGAATTATTTAACAATTGTTCTTTATAAAACGTAAAATATAAAAACTTTAGATATGCTATATACTAAATGCTTTAGAACAAAAAGAACATAGAAGTACTTAACAATTGCTCTTTATAAAACGTAAAATTATAAAAACGTTAGATATGTTAAACGTTTAGCAAAAACAACAAAAGAGACAACAACTAGACTCACTCCTAGTACGCATGACTGCACGAAGGTATGTTGATTTGGTTTTGCAGTAAATTATGCTAACTTATATCCAACATATGACATATATATTAACAGATGACATATATTACATATACAGATAATATATATATATATATATATATATATAAATCTAGCAAGACAACGCACATTGCATTAATTAATAGACAAGTTTTGCAACTTTCTAATTTCCTTCTTGGCCTTTTAATATCTCCCAATGTCTCAACATCTGCGAATCTGTAAAATATAATTGGCCGTAATTTATTTGCTGCACATTTAATTGTCAATGTGAAATTTTGCCTCAGATGTTTTATAACAAATTAATTTCAAGTATATCTCCATATATCTTTTTTTAATTGACGACATAATTTTCCGGAGCTGTAGGGGAGAGTGGGGATAAATGGGACATTTTTCTTGTTTTTATTAATAACGTTCACCATATGTAATTCAGAATTTTGTAACTTATCATTTTTAATTAATAATAATTTTTTTATATGCATATGCATTGTCCCATTCATCCCCAACTATGCGGATGAATGGGACAGGACTAGAGTTAACATAGAAAAAACAAACAAAATGAAAAGTAAATAAATTTTTAAGTTAAAATGGTTTATGTGATTTTATTACACACTATGAATTTACTGAAATTATTATAAACTAATATATTGACTGAAATTAATATCGAAAGGTAAAAGTCCTTTGGTTCGCACAGTTCCTAGTGCTCTAGGCTTTGGTAATTTAATCCTAATAAGACCTAATCTAAAAATAAATAAATAAATAAGACACTACAAAGAAATAAATCATTATAATATAGTACAAATTATCCAAATAAATTTTTGTTTCAAACTGGTCGGGAAAAATCAGCATTCTATTCTGTATTATATTAATAATCACCAGGATTTATTTAATTAACTTGATTGAAATTGTGATTTTAATCAAATTATTATTAGTTTATTTATTTATTTATTAGTTTATTTATTTATTTATTTGTTTATTGATATTATTGATTTAAGTTGCATTGAATTATTATATATTATACTAACTTATAATTTTCTTAATGATAATTATTATAAACAAAAATCAGAACAATTAATTTCAATCTATTTTTCTCTAAATCCACGCTACTTTTATAATTCCATGTTATAACTGTTGAACTACAGGTTATAAAAATAGTGAAAATCTATTTAAGATTTGTTTTAACATAATTCTTGAGTACAATTTTAAATTAGAACATAGTGGGGAATGTCCCGTTCATCCCCACCACCACATGATCCTACAAAACAAAAAATAGGCTTAACCCTTTGCGGCGCAAGACAATTCGGATCATTTAAATTATAAGTGCCACCGGAATTCATGAACAAAATTAAACTAAAAGAAATTTTAAATTTATGTTTAAAAAAAACGGCCTTTTCTGATATGTTATAAACGTAAATTTTTGCAAAAAAGTTTCCGGGATGAATTTTTGGAGCTGGATCTTAAATTTTGCATCCTCGCAGCGAGGACAGCGCGCGTTAAGGGGTTAAGGAGCAATTGTCAATATTCTTCTTGAATATCATAAACACAATAGAAGATTATGCCTTTTCATAAGAATTATATTAACTTTAAGAAAATAGTTTATTTTTAACTACTACCTAATTGAATCAGTAAAAACTTACTTGGTGTCAGCAGAAAAAGTCACTTTTTTTTTCTGCCCTTTTATAGATAGCTCAATTCTGAAACTACAGTACTACCATGACTTCAGTACTACCATATATCAGAAAAATATTCAAGTTTATAGTGCTTGCAAAACATAAAAAATTTACTATTTTCCCATTCATCCTGCGTTCCATTCAACACCACTCTTCACTACAACTCTCGAACTTCATCAGTTACATAATCTTCACAGAAGACATTTTTAAAAGATTGTTATATAAGGGATATTTTAGAAGCCCTTCTAAAGCTTTTTCTTATATTCTCTTAGTATAGCCCACGTAATTGTTTTTAAACCTTAAAGTAAAATGAATATTGGTATTAATGATTTATTTATTTATTTATTTGGAACTATAAAGAATAATATTTTAGTATCGAATATTAATGATGAAAAATTATTCCAATTCGTACATTACATTATTTATATGTTTTACACAAATATATGGCATTTTTCCCTGTATGTTTAACTATTAGATTTTATTGGAGATTTATTTTACACCTGGTTTACCTATGTATATCTCACTAATGTATTAGATGTCAAAGAAATAAATTATTTATTTGATTCCAAGAATTATACATATTCGATTTTTCACAGAGTTTTTTTAAATGAAAGTTTCTCCAATATTTATTTATGATTAAAAAAAAAAATAACCAAAACTTTATAAAAAGTGGTGTGGAAAAAGAGCAAGTACAAACAATACTTAAGAGTAGATAAAGACTTTGGCATGTCTGCATCACATAAAACAGCTCTGTCATTGAATATGATGATTTTAATACAAACTTGTTTTAATCTATATTTAATTCTTTATTTTAATCTTACCCAAATGGTTAATTTATCTAATTCTAAATTAATTAAACACGTTTTCTTTTACTACATATCTTAACATCTTTCTGTAACCATAACTTTTTAATTCTTCTCCCAAGAGTGTGCTACTGACAACAAAACAATAAATTGTTAGGATTTTCTAAGTAGGAAAACTTCCTGAAGTTCTTATTTAAATATCCCTTGGGTATAAAATGATCTTTTCAATGAAACTTACATTTCTAATAGTAATCCAGATAAAATAAAATATATTCATTCTTTAAAATATTTTAATACTTAAAGAAAAATATCGAATCATCAGAAAAATGTATTTTGAGATTATTTTAATTTTTGAAACTACCACTATTTTAATCAATGATAAGTTTAATCTTTTATAAATTGCATGAAAATATGTTTATATAATTTGTTGGTTTTGATTTTAACAGGATTTACCATTCCTTACAGTTGTTCATTACTTTATATCTGTACTGATAAGTATAAAGGATTTAAGTTCAAAAATGTCGATTTTGAGTTAAGTACATAGCCAGACTCAGAAAAAAATTCTCTATCGATTGGTATAAAGGATTTAAATCCATGTCATTTAGTCTTTGAGAAAATCCATTGGTAAAAAAAAAAAAAAGTCAGAAATTTAGCATTAATCTTTGGTATAAAATATTTAATTCATTTTTTTCCCTTTATTAAATGAAGATTGACAATCACTGAATGGTATAAAGCGTATGAACCAACATAATCCCTTTTTCCTAATCGATTCTTCCGATTAGTTTTTAGTTAGTTTAACTTTATTTTTCGTCTCCTGAAAAATCAAGAATATAGACTTAAATCCTTTATACTTATCAGTACAGATATTATCTCTTCAGTTTATACATAGAATAAATTCGATTGAATTATGGTAACCATCTATCATTTTCGAAACATAAGGTTGTAATCATACTCAAAATAGCTCCTTACTCTAATTTTAATTGGAACTAACATTTTATTTTAAATAAATTAATTCATATTGTTCAGATTAAAAATAAATGTTAAAGAAAAACCTATTAAATTTTTATTTACAGAATTATAGAACAGACAAAAAAAATGTATTTGAAACATATTTGTTTATTTATTTTAGAGTATTTTTTTTAAATATATATGCGATTAGAATTACGCATATCATCTCATCATAGTAATTAATGCAGATTTTGTTTGAAAGTATTTTAGTGCACCACTACATAGAGGTCAAAAAATGTATTTGGGCCTTAAAAAAATGTAAAATTTATTAGGACTGAGGACTATTAGTCTGAAACTACGGACTTTTACTATATCAGTTTTACGATAGTTTGACATTTATCGAAATCGAAAATTTATCGAAAATATAATTGAATAATTTGAAAGCGATGTTATAATATGTTAAAAAAAAAAAAAAAGAAAGAAAGAAAAAGAAACTAATAGTGCTCCGTGCAAAACTAAATTCGGTTTTTGCCAGAATTTCATAAAAATTTTTCTTTTCTTTCCTTTCTTTTTTTGAAAGAAAAAGAAAAGATAAGAAAATTAATAATAATCAGTTTCCAAACGGACAGTATCAAAAAAGTTTTATTTAATAATTTTGAATTAGAAGATAAAAAGCGCTCGTGAAAAATGAAATAAAAAATAAAACAAGATAATTAAGTTTGAGTTTGAGTTATTGTATTAAATTTTTGAATATTATATTTAAAAAAAAATTAGGTTTGCCGAAAAATGCTGTTGTTTTTTGAATTTAAAGAAACTGATCACGGAAAGTTTCCTAGACAGCATTTAAATAAGCTTTAATAAGGCATTTGGTAAAATATAAGTATTTTTAAACTAAAATTTGTGGTGCCATTTTACTAATTCAAAACAACAAGAATTTTGGGTACATCTAACAGTAATACTTAGTCTCCTTTAAAAAAAAAAGATTTTTAAAATGGGGATTTTATTTACTTTTTAAGTTCATTATATTTTTTTTCTCAAATTGGTGGGATATTCTTGAAGTGAAATAGGAATTAATTAAGACGCACATGAAGATCGTCAAAATATCAAGTAAAAACAGCGACAGCACTCGATAAAATTCTTTCTGGAACAAAAATGCCCTCATATAACGCCTAGTGCCTTGTAATGAGATAAAAGTGAGGTATGTATGTTCTATTCGTATAAATATCTTTCTCATATCATCCATAAATTGAATTTTATACGCTTTTGAAACTAAAGGCACTTGAAAGTTCCTTCGGTAGATAAAAGTTTAATAAAGGAAAATTATGACTGGAAATCATGTAAAACAGAGACAAGGTAAGACTGACTAATAATTGACAATTTATTGGAAATTCATTAAAATTTTTTTCTGATTTTCTAGTATAATACCTGAAAACATTTTTGGAAATTTTTTTAAGTACTACTCAATGTATCAGGATTAATAACCGAGAAAAATCATTTATTTTTTCTTTTTTCTACAATTTATGTTATTTTTAAAAATAGCTTCAAAATTAAATTTTTCTTGTAATTTGACCATTTTAGCAAATCTCCATAGTCCTATTAGTAATTGACAATTCCATATTTCAATTAAAAAATTGCTTAAATTAAAAGTTATTGGTAACGATGTATATTTAAACTGTATTTTATTGTAAATATTCAAAATACATTATTGTACTATTAATAAATAATAATGGACTTACTAATCAATACTTTCTCTGTAGCAAACTAATTCCTGTTTCGATAATTTTGTCCATAGCTGACTTTTCCTGTTTCCTAAACCACCTAACCAGAGCTGCCAACCTAATCCGGCAAATTGTTAGTACCGCCCCTTTTTCTACACCAGTCATTTCTTAGAGTTTTTTTCTTCTTAATTCATCGCAAATATATTTGAAGAAAGTTACTTTAAAAATGAAGTGGTGTAGAAAAAGGGGCGGTACTAACAATTTGCCGGATTAGGTTGGCAGCTCTGCACCTAACCCTTCCGTGAGGATCAAAATTGTGATGGCATGTCTCCGGACCACCTCTAGGTGTGTGTCCCAGACCGTCGCCAATTGCCCATCTGCGCAGCACTGGTGCGACTTAAAACCCAACCATCCATCCAAAACCACCTAAAATATCATATAAAAACGTTATAAAAAATTAATGTCTTACGTTAGAATACCTCGCAAGCTCAGAAATCTGCGAAAACTTAAATAAAATATTTCACACATTTAATAATGAACTACTTTAGTTAATTATCAAAAATTTTCAGATCAAAAGTAAGTTAAGGGGCCAGTCTACTTTTAAAAATGAGATAAGAAATTTTTGATCAACTTTCAGGAAAAAAAAAAAGAATGAATGCATGTACAAACAATTTAGTTAATCAATTAATTAATTAACTTATTTATTTATTTAATGTTAACTAGTATAACATTACTCTATTGATTAAAAATATTTTGGTCAATAACTTTAAAATAGAAAATTATTTTTATTGCAGATTATTTTTTAAGAAACTCAAGGGTGCTTTCTCACTGCACGCAGGATATCTCAATTACAATTTCCTTTATTTTTTTAATTTCAACATTAAATGAAACAAAACATTCAAACTAAGAATCTAAACTAAAAGATTTAAAATATTTTAATAATATGGAGTTTAATTAATAATTAAAATTGAAATATGAAATCATCATTAAAATTTTTATATTCTTACAGTCATATTTTTTTTTTTTAAATATTGAACAAAACTTATTTTTAGTTCCTCTTATTTATTATGTCAAATTGTATAGTTGAGAGAAATTTTAAGTTCATATCTCAAATACTTTTTGAAATATCGTGCGGGCAATGAAAAAGTACCCTTAAATTTTTTTTAAAAATAATCCGTAATAACATAATATTCCGTTTTAAAGTAAACGAAAATAATATTTTTCATTAATAGAGTAATATCATACTCAAATAAATTTTGGTTGTACATGCATTTATTCTCTTTTAATAAAGATGAAAGTTGATCCAAAATTTCTTCATTTTACCATTTTTAAAAAATAGTCTGTTCCCTTAATATTAAATTGCGAATATATATATATTTTAAATAATTAGTTTGTTTTAAAATGTAAACTTAAAATCAAATAGATATTCCACATCTGATCAATTTGTTCATTTGTTAGCACTGATTTTTCAGATATCTAGAACTTGGCCACGCTTTAATTCCAATAAAATTAGTGGGGTATTAATAAATAGATATATATTTAACAACATAAACGTAGCCTTATTAAACCCAGGGCGCACTCTCATCACGGAGTTTTAACAATAGTTTTTAACTTATTTGTGATAAGAAATTTAGGGCTTTTATTAAGAAATTATTTTCATAAAGTTTAATGGTGTTGAAACATCAAGTTTACGCTTCGCCAGTCAGAATCACTGACAAATCGCCCTACCTAATATTTCATTCACTGTTAATTTCATATAAGACAATTTTATTTTAATGAGACATTTCGTATTTTAAGAAATTTTAAACTGTTGTTTTGGTTCTCCTTTAGAAATCAATTGTGATTATACTTTGAGAATAAATAAAATTGAAAACCATGTTATATTTTAGGGAGATAATAGGTTTTTCATTTAATCCTATTGTTTATCGAAATATTTAAAGGAGAAAATAAATTCAGTTTTGTTACACAAAAATACACTATCCACAGAAACAATTACGTTTTTTATTATATGCAAAATTGTCTTATTTTAGATAAAATTATATTTTTACTCTACAATAATATATTTTTTAAGTAGTTGAAATGTATTTTAAGAATAATTATTTTTGGCGTATTTCGAAACGAGCTGAATATTCACAACATGTAGTTTTAATTCAAAAAAGAAATGAAGTTAATTCTTGACGTGAATTAAAAATAAATAAATAAATAAACAACTACCATAAAATAAAACATCACAGTATGTGTTTAAAAGACCTGGTTAGTCAGTTGACAGTTTTTATCTCCGTAAGGTTTAACCCTTTTACGAGCCATTTATTTCTAGTAGTGGTATATTAAATTATTTTGGGGATTGATATTGATTTAAGAAAATAAATCCATTTAACTAATTACATAAAACTAATTTGATTTTTAATCCTTTAAAAAGCTATGAGAAGTACACTTTTCATCCAATACATTAATTTTAAATAAGAAAGGCATGGTAAGCTACTTTTTAACGCCTACTGGTTTTTGTCTAGACACCCATTTTTGTGGTAAAATTACATACATGCCCAGAAAGAAAATTTTAGAAAAGAAAAATCAGTTGAGAGTGTGCCAGTTTGGCCTTTTATTTTGTTCTTTCATGTATTTTAGAAGAATAAAACGGCAAGCGTAATAAAGAAGCTGGCTATGCCTTCTGCATTTAAAAGTTGATGATTTTAATGGTATATATACTTGCCACAGTCCATTAAAGGCTTAAATTATTGGTGCAAGACAAGTTCTTATTTTAAATTAGTATCACACGGTAAAATACAAATTTTGTAATTTATGATTTCGTCTTTTAAAATTTGAACAATTTTTTTTTTTTTTTATAACATATATTTCTTTATATATTTTTTGTTATGGATTTCTTTGTAAATTGTTCACTTTAAAAAGTATATACATGCACATTTTAGAAAAAAGTTTCAGAACAGTTTAAAAGAAGTTATGTGTGAAAAAATACGCCAAAAAACTTGAACTGAAAATATTGATTTTACAGTAATTCATCTTTAAAAATAGAAGTATATCGTACTCTCTTAGGTTTAATATCATGGAAAGAAATACGGCTGCGTATTCAGGAGGTGCCTATTAGAAAACTGGTGTTGGATGAACACTTACAAATTTTGCAGCAAACACCATAAAGTGAAACAATCGCAATAATTATTTTTTGAAAAATTGTTTATTCACTTTTCATCTGAAAAAAAAAAAAATAAGGCACAAGTGCAGCATAAAAGCAGCACATTCTCACTTTTTTTTTTACTATTTCAAATTCAAGAAGATTAAATTTATTTTCTATGAAAATTGTGTTATTTATGAATCAACTCCAAAGTTTTGAAAATTTATCTTTAGTTTAATTTTGATTTAATTTTTATAGCTAAGAAACTAATAAATATTTAGAAAATATTAAAACTGTATTATGTTTAGACGATGAATGAGATATAATAGAATTTTGAGTATTAAATCTACTCAAGAACCTGTCACATTCTCAAAAAAAAAAAAAAAAAATGACTTTTAAGTTCTACCTTTTGTGATTACTCCTTAAAAAAAAAAAAAAAAAAAATTAAATTGGTACATTTTTTGTTTCAATTTCCAGCTTTTAAAACTCATTGCATCTTGCAGGTAAAAAAATAAAAAATAAAATATATTTAAAGGGGACTAATGTGCAAGTTGTACCTGACGGGACTAAAGTGAAAGTTGTATTAGGTGTACAAATAAGTTTTAGGACAGTTTTCAAAAAATTCAAGATTTATTAAAAAAGAAGTAAAACACAGTTATTCATCGAAGTAATCTCCATCGCACTGAATGACCTTCAGCCATCTCTCAGGTAACTCGCGGATGCCTTTCGCAAAGAAACTTTCGTCTTGCGAGGTGAGAAATTTAGCGACCCATTTTTCTACTTCTTCAAATGTTTTGAATCGCACGTCAGACAAATCGTTCTGCATTTTCCGGAATAAATGATAATCGGATGGGGCTAAGTCTGGTGAATACGCCGGGTGTGGTATAGCTTCCCATCCAAGCGCTAGTAACGTATCCTTGCCCGGTTTACCCACATGAGGCCGCGCGTTGTCATGGAGCAGTTTTACTGGACGTTTTCCTTTACCAGAAAATGGACGTTTCTTCTCAATTTCTTGATTCACTTGCATCAATTGATGACTCGGCAGTAACTGTTTGACCAGGTTTGAGAAGTTCATAATACAGTACGCCTTTCATATCCCACCATATGCACAGCATGACTTTGTTACAATGAACATTGCGCTTTGGCGTGGATGTTGTCGGCTCGCCGGGGTCAACCCAATGATATTTGCGTTTCGGATTATCAAAATAAATCCACTTTTCATCGCCGGTCACAATTTTCCACAAGAAAGACTTTCTATGTTGCTTGTTGTAAAGACTCACACAAATGTTAAGACGGCTGTTTTTATTTTCTTGAGTCAGAAAGTGTGGTACCCACTTTGTTCCTTTTCGAATCTTACCCATTGCTTTTAAACGATAAGAAACAGTTTGTTGAGTTACTCCAAGCTGTTCCGAAAGTTGTTTCTCCGTCTGACAAGAGTTTTCATCCAGCAACGCTTGCAGTTCCTGATCGTTCACCTTTACAGGAGGCCCGGTGCGTTCACGGTCACTAACGTCGAAATCACCTTCTTTGAATCGCTTATACCAATACTCACATGTACTTTTAGATACAATGTTGTCTCCAAGAACAGAACATATCGATTCACACGCTTTCCTAACACTTTTTCCTTGATGGAATTCATAGCGAATGCAGTGTCTAATAAATAGCTTATCGGTCTGCATGTTTAATTTACAGAATTTATAGGTTATGTTTATGACTCCTTTACGTTTCGATACTACATATCAAGCGCCATCTATGATAAGTGAGCGGGACCTTTGAATTAATTTAGAATAGCTGTTATGATACAAAATCGAAGTGTCCTAAAACTTATTTGTACACCTAATACCTCAAGGGACTAATGTGAAAGTTGTACCTCACGGGATTAATGTGCAAGTTGCACCGAACGAACAAACTATTTCTTTCAACGAAAATGCCTACTAACCCTGGACGATAGGTCTAATATATCGTATCATATTATGTATCGTATTTATCGTAATATAACTCAATACTTATTTCGCTTCCTTCTTCGACTCGTTTTAATACGCATTTTTTATATGCATGAGCAGTCCTCGAAAAACAAAAACATTAAATCATTAAATTCATTTTTTTACATTTTTTTATTTTCATATTATTTCACGCGCACTTTTTATTTCCTAATTCAAAATTATTAAAAAAAACTTTTTCGATATCGCTTGTAACGATACTGATTATTATTAATTTTCTTTTCTTTTCTTTCAATAATAATAATAATAATAATAATAATAAAAGGATTTTGATCAAATTCTAGCAAAAGCAGAATTTAGTTTAGAACGGAGGACTATTAGTTTTTTTTTTTCTCTTTTTTCAAATTATAACATCGCTTTCAAATTATTCAATTATATTTTCGATAAATTTTAGATTTCGACAAATGTCCAACTATCGAAATCGACAACGCAAAAATCCCAGATTGAGACTAATAGGCCCTCAGACCTAAAAAAAAAAAAAAAAAAAGACAAGGAAACTTAAAGTATTAAATTTGCTTTCGCAACAGATAGTCAATTTAAAAAAAAAGAAAAAGAAAAAATAAACTATATATAAATAAACATTATAGTACAGAATAATAATAAAAAATAAATATTTACTTTTAGGCGAGTACTTCTAAGGCTTTATATATATATATATATATAAATCTAAAACAAATAAAAAATTCTGGTGCGGCATTCACACAAATTTATTTTACCCTGCATTTCAATACCATAAAAAAGATTGCAGATTGAAGGGTAAAATAATAAGTACTCTACATAAACTTATATTAAAAATAATTTAAACTGGGGGTTATTTTTATTTGACAAATAATTCTATGCGAGAGGGGCTACTACTATCCTCATCCCGCCAGTTTGAATATAGCACCTACATTTATATACATTTCAAGGCTATTATTAAATATAAAAGGTCATTCCAAATTAATCAGATGACTTACACTTATACCACTCCTTGAAAATTATAAATTTTAATTAATCTCTTAAAGAACGAAATTCAAATGAATTTCAAAGTACAACATTTAAATTGCCTGCTACTATTTGTTTTTAAGTTAAGCTGATAACAGTCATGCATAGATATCAACCGTCAAAAACTTGGCTTTATTATTCAGAGAACCTCAAAACACGTAATTATATATATATATACAAGTTTTGAAGAAAAATATACTTATAATAACATAATATGTGCATGAGGAATTATTTTTTATTCCTGGACAACTTTTATAACGATGGAAAAATGTAGTAAAGTACTTTTACAAATTATGAAGCGAAAAAAGAATGTTTTCACTTAATTATTGGTAACCCTGTATATGTTCTACAAATTGTAGATACATTACATTGTGTACTTAGATTTAGTTTTTTATTAATAACACAAAGAACCACCTGAAATGCAGTCCTAGCAATTTCTAGGTATTGTCCCATTATAATCTACGTCTTTTAATTAGCCTTGTGAAGGAATGGTGAAGGATTTTCATACCCTATTCTACACGAAACATGCTTTTATGCGTATAAAAATGTATGTTCATTTCATTTCGTTTAGTGCAGCCTACAGATATTAAACTGTACCTATAAAAATATCCCCGCATAGACGCAATATATTTTAAATCTCTTGGATGTCTCTGTACGCGAACCATTTGCTTGATTTCAACGAAAAGTTTAGTATACATACCTATGGGATACAGAATTACATAGGAGAGAGAGAGAGAGAGAGAGAGAGAGAGAGACTTTCTGCCAAAAATACATTTTCAGGTTCAGTGACCTCAAAACGTGCAAATATAATAAAACCTCAGTTTAAAAAATTTCAACTAATAACAATAATTCCTCCCTTAAGATTAATAAATAAATAAATGAATAAAACAATGTTATATTTATAATCTAATTTTACTGATCAATTGATACAATATTTAGCATGATAAATCACCAACAACAATTTAATTGATTTCTACATTTTTTGAACTTTAATTAGATTACCAAAGTATTTCACTCGTGTAAAGAGGAACATTTTATCTTTTTACCAAAAGAAAGTTTTTTAGCCAGTTTTTAAGGAGAAAAGGGAAATTATTTCAGAATGACATTGTTTTTCTTCACCTCAAATGCTGACAGACTATCAAAGAAAAACACATTACAAAATCAATACAGATAGCCACAAGCTATCGTATTCTTAAGTAAAACACAAGAGAAGTTAACTTTTGCTCTCTCAACAGATTTTCTATTTTAATCCATTATAGTTCACCGTAATGATACAAAAAATCTTATCTGTTGAGATTCTTTTTAGATAACTACTCCTAAGAGTATTTTTTTTTTTAACTTAAGACTAATGATAGATTAGAAAAAGAATGAAAAAACATACTTTGTTATGCTTTTTTATTTGAATAATCTTAAAAGTCTCAAGTAAATGTTATTATTCAGTTTTTTTTTTTGGTATTTTCTAAACAATAATCTAAATCTACTCTTATTTTTTTTCTTATATTTTTACAGAAATTATAGTTTAAGACAGGCATAATTGCAAAATAAAATATGAAAGTACTAATTGTTTTTGTTTTTTTAAACTTTTATCTACCCAGGAAATTTTAAAATATTATTACAGTAAAACTCGTTTATTATTACAGTAAAACTCGTTTATTATTACAGTAAAACTCGTTTAGAATCAATGGATTGAGGGAATGATAACGATATTTATAAGGTTAAAAAACGTTTCCTTACTTCAATCTCACGTTGTGGCATTAGGGGCTAAATGAAGTATTTTGTGTTAAAGAAAACGTTTAATAACGTGCCGTTGTCATTTCTGACTGGTATTTTTCATGATATCCATCCGTGTTATAATTAAATTATGCAGAGTGTCTTAGTACCACGTTCCCTTCACCCGTTTTCATTTTGTTCATGTACGAGAGACGTTTTAAAAGTAAGTTTCAACATTTTATTTTAAAGAGAAGATGGTACATCAGGTGAAGCAAACAATTGCCATAAGAAACTAAAACCATTGCCGGCTCAACGATGGAAGGAGCTTCAGCAAAAGAGGAAGGACGCTTGTGCAGAGCACCAAGGAAGAGAGAGTAGCATCAATGTCGTGCTATAGGTCATTTCGGTACAAATCACGATGACAGAAAAACGTATGCTAACAACATGGACGGCAATGGAAGTGAGTGCTCTTATCAGACATAAATGGGGCCATGGGAATAGTGCATCCATCATTCATGAACGCCTATAGGCTGCGTATGATGAAGACGTCATGTCTCGCAAATAATACATGGCTGGTGTTACAAGATCGTTGAAGGAAGATAGAATGTGGAGGATGAAGGCATTCCTCCATATCTGCGAATGAAAACAACATTGCTAAAGTATAGTACATGGTGTTAGTGGATGCCCGCATCGACTTTCATTCTCCATACTCTGCCTTACTTCAGTGAATATGCCACACCGGCAACAAATTATTTGACGAGACATGACTTCTTCACCATACAAGGTCTGTGGGTGTTCATGGATTACGGACACATTAGTTTCCCACGCCCATTCATACCCGATAACAGCACGCACTTCCACTAACGTCCACGTTGTCAGAATCAGGCTGTCTTATATCGTGATTTAAACTTGAATAACCCTAGGCACACCGGTCTGCTGCTACTCTATCTACTTTGATGCTCTGTGTTTGCATTATTCCTCCTTTTCTAACGATCCTTCCACCGTTAAACAAGCAATTGGTGTGGTTTCTTATGGAAATAGTTTGCTTCACCTTTTGTACCATCTTATCTTTAAAAAAAAAAAAAAAAAAAAAAAAAAACTTTTTTGGTAAGCTTCTCTTTTATGTATTATTAAATCGAATGCTCATTTATTAATTCGATTATTGTCTCTTTTCCTTTCTAATTTTTCTGTTTACACCAACACATCAGGAAATCCTTTCTGACCCCTTATTGTTTTATGATTCCGAATCTACAGGATGCGCCCTACCCCTCCTAGAAGTTCTGAAAATTGGTAATTTTCTATAGATAAAATATTTATACATGTTTAAAATTGATAAATTATTAGGAAATTATATAAATAATTATCTCGATTTATAATAAAGGAAGATGTTTCAGTGTGTTTATATCCGTCTCTTTGTAGGCAAATAGCTGGTCGCAAAACTACAGAATTTCACATGGAGAACCGCTTTGACCTCTATTGATGCATCTCAAAGTCCGATTTCCGAAAAATTGATTATTTTTTTAATTAATTAAATCTATAAATTTCCAAAATGAATGTCTTTAGGGATAGAAACGTAAAAGTAATAAGTTGATTAGAGCGTCAAACTAAATCAGGGGTTCGACCTTTCCAAAGCCAATATGTTACTTTTTGCAGATAATTAGTAAAAAATATGCCAATTTGTAAGAAAATCTTTCAGCGTCTTCACAGTATCCTTAACCGCAAGGATGATCAGAAAGTGACAAAAAGGATGGGGTTGTCACTTTTTCAGCAAGCGGCTAATCGCAAAATTTTGCATGGAGGTTCGATTCGACATTTCCTGATGCACCTTGAAGCCGTATTTTCAAATTTTTGTTTAGTGTTTTAATTGCTTATTATTTTTTTTTTTCAATTGGTAAGATTGTCTGGTGCTTTCACATTTTGTCATAGATTGAAAATAATAATCTGTCCAAAAAATGTTTGTCCTAAAAAAGTAATTTTTGAATAATAGCAGCGATAATTATCGTTCAGTTAACACCTAAATTGAATTACTCAATTAACGGGCAATTGTAAGCTGTGGAACCCGGAACCGATATAGCGTAGGCGGTGAAGACATTGCCGAAATTAGCTGGGACCCGAAGCCAGATTATATATATATATATATTAGTTAAAAAGTGGTTTAAATAGTGATTAATATTTTTCGAAAATCCCTTTAAATATTGTGACAAGCGAAGTGGACAACGCCTGTAAATATAACAATTGTGTTTTAAATGCACATAGAATAATGTCCCGATTATTGCAGCTAATGTGGGCCAAGACTATTTCGGATAACTGTAAAATTCGGTTAAAGGGGAAATTATAAATAAAATAAATCGTGTTGGTTTAAATGTATATTTTAACATATGCAAAAGTTATACAGATACACCATGTACTAATCATATTGTTACGACAATTAAAAAATTTTTACCCAAAAAAGTCCTCAATTATTTTTTGTTTCACATTACTTCAATTCTTTTCTGCAGCAATGTTTCACCATTTTTTAAAGGTCTTTTTTAAGGTGTTGCTTCTTATTGAACAACAAAAAATTTCTTTGTTGTACAACAAAGATTAATTTTTGTTTTTATTGTTTCAATACCTTTTATTTCCTCTGAGCGTTTGTCAGATAAAGAAAATATTTTTGTTTCAGTAGTTTTACAGATAGAAAATGTAGAAAAAAAAAAATAAAAAGCTAAAAATATTTTATAGCTCATTTAAATTGGAAACTCGGATAATCAAGTTTTTATGATTGTTCTAAAGGAAGTAATAAAATCGGTTACATATTTACTTTTAAATTATATTTATTTATTTATTTATTTATTTATTTATTTATTATTATTATTATTATTATTATTTGTTAAATTAATCCATGAATGTCTGAAATAACTTTAGACGTATTTCAATAATCCTAAAATAATTCTTAAAAAGAATCCTAAAGATTAATACATAAGTAAATTTAATACTTTCATACTGCTGTAAAGGAGCTTAATACAAATCTATTATATGTTGGATTCTTGAATGAATAACTCGACGAATTCAAAATACAATTTGAAAATCCTCTTTTACATTCTCTTTTATCTCTCTTCAATAAACAATGACTGAAATACGATAACTATTTTTTAAAGCAACATAAAATACTCCACATACATAAATACATCTGAACAAAAAGCTTAATGCTCTTTATGCTTTATTTAGCATTTCAATTTATTCATTATTTAACATTACCACTAACTTAAGCTTGATTTAACTATCTAGAGTTATTTAAATCAGAAACTTTATTTAACTTTGAAATATAGTTTAATAATACATTTTTTAGTACTGAATATATGTGTTTTCACAAATGTAATATAAATGTTTGTTATTTAAAAAAATAAAATAAATAAATAGTTTTGTCAATTTTAATATATTTTTTCATATTATGAGAATTTTTTATAGAACTTTTTTTTTAATATTAAGGAGTGAAATTTAAAACTACTTGCGAAAGGTGGAAACTACTCAGCTCCTCTTATCTCGTCATATTCTATATATCTCCTCATAAATTTCTTCTATAAAGGATTTCACGCTTCTATATTTCTATATTCATATTATGGAAATGAACTCATCCAATCAGTTAGCATAGACGCTTATTGAAATGCCTTATCAAACAAGCTGCTCTGTGTTTTATTCGATATATTTATCTTAAACTACTTTGATAATTAATTTTATTAGAGTTTATATTCATATTTTCTTTTTCTTGAATTCCACACTTATTCATCCAATTCAGTTATCCCCATAATGTATGTTTATACAAAATTTTAACGTATTTTCCATTGTTATGGAAATTACAACTTCATATAATTTACAAAATTGTCTAATTAAAGTATTGCATGGATTACGAAGGCTGAAAAAAAACCCGCATATATTTTTATATACAGGGTGCATAGGAAAGTCCCTTTAACCAGAAAATACTTGCGGACGGAGAGTGCTACAGCCACGCAAGTAAGGTAACGGTATAGTAAAGCGACTATGCCCGACCTAATGCAAACGACAGCAGCGCCCCAGTGGCGAAATTTGGAAGTTGGTCATTGCAAATCGAAAACGAAAAGAGATAGAGTAAAATTTCCAATTAGAAAATTTTAGAGCATCAATTAATTAGTACGAAACGATATTTGGTTTACACGGATAAGATAAATTGGCGCCTGTATACCCCAAAAATATCCAAAATTGATGCACTCCATTTTGTGTAAATATTTGAAAGCAATAGCCAGAGGAAAGAAGAAATATGCACAATTTAATGAATAAATACTATGTACTTACATCCATGCATTTTGATAACATCACAGACAAAAACAAAATAGGTAAACTAAACTCTAAGTCTCATAGTGATAAAAAGTTAATGTTGAGAATGTTCGAAAAGTTCGCCATTGCTCACAAAACACGTTTGTATTCGTGTGATTAATTCTGCATGCACATTTTCAGCATGGAAGGTGTTACACTATTGAAAGCATCTGTAATACGATGACGTAGATCCAGCAGACTTGTATGTGGAGTTGCATAAACCTGATCTTTTATGTAACCCCACAGGAAGAAATCCATCGGAGTCAGGTCCGGCGAACGTGGAGGCCATTCAATACTACTACCATACCCAATAATGTGTTGTCCAAAGCAATCTTTTAGAAAGCTTCGCACTCCAGCTGGCTGGTGGGCAGGAGCACCGTCATGTTGGAACCACATGTCCCGTAATGCGGACAGGGGAATATCATCCAAAAAGTCGGGTATGATATCCTGTAATAGTTGGAGGTACCTCTGTCCGTTTAATGTGCCTTCGTAGAACACAGGTCCCAGTAAGCGATCCTTCCAGATACCGCCCCACACATTAATGGACCAGCGCACTTGGTGTTTTGTGGATAGTCCCCACGAGGGATTTCCCAGCGCCCATTAGTGGGCATTATGTCGGTTTAGTACTCCGGTACGCTGAAACAGTGCCTCGTCCGACCAAACAATGTTGGACAAAAAATTTGATTTATCTTCAACATTATTTAATGCCCAGTTGCACCAATCAAATCGACGATCATTATCCCGTGGCAACAGTTCTTGCTGCAGAGTGACATGATAGGGATGTGCAAGTGCATGTTGACTATGCAGTATTTGCCATACTCGGGCCCGTGTTAAGCCACAAGCCATGCTGATTTCTCTTGTACTGCTGTATGGATGGGCTAGTGCATATGCCAAAATACTCTCTGGCGGTATACGCATACCTACACTCACTGGTCTGCCAGAACGCGGACGACTTTTAGTGCTTCCTGTCTCCATGAGCCGTCGCACTACATTTGCGATGGTAACTGCACTTGGATGTGGCCCACCTGGAAAACGAACGGCATACTCTCGTGCAGCATGCGTTGCGTTTCGTTGACAGTCGCCATAAATAAGCACCATCTCGCAATATTGAAAGTTAGTGAAGCTTGACATTCTCACACAGCTCCAAAATTCTAAATCCAAACGTTTATTTTTAAGTAATGTATCTTTTGTAGGATCTCATTCATTTAGGATCATTCAAAATTCCATTTGTTTTGTCACTTTCAAAAAAGAACACATATTTTCTATCCGTCACTAGACAACGATTGAAATTGCCACAACACAGAAAATAAAATTTTTAAAATGAAAGCGCTCGCACATTAGGAATAAAATTATCGTCTGCCATCAATAATTTTATGCTATGAGATTATGTTGTTTGTATCAAGCGAGCGCCAACACCTTTTAAATTAAAATTTTAAATGCATTGGAAAATAAAGTTTTCAGACATTACAGTACAGTACAAAAAGACAAACTGCATTTTCACACTGCTGCATTTCCGAAATGTGAATATGTAGATTAGAACAGTCGCGCATAGATTACGGACATTTTGGGGTATACAGGCGCCAATTTATCTTATCCGTGTGAACCAAATATCGTTTCGTACTAATTAATTGATGCTCTAAAAATTTCTAACTTGAAATTTTGCTCTATCTCTTTTCGTTTTTGATTTGCAATGGCTAACTTCCAAATTTTGCCACAAGGGGCACTGCTGTCGTTTGCATTAGGTCGGGCATAGTCACTTTACTATATCGTTACCTCACTTTCGTGGCTGCAGCACTCTCCGTTCGCAAGTATTTTCAGGTTAAAGGGACTTTCCTATGCACCCTGTATATTAAATAATAAATATATTATTTTTTTAAATTCCGATATCAATAAAGAGAAACATTTAAACAAAAAAAAAAAAAAATATTTTGAAGAAGATTAATATTGCATATTAGATATTAAGTTACGCACATTTCTTACACATGTTACGTGGAACTATAGCATTTTTAGTTTTTTCGTTAAATAATTTACTAATACTCAGCTACCATTTAAAATTTTGTTACATAATCTGTTGGTACACGGTAAAAACTGTTGTACTAGGTTGAACCAAAATTTGCAACTAAGATGGTGAAATCATTTACCATGATTTGGTGCTTGATTTAACCCAAATTTGGTACTATAGTAGTTGAAATCTTAAGATAGAGAAAACTTTTACCTTAATTTGATTATTACTTAATATTGTTACATAATTCGGTGGCACAGTTAAAAATATTGGTACTAGGTTGAAGCAAAATACAGTACAAAATAGTTGCAATCATAAGATAATGAAATAAAATACCATGATTTGATGCTCGATTTAATTGAAATTTTGTACTATAGTACCAAAGAGGGGGAAAACTTTTACCATGATTTTGTTCAACCTGGTCTATTGCTTGGACTGTAGTATTAAATTTTTGTCCAGCCTAAAACAGAAATTTATAGAATTATTTAGAAATTTAAACAATTATATCTTTCAAGAACGAAAAAAAAAAAAAAAAAAACTTTAATTATATCATATTAATTTTTCCGAATAGTTGGTAATGGAATGTTTAATGAATATAAATATTCAAGAATGAAAGATATTAATGTTATCATATTTCTTGAAATTGGTAAATAATATGCAGGAAGTTTAAAACTAAAATATAATAATTTAAAATATAATAATCAATATAATATTTATCTAACGTGGACCAAAAAAAAAAAAAAAAAAAAAAAACTTTAATATATTTTGTTATATATTTTGTAGAATTATATTATATTTTGTAGAAACGATACGATAGTGACAATAAAATGTGCGAGGATAAAAAATAATATACAAGTAATATTTAAGCACGCGGACTCAGTTCAGTAACATAACAAAAGTAAATTAAAAAAGAAAAACTGTCGACATTTCTCTAATTAGATCATTTTATAGGAAAATTATTATTATTTTTTAATTTACATTAAATGCAATTGTTTTGGAAATTTCGATGCATTTAGTTATATAGTATACGGATTCATTATCATATGTGGTAAAAAGAAAAGTTAAAAAGAAAAAAAAAATATATATATAATTAATCTCATGAAACTAGAAATTTATTCATGCATGATACGTTTTGAAAAAAAAAAAAAAAAAAGACTATTGTCAATAAACGTGAGTTTGATAACTTTTTATTTACAAAGTTTCCCTTAATGCTTTATGGGAATAAATGCTATAGGAATAATATTCCATAAATGCTATGGGAATAATAGCTTTACATATCTATCTGTATTTGTTTACAGTATTTTATTTCATGAGTATTTAAACTGTATGCTTAGAAAAACTTTTGTGAAAAATATTGCTATTGTTTCCTATTGTTTTAAGGCTCATCAACGACCGAGCGGTTCTGCGCTGAAAGCTGATAGATGGGAAGTGCCGAGTTCGATCCTAGGTCACACTCACCGATCTAGTAGTTCAGAGATTTCCATTGTTTTCTCCAAAACTCACGTAAATACGGGCTAGAACCCCTTAGAAAGAGTCCCACGGAGAGCATTCCATATATAGGCCTAGGACCCTAGCGTAGTCAATCGGCCTTAAACCCTAGAACCAAACAAACTATTGTTTTAATACCCTTCTTAAAATACCCCCGGGGTTCCGAAGCTGGGAAGCTATCCCTTCTCTAGAGGATCAAAATTCTAATGACATGTTTCCGGACTTTTTTTTTTTTTTTTTGGTTGAGTGCCAGATCGTCATCAATTGGTTATCGTGCGACGTAAAACCTTCAACCTCAGACTCAGTCTCCCATCATTTTAAAGTTCCTTCTAGAAAAGTGGTCAAAAATCTGTTTTATTCAAGAGATTTCTTTTTTTAAATATTTTAACTAATAAAGACAGAAAATATATACATGAATTTCATTTTTTAATTGATTCCTAACAATTAAAGAATATACCTTTTAAAAATAATTATTATCAATGATGAATAAAGAGAATTTGAACTTGTTCATTTGCTTTTTTTTAAAACAAAATTGAATTAAATACATGTAATTTGATCTAGAGTGTAACCTTTTCTTCAAATGTAAATGTCACGTATTAAGAAATTAGAAATTACTTCTGCACTACTTCAATAGCTATTTAAATTTTTAGAAAGGTTTTCCTTGTAAAATTAATCATCAAGAGAATGAGTACAACAAGTATTTAAAATAAAACACGTATAATGTGGATAGAAAAAATACAGTATTTTTTGTCATAAATTTTTAAATAGCATTATTTTAAGAAAGGTTTCTTGCAATATTTGCAGGGGTTTTAATATGACTGATACAATGAATTTTTCCAAATTATTTTAGAAAAGATCTTTACTTTATTTAAATATTAAAAATAATTATTATGATTAAAAATAGTACGTAGAAAATAGAAAATAAAATAAAAATCTTAAAAATAAAATAAAATAAAAATGAAACATAATAGAAAATAATTGTTCGATAAAATATTACCTCAGTACTCTTGAACCAGAAAAATATGATTACATAAACATACTAAAGAATAAATATAATTAATTTTTAAATCTTTTGCATTAATTTTTATTCACACATCATTATAAAAATTTTTAATTATTTTAATCTAAAAAAAAAAAAAAAAAAAAGAAGAAGAAGAAAATCTTTAACATTAAATTTTAAATTTGATCAGATGTATTTTAAACTGTTTTAATTTAAAAAAAAAGTTCATTTTAAAGCATTAAAGCAATATTGCAACTTAAATACAATTTTATTCAGTAATTTTCAGAACTCCTATAAAGCTTTAAACAAATTTTAAAAATATCTATAATAATAATTATATTTTCTATTAATAATAATCTCTGTTGATAATAATATCTATAATCTCTATTAATAATATTGTGTATAATTTTTTGGTACTTTAAGAAATGTCATTTATTATTAATATAATGGTTGTAATCAACAACAAATCAAATAAATTTATATAATTGGATTGAAAAAAAAAAAAAAAAAAAAAAGCGAAATGAACATAACTTAGTGGCCCTGCATAGTACAGAAAACAAAGCTTTATTTAGAAAATAGGTCACTAGAGTATAAATTTATTATTTGAATCATTCTAATTTTTCAAAAATTATTTTAGCTACCAAACTTTGATATATTTGCAAAGAAAATGCTTATCTCATGCCGTCTGACTTTACATAAAGTTGGCACAATAAATCATGAAGAAATTAAATACAGATATCAAACATTTAGTAGTGATATTCACTCTTAACCAGCTGTTGTACAGGTTTTATTCACCGGGAATGCTTAAAAAAAAAAAAAAAAAAAAAAAAAAAAAAATCGAATTCAAATTCAAATTGATATTCAGAAGTGATTTTAATTTGAAAGCAATATATGTAAATAAATATAAGTTATAAATAAAAAATTATATTTAATAATTTTACTGATTCATTATTTGTATTTATCCGCAGTAAACTGTAGTAAATTGCAGAAAATTGCAAATATTATATTAAAATAATATTAATCCACAATAAACTGCGAATATTGTATTAAATTTTTAAATCTTGTTTGAATAAAAAATCATCTGCATTATTTAGCAAACGAAAATTATTTAAAAAGGGATACCTAAACCTTGAATCAACTAAAAAAAAAAAATAAGTAAAAAAAAAAAAAAAAAAAAAAAAACATTGGGTTTTATTAAACGTTGACGACAAGTAAAAGAAATCTGAAAAAGAACTCAGTCTTAAATGAACTAAACATAAGGTTTAAAGTATATATATATATATAAAAAAAAAAAAAAAAAAAAAAAAAAAAAAAAAAATGGGGAAGGTGTTAAAGAATAATACAAATAATTCAGAGCACTGATTTGCCCTATTATAAAGACAATTATATTTTAAAATCAAAATTGCATGCCGTATAAACTTAGCTGAATAGTAATGTCACATAAATTTAAAATAATCATAAAAATATAAATACATTTTACCATGTTTTTATTACCTCGCTTTCTTGTTTGTTTGTTTTTCCAGTACAAATCTTGCAATCGATTTTAACTAGCTTCTCGACTATCTTAGACATTTGAAAATTTCAGAATAGCTCAAAACACAATGGCAACGTAATACCGCGAAGCCCGATTTTTAAATTTTTGATTAGTTTTCTTTTAATTAATTAAAATATGAAAATAATAATCTCCTAATAGCTTTAAAATTAGTCCTTTGAAGATTAGTTATAATTTAATTGTTGCCAATTAAAAAAAAAAAAAAAAAAAAAAAAGTTCATTTTTTTACGGGATCAAAATAAATACGTTTAATTAAACGTGGACATTAAAAAAATATAAAAAAATAAATTAAACATCTCACAAAAATTTATGTCATTATCACTTTATATATTTTATACACATTGATAAAGTGCTAATATAGTTCTATAGCTGTGATTCAACAGAAAATTTAAAAACATGGTATATAAAAAGTTTTTTTTTTTTTTTTTTTTTTTTAAATCTTATAATTATTAAAAATTAATAGCAAGATTTGACTGAGGCAGGCAGGTTTTCCTCCGAAAGCCTTCCTCTGACGAGATAGTACTCTTAATAAGGAAAATATTTCTGTGTTGTATTATCAACGACTATTGACGTATTTTTATAATTTGAGTAAAATCGGTTTGGTACAGTGCATTAAATCTGAATCACAAATTTTAATACAGATAGACTGATTTTTGTGCCTTGAGCCTATACTGTGTGAGACAAACCCAAGAAAATACTTACTGTGCTGTTGCAGACTCACATCTAAAGCTTGAGTAATATCGGATCATCAGAAATTTTTCTAACATTAGTCGCATGATTTATCATAGTTCGGCATATTTTTGTCCCTGGATCATGCCTCTGTGAAGATAGATTCTTTTAAGTACTAGCGTATTGTCTTGTCATCAACTATGGACTTGCGTTTAATATTTCAGCGAAATGGGGATTAAAATTGAATCGCAAATTTCTCACATGCAGACAGATATTTCCCTCTGAAACCTATACCTGATGAGACATATCCCTCTAAATGGATGCGTATTGTCATCGACTATGAATTTTTGTGCAAACTTTGAAGAAAATAATTTCGTTGCAAGTGGGTTAAGGTTTGAATCTAAGATTTAGCCTAAACAGACAAAAATACCAAGTTTAATAAAGGTGTAACTATTTAAAAGTATGCAATAAACTGTATATAATATAATAAAATGAACTACATAAAGGTATAATTTAAATACACAAACGCTAAATATGACATATATAACTATTATGTTATGCTTTGAATTTCTAATTAATATTAACTTATTGCAAATATTCTATTTTCAATACATAAATATTCAAATGCATTTTAGAAGAAGAATGAAACAGCTTTACATTGAAGACATATAATAAATTTTTATTTTTTAATAGGTATTTTTTTAATTTCAATTTACGGTTTAAATGATGTTTCATTCTTCCAATATTTTATGATATTATCATATTCATCCCCTTACAGCACAGTTCCATCACTGCAACATGCAAAACACAACACAGTGGGCACTAATAGGCATCACAGACACGTCCCACTGCTCCACATAACACAACATCTCAAGGTTACGTGAAAATGCCCTCAATCTGAACAGGTACATCCATGGGACTTTTACTATTAGTATAGCTGAGCAGGGAGGAAATTTTCACAGCCCAAAATAACCACATGACAGGATTTATAACAATATCGCAAAACGTTATTGCAGGGGCGTAATTTTCAAAGTACAAAGAATGACGGTACGTGAATGACGGTGTACGTGAATGACGGTGCGATATATTTGCAATGCATATGGAAGCTAGTGTGCTGTATGCATAGTGGCGCAGCACGTTTCATTTGCATCCTTCATTTTTATTTCCGAAAAACTCCGTTAATTCGTTTGTTCTAAAAGTATTTTCATTCATGGCTCTTACGTCTCTGCAATACTTTAAAAAGTTCAGCCGTAATGGTTTCAAAAACCTAATCATCATTCAAATTAATTACAAAGTATTTTAATATATTACCCTGCGACAGTTTGTTGATATCAGCATCATGATGTATTGAATTTTTATCTTAATCGCAATATTTTACGTTACTGTTAATGTTTTTCACACTGTCCAAAATACACGATTCGTTTAGAGATTACGAGGTCTGCGTTTTAGAATAGTTCTTGAAAAACCTAAGTTTAGTTAGTAAGTGCCATAAAATATGTAGAAATAAAGGAGATATTTTGCGAAATAGAAGAGAGAAAAAAAATCGTTTTCCACAAATATGGAATTATACTTCACTATTTAGAAGTTATTTTATAAAGAAAATATTAATAGAGTTTCACTTGAATCGAAACGTTTGTAAAATAGGAATTAGTTCTTTAAAGAGGTATCTGTCTGTATTTAATAAACTTCAGATAGAACAACATATGTTCAAGTTTGTTTTAATCTCTTTTTATTTTGTTTTAATTATAGTTTTGATTAAATTTTTATTTGTTTTACATTTTACGATCTTTACAACGATAATAGGATTAATCTCTGACCATTTAGTAATTTAATCAGCTTGTTGAAATAGTATTGAATTTAGTAACCGCAATGTAACGTAAGAATTTGTATATTTTTTCGTTTTTTTTTTTTATTTTTTTATTACAAATTACGACCTACGTAACTGCAATAATTAAAAAAAAGTTCTTTGAATGGGTATTTTAAATTTAAAATAAAATTATATAAACACACAACAATAGCTTTAAAAATTACATTAAAAAAATTTCGTGCGTCTAACTACACATATAAAGAATGTAAATATCTTATCATGACTATACATCTTTCAAATAATAATGACAATAAAAGTTTTTTATTATAATTACATAAGAATTTCATTGTTGCTATTGTTTGAGAGATAATGAGAAAACTTTTGATACGCAAAAGGGAAAAAACTTATTAGCCTCTCTTATGCTCCAATTAAAATTAATTATTTATTCAAAAGCTTTACAAAACGAAACAAAAGGTATTTGTGTCACCTAAGTGGTTGTTTGTCATTTCCTTTAAGTGTGTTCCTTTAGAACAAGAAAAGTAGACTTTGTTGTTCTGCGGTCTTTTTGACATAATTAAACGCTGCATGTATTATTATATCCAGGTTTATGTTAAAACATATTTATTTGTATTTCATCTAAATGTCAAATGTAAAAAATGTATCTAATTCATTTAATAAAAGCTAAATAGAACAATAAAATCTCAATTTTTAATTTATTTTGTATCGTTCTGCATAATTGGATAAAATAAATAAGGTATGCAGTTAACTTATACCAATAATAATAATAGCAATAATATTTAGATAATTGGTGAAAACTACCTTAAAGCGAACAATTATAAGATATTCATATAAAATATTATGCTTAATTATAAACGCTGTTGATAAATTTCTGTTCTAATAGACATTCGTTGACAATTTTTATGTAGTAATCCTGTAATTATGTTCGTGGAAACAGCTTTGATAAGGGCTTTCAAATAAGTCATGACCATTGGGTATGGATGCATATGGACATAGAAACATACAAACGGTCACTACAGACGCTCCTAACACGGGCATACGTACACAAAAAAATCGCGCAGGAGGATATCCAAGTTCAGGGTGGTTATAATTAAAGTGATACTATTCAGACCCCTCTAGAACCCGTTCTGCCTATCGGATTTTGATGAAATTTGTTACAGACGTTATATAGACTATAGGGAAACGATTTCTGCAATAAAAAATAGTTTAAAATTTCACCACCAGATGGTACTGTTTAGAGTTTCTTTGTCTAAATTAGACAAACCTTCTATAAAGAGAGTTGAAGTCAAAGCCAAAAATTCATTCTGCGTGTCTTTGTCATCGTTAATCACACCTTTACAGAAGAAAGATAGAGCGTTACTGGTAAAACTATTTTAACAGAATAGCAGCAATACTCTAGCTGCACTGAGTTAATATCGTCGTTTAAAGGGATTGCGAAAACACCCTATGTCTAAGACCTTGTGAAGAAGATAATTAGAAAATTTGAACAGACTTGAGACTTGGTTGTGCTGCCAGGAAGAGGACGGAAACCGATTGCGTCTGAAACAGACGAAGAAGTCACTACTGTTGTGGTTAAAAGAGCCTCCAGTTTTCGCTATTCTTAGCAAGTGCTCGATCGGTGATAGATGAGTTGGAGATTCCTTGATCATCAGTATGAAATGCTCTGCGATCCATTTTAAAATGTTATCCGGACAAGATCCACATAGTGCAAGTGCTGCAACCTGAAGACAAACAAACACACTCAGAATTTCCTTTCCGATTTTTCGCGAGAATGGATGTTAAAGTCTTGGAAATTTGTATGGTAAGATGAGGCGCATTTTTCTTTAGAGAGAGTTATGAATAATCAAAATTATCGCATATGGTGTGCTTCACCTCCTAATGTCTTGCACCAACAACCAATGCATTCTGATTACGCGACTTTATGGTGTGGATTAAACTGAGAATGTTATCCTTGGACCTTTGTTTTTATTTTTCAATTCTCATTTCTTAAGGTTCTAAAAGGTGTTCTGTCACGAGTTCACGGTACAGTAAACTCCTTCGACAGTATGTCATATCTCTTTTAGAGGAACGGCAATGTTTGCAGACCACTGTCTTCATGCAAGATGGAGCAACTCTTCACATTGAACGCCAAGTCAAAGAATTGTTTCGTGCTAACTTTGGAGAGAATCGTTTAATTTCCAAAGGTTTTCTGGATGCCTGGCCTCCTCGTTCACTCGACTTAAATACCTATGATTTCTAGTTGTGGGGATTCCTAAAAGACCGTGTTTATAGAAGAGGAATTAGGACTTTACCTCAATTAAAAGCCAGCATTATACGCAATGATGCTGAAATCCCTGGTGAATTTCTTTGCGCTACCATTGAACACGCTATATAATGCGCTTTCAACTCGCAATTGTTATCAATGTAGCACACCTTGAGCACAATCTGTAATTGAATAAATTTTAATGATTGTGACACACAGACACAGACACACACACACACACACACACACACACACACACACATATATATATATATATATATATATATATATATATATTTGTCCTTTAAACGCTACAACTCCTCATGGTGGTCAAAATTAGATTTTTTTTTTATTACAGAAATCGTTTTCCCATGGCCCATTAACACATATACCAATTTTCATCAAAATCCGATAGGCTGATTGGGTTCTATAGGGGTCTATATAGGGTCACTTTGATTATAACCACTCTGTATCTTTTGCGCCAAGTTAACAGAGCTACGCCAAGTGTTGATATACGAGCAATACACCGTTGTGGTAATATGTTATAAAGCAGATTCTGCACTTCATTTAGGAAAGAGGATTATCCTATTGAAAAATATCGATAAAAGGTCATTTTCTGTTTAAGGAGAAAATATAATTTTAGTACATTGAAATAGATAATAACTCCAATAGAGCGCTCTCTATTATCGAAATATACAATTACCAACAAATAAAATAAATTTTTCACTGTTCATAGTTTTACGTATCTTCTAAACAAATGTTATGCATTTACATCTTCCTTAGTAAAACGTTTAAATATCGGCAAATATTTTCACTGAAAAAGTACTTTTTGACAAAACTTTAGTATTTAATTCTTGCATGTGGAAAAATAATTTATATGTTGTATATTATGCCTGGTATATTTTTTATTTTTCTGCGCATATATAGTTTTGTGCTTGCAAAATGAAACACAAAATATATAAATGAAATGCTTTTTAGGAAATAAATTCTAAGAAATATTTACATTAAAATTATAAAATAAAATCCTTAAATATTTTACTGAATTATTCTTTCCTGTTACAAACAACATGAGAAATATTTTTAAACCATTTCAATATATACTTAAACCATTTTTATTTAAACCATTTCAATATATATAATGCATATTATAAGTAAACCTATTTCAGGTACGGTGCTTTTATATTACTTTTATTGAAGCAAAAATAAATAAATAACTAAATAAACAATTAAACAATTCTATTTAAAAAATTCTTAATCTGTATTAAAATGAATTGTGTAATAAGTGATATCAATTTTATTATAAGTGAATTTTAATAATTTGTAAATGGCAGAATGATACTTGGCATACTTAAGTAAAACTCACCTCAGTATTCGTTTTTAAAGAAGAAATATTTTTGTATATCTAAGAATTAAGAAAATATATATTTCCTAAAATAGTAATTTCAGATAAGAAACTTTTAGCGAACATACATATTAGATATTTACTGAAAATGCACACCTGATAAATTTACCTAAACGTTTTATACAAATTCGTGAATCGTTCTTCAATCTAAATGCTACATAATAATAATATTTTGTTTTTCATTCAATTTAATTTTCCTTATAAATTTTCTCTAGAATTGGTGTTTATATCTAAACTAGATTTTTTTTTTACTTTCTCTTACCCATATATCTGGTACAGAGGGTGTTGTTTTGGGGTTAAGTTTTCGAAACTCAGTTTTTGTTATATTTTTTTAATGAACCAAACTGAAGTTCGTTTTGTTAAGTATTTTTATCAAAAGAAAAATCTCTTCTAAAATCGAAAATAACTATTACTTTTGACATATAATGTTTGCATGCGCGCACATACGTATACATCGCACATCGATTTTTGACCGAAACAAAAATACTTCATATATATAGTATTATTGTTTTATCTATTTAGCGCTAAAAGTCTCAAAAGGAAGCTGCACCAATATTAATTTCATGCACATATTTGTGTTCATTTGGTGTGCTTTTAAGTTATGAGTTCAAGCATTTAATCTAACATTGCATAGTTGTTCATATTATTTTAGACAACTACTGTGAATTTAGCTACTTAATATAAATTATAAATACATCATAAAGTTTTGAGTTAAAAAATGTTTTGAAAAGCTTACAGTTATAATAAGAGGGTAACACTTAAATTTTCGATACAGAATCAGAAAATTGCGATACAGGAAATATTGGATAGATGAGTGAATTTTCAATGTCCCTATATGATAATCCATAACAGCGATTGTAAGTTGGCTGTCTTAGAAGCCGTTTAAAGGATGCAAACTTTCATTAAGTAAAATTTTGCCTTTCACCGCATTTTAAAAATATATATATATATATATATATATATATATATATATATCATTGTTTAGAAAAGATAACAAATCTAATAATTATGAAGTTTTTTTTATATGAAAACGAAATTTAAAAATATGTATTAGTTACTGAGTTATAATGGGGATTATTTCTCTGTAGAATATTATTGACTTTGGCATGCTCCGACTACAAATAAGATGCCCCCTTACGTAAAAAATAAAGTTGACGAAAGAGCATTATCACACTAACATTTTCTCTAATTTTAAAGTTGGTAAATTAAGATATAGGCCTTCAATGGCTACTAAAAACATATAAAAATGAAACTTCATGTCGTACCACTGTATTTGTTGGCGAACAAGAAATACTTGATAAGAACATTTTATTTTCATTTTTTTTTTTTTCTTTTGATTTTTTTTTTCATGTTTTAAATAATAATAGTAATTAAAAAAAAAAAAAAAAAAAAAAAAATCAATTAGCAATATCTCTCCATCCCCTCCCACACTCAAATATCATAAATCTTCTTGTAGGATATCATATTTCTTATTATACAGTGTGCTTATAAAGTCCCGGACCCATTTTGATGTTTAATAACTCATAAAATAATGAAGGTATAAACAAACTTATGGCATTTATTGATGGAATAACTCATATATTTTCTTTTCAGGTTTGAATATCTTTACTTTTGTAAATATCGTCTGCGCGTGTGGTTAATTTCAGATAATTTCATTTTCCAGTCTAAATATCTGTACTTTTCTAAATATCGTCTGCTTATTAATTGCATTTTTCTCTCTTTTGTTTTTGGCAACTATTGCAATGTTATGTTTACTTTTGATGTTTATGTTTACTTACTTTGGACTAATGCACGACCGAGTCATTGGACCTTTCTTTTTTACAGAAAAGACGGTCTCATCAGTCGTATACTTAGACATGTTGGAAAACTTCGTATTTCCACAACTAGAAGAGCTTCAGCCACATGTCTTTTTGCAACAAGATGGTGCACCACCTCATTGGGGTACCATCGTTCGTAGGTCTTTGAATGACCATTTTCCAGGAAGATGGATTGGGCGAGGAGGTCCAATTCCTTGGCCACCCAGATCACCTGATATAACGCCGTTGGACTTTTTCCTTTGGGGATTTGTAAAGGACAATGTTTACAGGAGGAGAGTGTCGAACATTGATGACCTAAAAGTCAGAATTACAACCACAATAGCCTCTGTGGATGCCAACATGCTTGCCGCTACCTGGCGTGAAATTGGCTATCGACTTGATATTCTCCGTGCGACGAAGGGGGCACACGTGGAAGTTCATTGACAAGGGTCATGAAACTTTTTGAGTCTATCTAACCATTTATGTTATTAATTTTAATCTATCTTTATTATTTTATGAGTTATTAAGCATCAAAATGGATCCGGGACTTTATAAACACCCTGTATTTATTATATGTAAAATAAATTAGCATATCACTACATAACAAAACATGCATCAAACATTTATTAGCACTCTAAAAAACAAGTATAATAGTCTTATTACCATGGTAACGTAGTTATCATTGCTACTTGACAAGGATACACGCAATAATAATATTTTTATAATTCGAATAAATGCAGCTTCACACTCCCCCCCGCAGTTTTTCGCATTTAACGCGAGAAAACGTTTTGGAAAATGGACATTTCGTCCTGAACGGGTAACAATAGGAGTCTGAGTTTTACCAGTGGTATTGTCGTTAACAGTGACGGCTGAAAGGAAGCAGGCTTAAGTCTATCTAATGACACTGTACATTTCCCTCCATTATCACCAGTTACAAAAGTTTTTTCGTCTTTTTTAACACGTTAAAATGCCCATCGAACGGATTTTGAAGCAATGTTTTCCCACTATCGTGTCTTAAGAACACATGGTAACAGTCTTGTAGGTGTGGGGGATGAAAATTGTTTATTTCCGTGATTTGAAACCGGTAATGGTCTGATATTGCTGAAATGTTCCTCTACAAATTGCCGTTGTGGCGAGGTTTCTGTTGGCGTGTGGTCAAAAAGTTCTCCCGGTTGTCGGAGGCTGGTTTCGTAAACCAATTCTGCTGTAGTTATCTTCTTTATAAACAACACAGGGCCTTAGTAAACTTTTAAGCAAACTTATAACCCACTGATTTGTGTTATAGGATTCTAGGGTAGTTTTAAAAGGACGATGCAATTCCTCAATCATTCCGATCGCTTGCAAATGATAAGTTGAGGAACGAATTCTTCTGATCCCCGAAAATTGAGATAAGGACTGAAACAAAGCACTTTCTAATTAGCATCCCTAGTCGGTTGGGATGCGGGATAGACAACCAAACTTTGTAATGTAATGAACGTAAAAAAAGTTCTGCTATTGTTTGAAATCGGAATTGCTTCAAGCCATCGAATGAATCTGCGAATCATACTGAAACAGTAAGAATTTGCTCGAGAAGGGGTTAGGGGCCCAACAATGTCTAGGTGCACATGATCAAATCTGTTAGTTTGGTCGAAAAAAGAACTTAATGGGGTTTTAAAATGTCGGCTGACTTTAGCATTTTGACATTAAGTACATTGTCTCGACCAAGTATTAAAATTTTTATTAATAGAGGGTCAGATAAATCGGGACTTTATTAAATTAGTTGTATTATGAAAAGTAAAAAAAAAAAAAAAAAAAAAAAATTACGATGGATGGAGGAATATATGGTCTTGTATTACCTGTTGATGAATCGCAGTAAAGAGGGAAGGTTTCTTGGCCTGGTAAAATAAATTTCCTTTCTCTATAACTCTATTCTCTACTCTAGTGTAAACTCTATGGATTATTTAATAAAATTTTTAATTCGTGATCAATAACTTGTAGCTACGAAATTTCCTCATAATCAATAAGATTTGGCATTGTTACAGCAGAAATTCTAGAAAGCATATCCGCTGTTGTATTTTCGGATCCTTTTATGCGGCGGATATCAGTTGTAAATTGTGATATAAAACCTAACTGCCTCGTTTGTCTTGCAGAACTTCTTTCTGGGCGTTGTTGGAAAGCATACGTAAAAGAGCTTGTGAACAGTTAATAAGGTAAAATATCTTGTTTCAAGCATATGACGAAAGCTTTTGGTATGTGGCAAGTAATTCCCTATCATATGCGCTATAGTTTCGTTCTGCTGGAGATAGTTTCCGCGAAGAAAAGTGGCAAAGGGTTGTAATTTGTTCTCAGTTACAGTTGACAGCAAACTTATTGAAGCACACATTCACATTTTTCATATATATTTTTTCAGTTTGATCGCTAATTTTTATCATAAACTGTCATAGCTGTCAATGTATTAAAACGTGTGCAATAAAATATATACAAAAATAGCATTTGAACAATTTGACTGTTTGAGGAATTTTAATAAAGGCTGGTCATCAGTGAGCGTCAAGATCATCCTAACACCATGTTAACATATTCAGAAAATAATCTCAATTTTTATTCATTAAAGAACGCATATTTTAAAATTCCGTTCCATATTCAAGGAATTCATAACAGTTAAATTAGATATCTTTTTTCAAAAATCTATTCATTAAGCTTTTAATGTTTTATTTTAAAGCTCTAAAATGGGAAATTTTACAAAGCGAAATTTTCCATTTTACTACTGAAATTTTTTTTTTGAAAAACTGAAAAAAAAAAAAAAAAACTTTTATTATTTATTATTGTTATTTTTAAAGGTGACATCACTTAACAGTCATGGATTTCCTGAATGTGAAAACGAAGTTTTAAAATCTGCATTAATTTATTATAATTAATAGGTCTTTTTTCCATAGAGTAATATAGGCTTTGGATGAACTTCACGCTCAGTGATAGACAGCCGCCAGTTTTGTTTTCTTAGTATACACTTTTAAAATCTGTATTATTAACTTAAATGTTCAGATATCTTTGAACAGCGAAAATATCAGCAAAATATGACCATAACTCTATTTACAATATCTGAAAAATTAAGTAGTTTTAAAATTTGTAAAACTTAAAAATATCTTAAGAAAAGTTTTATATGTGTATTTCATCACAACTTAAAGATCATTAGATTTCTTCTTTTAGTTTTTGGATAATTTTAGGGGTAATTTTTTGAGAACAGATTAATTGCGCATATTGGCCCCACATGATTTTTGAGTAGAATTTCATGAAAATTTAACAGAGCATACAACTATATAAAATACAGCTTTTACAAAACATGGATGAATATTACTGAAAGCAACAAAAGATGATATGATGTATCTGCCTCTTAACATTAAAATGTTTGTAATGTTAACAATTTTGGAAAAAAAAAATTTTCGTGTGACGATCTTTCCAGAAAATTTTATTTTAGTCATTTTAATTATAGGTTTTTTTATCATACGTTTTTATTCTTTCGAAAATTTTTTTAGGTTCATCTCATGTATCGCTTATAAGTAATTTTGCATGCAAAGCTATTAAAAAAGTATTATCGAATACAAACATTATAAAAAAAAAAAAAAGAATTGAAATAAAAATATTCATTTTTAATAAATTCTGTATAGTTATATAAAATTTTTTAAAGAACTGTTAAATTTTAGAAATTTTAGAAGTATTCTTTTTTTTTAGGTATTGTAAAACTTAATTTTGATCATTTTTCGCATATTTTTACCTCTTAAATGTATTTTACACCTTCTTAATTATAGAAAAAAACTTATTTATTTATTTAGTTTACAGAATTTCCTTTTTGTGCTCTCCTTTTTTTTTTTTTTTTTTTTTTTGATTTGATTTCTAAAATATCTGATTTTTAATTATCAAGTTAAAAAAGTATTAATTGGTTTAATTACTATTATTATTATTATTTTCCCCATTTTTATAATGCTTAACATAAGCGCCCTAAAATTGTTCTTTACCGCAATTAGTGTTGTTGAGATTTCATGGAATATTATTTGATTGTTTACGTCATCAACATTTAAATTGAATTTCGAAGCAGTTTATAGATGAATCCCTTAGAAGTGTCTTTTAACAACGAAAGGCTTTTAGTGGAATTAGACATTTCTCAAAAGACTGATTTTCTTGAAACAATATTTCTTAAAGCATTTACTTTATCGTATTAAACGCGGATAACTTTAAATATAAATGACATTTTCATATTTTACTGAAGCACGAATCATAAAGCTCAATTTAGAAATAGATTGTAACTTAATATATTAAATTGTTTACCAGAACGTACTGGCTTACAACCAAAAATGTTCGCAATTGTTTGTTTTCACAACAATTAGTAAATTATAACAAAATTATTAGAAAGTCTTCACTAATGTTTTTACTCTTTTTTATTAATGTAATGTTAATATATTGAATTCCTAAAAATGTTTAGATTATTTTTGAAGGATTAAATATATGAAAGTACTTTCAATGCAATTTTATGATTTTCATATGAATGTTGGAATGTCGGTGCTTAGATGTAAATCAACACAGAATAGATGTACGATTTAAAATAATGAATAAAATCACAATCACCTCATAATATGATATTGGTTATATTTTGGTACACATTGTTTGACAGAAGACTCACCGCTAAAGAAACTTTAGGCGCCATCAATCTGTCGCTCCGTTGAAGGATTTTAACGACGAGCTGGACTGTAAAGTATCGTAAGAACAAATCGCGTAACTACGTCTTAATTGCATGTCAAAAACACTTTGCGCATACGTCCTATACTAAAGAACCCATTTCCTTAGCTTGGAAGTCAATTTAAAGTCCTTTCTTTAAAACGATTTACTTCATTTTATACCAAATACTCACTCTAAAATTACTCACATTCAATTTCTTTCTACATTCGTAACCTCCATAAATCTCTTTCTTAATTTGCCAAACTACTTTTCCAATTGATGGAAACAATCTACGCCAACCCAAATGTACCTCCACTCAACATTTCTATGTCCAACCTGATATCTCTCCCAAAACATCGCCAAATGTACCTGGATCCAGTTAGTAACCATTCACTTTCTCAACCCAACATCCTAACTGAACTTGACGTTATCACTTTAAACCACCTTCAATGCTAAATTCAACTGCCGACTTTTACTTTCTCAATCCGATACTTCGAGCTCGACACCAGCACTTGTGACCAACCCCAATACTAAATTCAACTGGACACCTTTACCTTTTCAACTCGACGCTACACATACCTTACATACTAACACGTATAAAGACGATAATTTTACAATATATATAGATAGATAGATTAAGTATGTATTTTTTGTACTCAATAAACCCGCTGTAAAATGTATGTTTTAATATTATCCTAGATATACCTCAAACTACCAGCTTGTGACCTTAAAAAAAAAGAAATGTACTTCAGCTATCTCTTAATCAATCATATTGTTTAAATAAAAAATGCGTAGTTCTTTAAAATTGATAATTGAAAAACTTGTTAATTAGTAATTAAACGTCTTTGTAAGCTAATTAAATAATTATTACACACATTTGCGAAATGAACTCTAAACTTACTTACCTATATTTATCATATTAACTAAAGTTAACGTTTATTACTAACACAATGTATCAAGGAAATGTCACACAGACAATCAGTTATACTCATTGCATGCTACATAAAGACTGAATTAGGTATCGCAGCTGGGAAATACATTGGAAGTTTAGTTGAACAGGTATAAACACCCATTCGAAATGTCTTTATTAGTTTATTACATGTGCAACGTCTTCATCACTGTTCGTAAAATATTACTTAAAAATAATGATTTTTCATTTGCCGTGTAATTTTTCTAATCGTCATGTTTAAAATTTTACTCGACACCTAATTATTTACGTATATATGCAATAATCTCAATTAAAAAATATGTTTTATTATTTAATATGTTTTAAATTCCTCCTAAAATTCATAAAAAAATAATAAAAAAAAAAAAAAACCTTCAACCTTTTCTTTCTAACTTATTTCTATGACGACCTTGATCTGATACAAATATCAGATATCAGCTGCCTTAAAAAATTATCATGTAATTTATTAGATCCGCGAATTTAAAGTAATACTATTTGAAATTGTTTAATAATATTTTCTCTCGATTGCTTTAAACGCGCGTCTTTTGTATCTTGCAACTTAGTTTCCGAGAATTTCTGCGCTGAAAGCTTGTTGATAGGAAGTGCTCTGCTGTATCTGAGGCCGTACCCGTCGAGTTATACATTTGAAACCTTCCGTGGTTTTCTTCGAAAATCGCGTGAATATCGGTTAGGAACCCTTATAAAGGATCCCCATGGACGGCATTCCTCCTTAGGCCCGGGTCCCTCGTAAATACAATTGGACTTAACATGACTCACCACCACCACCCATAGATATAGTATATATATAGATCTATCATCCCCATGTTATCGAGCAAAAAATTTCGATGCCGAAAAAAAGTTCTAAAATCAGTCATTAGAGAGTATTGAAAAAAGAATAAAAAGAAAAATGAATTTGAAATTGTATCTGGAGTTTTTCATTCACCTTCAGTAAATAAATTATTCATCAATTTTATTTACTAAATTATCCGTGTATATTCCTGTGTGTGATTTACTCGGGGAAAGGCAGCCATTAGAGTGACTTTTTCCGAAAAAAAAAAGGTATCAGTTTTTCCCTCTCGCCGATCAATCTATGTCTTATTACTCTATCTATGCCACCACCATGTTGCCACGTTTTTTAATATAATTTTTTACAATGAAAAATATTATTAGGAAAATGTCTTATTCATTTACTTACTTACTTTTTATGCCTTTTGCAATCCGAAATCCTACTTAATAACAAAAAAAAAAAAACAAAAAAATCTGGTGTGAAACAACCACACGACTTCCATTACCCGCTATTACATGTATTATATGCATTTTTCAGAGATAATGTGATCAGAAAACATAAACGTGACCAAAAAAAAAAAAAATCGTTAGAGCCGTTTTTGAGATACCAACTTTCACAAAAAATCAATTATTGACCGGAAAACAATAATTACATACAAAAGCATATTAAAAGTGAGTTAAAATGGCGAGTTTGAAAAAAATCCGTACAACCGTTTTTAAAGGAACGCCCTTGGGAGGCCTGAAATTGAGCTATTTATACAGGATGCCTATCAATTTTCATGAACTAACCAACTATATCATTCGAAAGGATATCTGATAGAGTGTTTATATAGCAAATTTGAAGAAAATCGTTAGAGCCGTTTTTGAGATACGGACTTACGGTCCCACTTCCGGTTTCCGATGTCCCATTTCCGGTTAAACTCAATTATTGACAGGAAAACAATAAATACATACAAAAGCATATTTAAAATTGAGTTAAAATGGCGAGTTTGAAAAAAATCCGTACAACCGTTTTTAAAGGAACGCCCTTCGGAGGCCTGAAATTGAGCTATTTATACAGGACGCCTATCAATTTTCTTGAACTAACCAACTATATCATTCGAAAGGACATCTAATAGAGTGTTTATATAGCAAGTTTGAAGAAAATCGTTAGAGCCGTTTTTGAGATACGGACTTACGGTCCAACTTCCGGTTTCCGATGTCCCACTTCCGGTTTTTCAATTTTCACCAAAATTTGGAAATTTCATCTGTAGGTCAGACGTATTTGAATTCTAAAGTTTCGTAGCTCTATCTTTATTAGTTTCTGAGCTATAATAGCCAGAAAATTCTCCACATACATACACACACACACACACGCACACATACATACACACTGACCAATTGCCAAAAACCACTTTTTTGGACTCAGGGGACCTTAAAACGTGTAAATCAGGTGAAAACCCGATATCGAATTTTCAGACCGAATACAATACTTCCATTACCTACGGTAGTAGGGTAATGGAAGTAAAAAGAAAAAAAAAACTACGTTGATTAGGTATGTTGTATAAAATTTATTATGATTCTGTAATTTATTTTAATAGACTTTAAAAATCTTATAAACAAATATTTAATAATTTGATTTACATGTCATATCATCGCCTACGCTGACAACTTACTCTAAACTGGTAAGAAGATTTAGTTGCAATTAAATCAGTTTAATTCATATACATTCAAATATTTCAATCTATTTGTCATAAACGTTCTTAGGTAAATAAATTATTCAAGATACTTATCCATGCTTGAAACAGATTATGCACTGCTTCAGTTATAAAATAAGTTTTTGAAATATATCAACTACTGTCAAATCGTTATAGACGTAAGATAAAATTGAACGCGAATAAATGTTTAATAATTTAAAGATTATAACTGCAGAATTGCAACTGCAGGATGCATATTATTGAAAATTTATTAGGGATTAAAACGAAAAGCCTATTATTTTAAGTATTAAATTATCTTTATGACAACTTCATATGAAGGTAAATTATTTGCTTAACAACAAATTAGTCACTTTGTAGAGTAATAGACCTCATACCCGTAAAATGATATTTTATAAATAACAAAGTAATTTAAAACCGTTAAAAAAGTCTTTATCATGTTAATAGTTCGTGATAATTCACATAAATTAAAATGTGTTGTTTGATAATATTATTGGATAAGTATTTTTAGATTTTATATTAAAATAAGTAAAATAAAAAATGATAAAAACAATTGGGTCAGAAACATTTATTGAAAAACACGTAGTAAAACACAAGTTAGGAAATGCTAAACTACGAAAAACATAAACGCGTAGTGCAGATTTTTAAGCACTTTATCAGTTCGTATAACGTGTACAAAGCAACAACTTATATTTGCATAAAGAAAGAATTTAAGTTCGGAATGCGCATTCGGATGATACTGCGCATGCGTATGAAAAGTTTATCAGATATTCATATTTTAAACTAATGAGAGAATACTTATTAATTAATGATCAGAAAAAAAATGTTTAATAAATTTATAAAATAATAATAAGCACGACGTAATAGAGTGCTAATAAAAATTTTGTCAAATAAAAGAGTAACAGGGTTAAATTTTAAATACTCATCCGTAAAAGTATGTTTTTCACAGACAGACGGTTCTGTTTTTAATTCTAAAGCTTTTGCTTCTATACTTTCTTTATAAAGGTGAAACCATTGATAAAATACTTAAAACCGCTAAAATGTCTTCTGAATTTAAACTTCAAAATACAATTCGTAGTTCTGTTTCTAATTTTAAACCTATTACACCTCACCTCTTACACACGCCAGTATTGTATATTGAATTACCCGTAAAGATTGTAAACTTACCTATGTTGGAGAGACGGGATGTTTTGCTGATATCAGCTTCAAGATGTAAGACGTATTTATAAATTTAGCAAACTATTCATTCAAAACCATGCAGTTGATTATGCAGTTGAAACGGATAATATAGCTGACTTTGAAATTATAAAAATTCTTATCTCAGACTGCAATAACTACCATTTGCGTATTTTCTTGAAAGAATAGCTCATGAATGCTGCAATTACTGACGCATGCGCTGTACCATCCGAATAAGCTAGAGTGGCCACATGTCCTCCTTGAAATTTCCAGGACGTCATTAAAAAATATTACAGTTATACACTCCTTACAAAGGTATAATTTATGTTTAAAAACATTTATATTTGCATAATTATACATAATTTCATTGCTAGAATTTTCAAAACTGAGAAAAACGATTTAAAAATATAGAATCTCCTTATAATTAGAGGACATATGGTCACCCAAACATAGACATGCCTAATTTGAGCTCTTTGTGTATGCAGTTGTAACTTGTTGTTTTGTAGGTTTTATAAATATTTATTAGGTGAAATATTTAAAAATTGAACTATTTAAAAAATAGGAATAATCATTGAAAAAAAAAATTGAAAAAATTAAATAGAATTTAGGGAATTCTATTTTCTATGAAAGTTTATATAAGAAATGAATTTGGTTCATTTCACTTGAAAATAACTAGTATAATAATAATAATAATAATAACAGTGATAATAATAACTTAAATCATTAAACGTATTTTAAAATTAAATTTCTCATTAAATTTTCGTTATGTTTTAAAATTATTTGTAAAGAACAGCTATATAAATGTTAAAATAATCAGTTACTATTTAATTTTTGTTATAAAATATATTTATTTGAATTTCTGTTAAGTTAGAAAATACTTTTTGAAAAGAATATTATCAACTAAAGTTAACAAATTTATTTATTTATTTTCATGAATAAATAAAATAATTTATGTTAACTTAGCGTTAAGGTTTCCTAGATTGCATAATGTATAGTACTTTATACAGAAATATCTATTATTAATCCTAATTAAAAAAAAAAAGGATTTCGGATTAATTTGGAACTTTGTTTAATTTTTATTACAATATAGACTTAGAGTATAAATTCCGAAAGATTGCGAAAATGCGAATTATAAAAATTCTTTCATGTGCTTAGGAAATGTGCATTAAATTTCACATATTTGAAAGTATTTATTAATTTTAAACTAAAGCATGAAGTATATTTGATAAAGAATGGAAGATATTTAAAATAATGTCTATAGTTTTAAACGCTACATCTTTTAATAAACTTTGTTATGATTTATTAGTTTTCTCTATAATATGTAAATTTTTAATACTTTCAAATAAATGTTGCCATATTTATGAATAGTTGCTAATACAAATTTAAAGCTGCTGTTAATGTATGGGGACAAAAATATAATTCAAGCAGCAGTATATTTAAAAGTAAAAATTATTAATTCCTCCATTAAGCAGTGAAGGTACTTTATTCCAACAAATGATTTTGCATTCATGTATATTTAGAAACAATATTTTAGATTTTTAACTAAATATTTTAATAATGAATAATAAAGATACCAAAAGAAATTTCGTTAATAACAATATTTTATCACAGACATTAATCAGTAAAAACCTAATTAAAAGAAATTTCAGAGTTTAAATCATTAATTTCATATACACTGTTAAAAATTTGTTAACTTTGGTATTGAAAGAGCTGCGACCACCCGATGGTTTAATCTTTTACCATTATTTGGTAATTTTATGTTGAATAAAATATTGGCATTATATTTTAAATAAAATAAAATAAAACACACATATTTCTTGTCACATTTCAAATATTCTGTTACTGTGCGACGCTTTCTTGTCCAGAAATTCGGTTTCGTTGATTCTGATAAAACTGGCTAAATTTTCTAGAATCTCATCTTGGCCCATGGGTGAGTTGTTGCACAAAATTTGCACTTTACCCTATGTTTTCAACCACGCTCTTTAATTTAAGCTTGGTTTGGTTTCAGTGGGAATTTTACTGATTCATATTTCCCTTGTGAGTGGACGCATGGTAGCTCCAAGTTTTGGTGCAACTTAAATTCAATAGTAAGAATTTCAAAACCTAAAATTGGGTTTGAAACATATTATGGTATTGCTCATAACTTTACTACATATAGTGCTTCAAGTTTGAACTGCAATTTTTAACAGTGTATTTTTAACAGTTTAATTATTAGCCATGCTCATGAGTCTCAAATTACCAAGTTACTGTATAACCAATTCTGTAAAATCGTTAAATGTTATTCTGTTTACAGCAACTTATTGACCTGACATTCTCGCTACTGTAAGTACAAATGTTACAACAAGGAAAAAAAAATAAAGATTAAAAATTCATTAGTTTATTAAAATTTTTCATAGGTAATATTTTTAATTATTAGACACTTGTATAACAAGTTATATATATATATTTCAAATTTGTTTATGAAAAGTAGATATTTATTTATTTATATTAATTATTTATTTTTTTGTTTACATCTATAACTAATGGAATACAATGCTGCCATATATCCTAAAACTAGCAGTGAGGACGCGTCCAAAATGTTGGAGGGATGCCAGCGTGACCGACAGTTTGAAATTTGGAAAACATCCAGCAATCCCGCGCTCTTTGTTATTGCTCATTTTCTCTGAGTCAGATGACTGTCGCCTCTATTTTAGCATTGGACTCGTTGAGTTAGCACTTGCGCAGATGCTTCCATGGTTTCATGAAATGTGGTCGAAGAATATGTTTTTACATTTCTTTGTATTTTGATTTTCAAGACATATTCGAAATTTCAGAAAAAACGCTTAAACCTATTTTGCATTAAACTAATCTTAAAATACATGTTATTTTAAACATGTTTTTAAACAAATTTTATGATGTTCGATATAAGCGTCCTAAAATTATTCTTTTACCTCAATTAGTGTTGTGGAGATTTCATGGGATTAATTTAGTGTTTACGTTTTCAACATTTAAATTGAATTTCAAAGCAGTTTATAGATAAATCCCTTAGAAGTGACTTTTAACAACGAAAGCCTTTTAGTGGAATTAGACATTTCTCAAAAGACTGATTTTCTTGAAACAATATTTCTTAAAACATTTACGTTATCGCATTAAATGCTGATAACTTTAAATATAAATGACATTTTGATATTTTACTGAAGCACGAAGCGTAAAGCTCAATTTAGAAATAGATTTTAACTTCATAAATGAAATTGTTTACCAGAACATATTGGCTTTCAACCAAAAATATTCGCAATTGATTGTTTTTCACAACATAAATAATAACAAAACTATTAGAAAGGCTTCACTAATGTTTTTAATCTTTTTATTAATGTAAGGATAACATATTTAATTGTTAAAATTGTTTAAAATATTTTTGAAGCATTAATTTTATTAAGTTATTCTCAATGAGATTTTATATATTTTATATGAATGTTGGTATGTCGGTGAGTACGTACGTGTAAATCAGCACAGAAGCAGTGTTTGATTTGGAACTAATGAATAAAATCCCAGAAATTTTATATTTATTTCAATTACCAATTATTACGATACTGATGGACTGTACTCTGAGGCATATTACTTCACAAGAACATTGATTTTTACAGCATTTTTGAAATTAAGCTTGGAAATATATCTCATTATTATTTTATTCGAGGTATAAGAAGGAGTAAAATATTTTTGAGCGGTGAAATATGGATTCAAATACTATAAAGGGAGATTAAGGAGTAAGACAAAATCCCTATATAAGAATAACAGTTCTAAGTTATACTTTTAGAAACAATTTAATCTGACATATATTTTCGTGATAGGCTATCGCCTCTTAAGCAGTCAGTTACCTATAGTACACACACACACACACACACACACACACACACACACACACACATATATATATATATATATGTATAAGAATATTATTGAATTTAAAAACTGATTTAAAACTATTTAGACAGCTTTTACAAACGTCCTTCGTACAAACAACCAATTTCAGTCAGCTTTTTCAAATGACACACTTATTTCGTCTTCAAAACAGCAAATTTGAATTTCCTACAACTATATCACACATATTAATCACCGGAAACTTGAATTTCTTATTCAGGGGGGCCTCAAAGTGCATAATTATTGCAAAATTTAGTATTGAAATTTGTACTTCAAACAATACTTTGTCTATTTATTATATGGGCAAGAAAAAATAAGTATCAAAGAACTTTCATTTCAGAGCTTAAGTATTGTAGAATCGACTAGACTTCTAAAAATTTGGCAAAATACTTTCAACAATTACATTAAATAGAAAAAATAATAGTATTTTTTGCTAACTAAACCTTGTATATCGTACAAATTAAAACACGAATCGGTTTTTCACTTAAATTTAATACTGGATGAAAATCCCTCAATACAACTTAAAACGCATTTCCATCAATTTGCTTGTATAGTCTTTATATAATGTAACTGGCCCTGTAAACGATAGGTAAATTATTTTCATAGCATACTTTATACGAATAAATTTTGCCTAATGACACATTACATTTAAATTGTTTTCTATGTCGTTGTACATGAACATTCTGTTGACGTTTAATAAAACGATTCAAGTAGTATCTGTGTGAAATACAGATTAAGGATACTGAGTTTGGTCTATCTGCCATTTTTTTTTTTTTAGTTATTGAGTTATGGTAATAACATTCCCACAGATGGACACACACAGACAGAAAAATATACAGCCCTTCTGTCTCCCCCTAGAAAAAAGAACAGTCGCTAATAATATGAAATTATTTATTATACAATTACATGTTTCACATTTTCTAACATTCACAAATTGTGAAGACACTTCTTTAATATGTATTAGTAACATACTAATGCCTATCTGTCTGTAAAATTGTTTCTCTGTGAGAAAAAATATGACAAAAAATAATTTCAAACAAATTGAATTTACTAATCATAAACTTATGAATTATAAACCATATGGGTATTACCTAAGTAAATTATCCGTAAAAATGTATTAATCTTCTCCTGGCATAAAAAACTTTCAAAAATTTCAATCTGTTAATACGTATTTTGAAAAAAAAAATAGATGTCTTGCACCTCATCAAAATGTAATTTATCTAGAATTTGGTTAAAAAAAGGAAGTAAAAATGTCAAATGGGACTTCGAAAATAATCTTTCGGGGTAATTAATTGATAAATAATGAACTGACGTGTAAATAAAAAATAATAATAAAAAAACTACGAGTTTATTTTTTATGGAAAACATATTTATCTTCAGAATATGTATTTTTGGCAATTGCATGACTACAATATATTATGTTTTTATATTTAAAACTCAAACAAGAATGAAATAATGCATTTTTATTGTCATATATATGGTATTTCTTTTTAATAATAATTAATTAAAAAAATAGCATTATATTGAAATTGTTTAAATCCATAATGATAAAAATCTGGAGTGTCTCCACCCAACTTTCAGAACATTAACTAATTAACGGTTTTAGATAAAGGAAAGTAAGAGAAGTCGTAATATATAAAGGCTAGATTAAAATATAAGTGCTAGATTTTCTAAAAATTCTACTATTCCTGTAAAGTTGATCCATAACATGTATATAAATTTTCAGTTCACTTGAAAAAGGCGTTTAGGCGCTATCACTCTTTGTATAATTTCAACCCATAGGCTATAAGGGACAAAGTATATAGACGTTACTGTAATTTTTTTTTTCAGTTTTACATTTATAAATTAAAAAAACAGATGTATAATAAAGAATATGTAATTTCGACCACGTTAACAAGTAGCAGGTACATAGAAATAAAAAAGGAGCAGTTTATAGTTTTTTTAAAACCCGAATATTATTATTAGTTTATAATCTTGTTTAATAGTAATGCATCTTTAGTTAGAGTTTTATTAGGTGTAGTAATAAGTTTTAAAGCGTGTATCAGAGAAATGAATTTGTAATTTAGAGCTGATAATGGTTCATCAAAATTTTCATCAAAATTTATTCATCAAAATTTTCTCCATCATTATCTTAATACCTTACGCTATCCGTCAGGCAGTTGACGGATGACAGCAATATCGAAAGAAACCTCTTTTGACACGATGAAATCATCAACCAACTTTTTTACCCTATTCCTTGTCCGGAAGTGTACAGAAGACAAGGCAGTCTGCATCGCCTTAAACAAATGGTAGTCAGAAGTGACTATGTCAGGGCTATACGCTGGGTGCTCTAAAACTTCCCAGCCAAGCGTTACTAACGTGTCCTTTTACGGTTTTGCAACATGAGGCCTTGCATTGCCATGGAGAAATTGGATGGACCGTAAACTTTTGCCAGTAAATGGACGTGTTTTATTGATTTCTTGCTTCATTCACATAAATTGTTGTTTATAGCGATCAGCAGTTACACTTTCACTGGGCACCAGTAGTTCGTAATACAGTACTCCTTTCATATCCCACCAGATGCATAGAACTTTTTTACAGTGAATGTCGTCTTTTCGGAATTGATGTTGTTGCTTTATCGGCATTCACCCAATACTTTTTGCGTTTCGGATTGTCATAATATATCCATTTTTCATCTCCTGTCACGATTTTCCCCAAGAAAGATTTCCTGTGTTCCCTGTTAAGCAGATTCATGCACATCAAGACACTTTGTTTTTCTGACTCAATGCACGTGTGACCTATTTTCCTGCCTTCTGAATTTTACCATTGCATGCAAGTGATTAGAAATTATTTTTTGTGATACATCTAACTGTGCAGCAAGTTCATTATGCATTTGAGACGCATATTTATCTAGAAATGTTTGCAAATCGTTATGGCTAGCCTGAAGAGGAGTGTCGCTACATTCTTGATCGCTAACATCAAAATGCTTTCTTTAAAGCGTCGAAACCAATACTCACATGTGCTTTATGATACGATATTTTCCCAAAAGCAGAACAAATTGATTGACATGCTTTTACAGCACTTTTTTGATGGTGAAACTCGTAAAGAATTCAGTTACGAATAAATGTCTTATCGCATGACATCTTTGAGCTTCAAACTTTCAACTTTACTTTCACTTCTTCCCTAGCTTCTACGTCGGTTTCATATCTCTAAACATGTTTATATCACATGATATAAATGCGATGTACTGATTGGTATGTTACTTTCAAGTAGACATCATACAAAACTCACTTTAAAACTTCTTACTACACCTAATAATATTCGTTAGTCATTTATCATTTTTATTCATAAAAAAAAGTACATTATTATTATTACTATTATTTTAAATCTGAAACAGGCTTATACTTTGAAAAACTCATAAATTTAAAACTTTATCAATTTCTTCAATAAAAAGGAAGTATTAAGTTTCAAATATTATGAGATATATATATTTTATGAAGTTTAAACAAATGCAAAGTCTGATTCATATCTCTTAATTACATATAATGTTTAAATAAAAAAAAATTCACTGTTCTTTAAAACTGATAATTGAAAAACTTGTTAATTTGTAGCTAAACCTCTTTGTAAGCTAATTAAATAATTAGTACGCTGATTTGTGAAATGAACTCCAAACTGAAAAATATTTATTAATTGAAGTTAACATTTATTGCTAACACAATGCGTCACTACGCATAAAATGTCACATAAGCAATCAATTATTATCATTGCATGTTACATAAAACTGAATTAGATAGCACAGCTGGGAAATATATTAGAAGTTTAGTTGAATAGGTATAAACACTCATTTGAAATGTATTTGTTTATTACTTGTACAACATTTTCATCATTATGCTTAACATATCACTTAAACATAATGATTAATCGTTTGTCGTATAGTTTTTCTAATCATCATGTTTAAAAAATTTACTTGGCACATCATTAGTTCCGCATGTATGTAGTAAGCTTAGTTAAAAAATATATTTTATTATTTAATCTGTTTTCTATTCCCCATCAAATTCATTAAAGAAAAAAAAAATCTTCAACATTTTCTTTTTAATTTATTACCACGGCGAGCTTGATTTGATACGAATGTCAGATATCTACTACCATGAAAAAATTTTAAGTAATTAATTGCATTTGCGAATACACATGTTGCAACATTTAAAAAATAACCTTTTTATGAAAAATATTATTAGGGAGTACTTGTCGTATAGTTTTTCTAATCATCATGTTTAAAAAATTTACTTGGCACATCATTAGTTCCGCATGTATGTAGTAAGCTTAATTAAAAAATATATTTTATTATTTAATCTGTTTTCTATTCCCCATCAAATTCATTAAAGAAAAAAAATCTTCAACATTTTCTTTTTAATTTATTACCATGGCGAGCTTGATTTGATACGAATGTCAGATATCTACTACCATGAAAAAAATTTTAAGTAATTAATTGCATTTGCGAATACGCATGTTGCAACATTTAAAAAATAACCTTTTTATGAAAAATATTATTAGGGAGTACTTTATTTATTTATTTTATAAACTTAGTAATCCAGTTTTTAATTAAAAAAAAAAAATCTATATTTATACTATATAAGACATTTCTTCTGTAAAAAAAAGTTAAATTTTTGAAATATATCAAATCCTTTTTAAAATTATTTTAAAACTTATAAAGTTGATTACGATTACTTATGTTTTTGTAATTTATCTTTCGTGGAGTTTAAAAATCTTATAAACTAATATTTAATATTTTAACTTACGCGTCATATCATCGACAAGATGACAACATACTCTAAACAGCTAAGAAGATTTAGTTGTAATTAAATCAGTTTAAAAGTATGGAAGTTGTAATTCATATACATTTAAATATGTCAATCTATATGTCATAAAAGCTCTTAGGCAAATAAATTATTCAAGATACTTGTCCATGCTTGAAACATATTTTGCACTGCTTCAGTTATAAATTAAGATTTTGAAATATCCACATTGCTGTCAAATCATTATGGACGAAAGATAAAACTGAATGCCAATAAATGTTTAATAAGTTAAAGATTATAACTGTAGCATTGCATCTGCAGAATGCAAATGATTGAAAATTTATTAGGGATTAAAAGGAGAAGCCTTTCATTTCAAGTATTAAATTATCTTTGTGACAACTTCATATGAGAGCTAAATTATTTGTTTAACAACTACTTAGTCACATTGTAATCTAATAGACATGACACTTGCAAAATGTTATTTTATAAATGAAATAATAATAATAATAATAATTTAAAAAGGTAAAAAAAAAAAGTTTGTGATGATTCACATAAATGAAAGTGTATTGTTTTATATTGTTATCATATATGTTTTTTTTAAAATTCCATATTAAAATAAATAAAATACAACATATTCAAAAAAAATCCGGTTAGAAACAATTTTTTAAAACTTACATAGCAAAATACAAGTTAAAAATACTAAACCACGCAAAACATAAAAGTTTAGTACTAATTCCTTAGCACCTCATCAAATGCATAAAGTGACACCTACAAAGCAACAACTTAGAACTGAATAAACAAAGATATTAAATAAATTAGGAATGCGTATTCGGATGGTACTACACAAGCGTAATTAATAATATGAGCGAATTTTACCTTTGTTAGCCATCCCTTATTGAAAATACGCACACGATAGTTTGTACAGCTTAATAAGAATTCTAATACTTTCAAATGATCTGTTTCAGCTGCATAGTTAACAAATTTTGAACGAAAAATCAACGTTATTATAAGCAGCTTGTGTTATTTAATGATTATGTCAGCAGACGTCCTGTTTCTTCAACATATTAAACTTCAGAATTTTTACAGGGAATGCAATAAATAATACCGGTATGTTTAAGTTGGAGGAGTGATAATAGGTGTTTTAAAATTACAAACAAAGCTACAAATTTGATATAAGTTTAAAATACAGAAGGAATGATAGCAGTTTTAATATTTTAGCAATATTTTGAGAAATATTTTTATAGTAAGGTATCCACAAAATGTTTTAGATTAAGAACAACAGGAGAGAAAATGGGATATTTGGGTATGAAAAGGTCACCAGAGATTCACATTTTTTACCAATAGAGGGAGTACTATTTTATTTTAACATTAGAAAAAAAATATTTAATTAAATTTATAAAAGACAGTAATATTTAGGTCGTGATGAACAGAAATTTTGAGAAATAGTTTTATTTAAAGAATTAAAGTATAAGAAGTACTGACGGGAAAAGGTAGGATACATTTTGTACTGACAGAAGGTTTTGTCTTTAATTCTAAAACTGATGTTTATATATTTTTTTTCATAAAGGTGAAAGCATTGGTAAAATACTTAAAAACTTCTAAAATTTCTTCTCCATTCAAACATCAAAATAAAATAAGTAGCTTTGTTTCTAATTTTAAACTTATTATCGACCACCTTATTCGTTGTGGTATTGTATATTGCATTCCTTGTAAAAACTAGTTGGCATAGGTGGACTCTCTGCTCAGTTCCCCATCATATTCATGTTCTCAGAAATTTCTAGTGCGAGGCATATTATAATCATGTTAAAAGAAATGAATTTGACCAAAGCTTGATACAGTGACAGAATGAAATCTGCGCCTAATAGGCTATCCACCGTTCACTTCGATATATTTATCTTATTCTAATCTATTAATTTATTTTATCTGGGTCAATTCCGTTGTTTAGTTTTCATGCTACTATTTCCAATGCAATAATCCTCAAAATTCATATTTATATGAAAAATTTACAATTTCGCTATGTTGATAAAATCGTAAATTACGAATAATTTGCGAAATTTTCCTATTAGAATATTTGTATTCAATCATGTTCAAACAAATATCATAAATGTGATTTTGAAGTTGTCTAATGTATTTATGATCCTCAAAATGGAAGTTTATGCTCAATTTTGCCTTATTCTGACATGTTAAGTAAATCGTAAATTCCAAATAACTTACGAATTTTTTAAATTGGAAAAATCGTAATCGATGATATTCATGCCAGTATCCTAAATAATATTTCGAAAGTGGTTTGACATCTTTACGATGAAAATATCCCTGAATATTGACGTTTATGTGAAATTTTCTCTATTCTGCCATGTTAAGAAATTCGTAAATTTCCAATAACTTACGAAATTTTTATATTGGAAAATTCATAGTCATTAATATTCATGCCAGTGTCCTAAATAATATTTCAAAAGTAGTCTGACATCTTTAGGATGAAAATATCTCTCAAAATTGACGTTTATGTGAAATTTTTCCCTATACCGCCATGTTAAGAAATTCGTAAATTTCCAATAACTTGTGAAAATTTCAGAGTAGCATATTTATAGTTACTGATGTTCATTCCGGCATCAAAACCGATATTTTAAAACTGGCCTGACATTTTTACAGTAAATGTTTCCATTTAATGCACGTTTAAGTGAATTTTTGTCCTATTCTCCCATGTTGAGAAAAACGTAAATTTCTAATAACTTACGAAGTTTTAAAATTCGAATGTTGGAAATAAATAGGGTTCTTGCCAGTGTCGAAAGTAATATTTTAAAACTGATCTGACCAATCTGCGACAATTTATTCTTGAGATATCGTGTACACAGACTAACAAACTAACGGACTAACACACTAACCCACTAACCCACTAACAGACTAACAGACACCCTACAGACAGACACCATAGAAATTTTGTCATTTTCGGATTCCTCACACCTGAAAACGTGTAGAAAAGTAAAAAAACCGAGGTCGAAAATTTTCACGATTACCTAAGTTCCCCATACCTATAGTATGATGGGGAACAAATTGGGAACTACCGATGTTAGAGAGACAGAATACCCACATCAAGGAATACAAACGTGCTTATGGATATAGTTATTTCCGCCCAAAACAATTTCATGTATCGGAAAGAGATTATAATGCTGACTTTGAAATTATTAGAATCCTTATCTGAGGCCGTAGTAACTATAATTCTCGTAATATCTTGGAAGGATGGCTAACAAGGAAACATTCAAAAGGTGCCGACTTCAAAAAATATTGAAAAAAATATATATATGAGATTCTACTCTTCATAAAACACCAGATAGTAACGAAATTATCGGCTGAAATGAATTACAGCGACCACAAAAAATTATTAAAATTAAGCATATTTGGCGATTTCACACTGTTAGACGATTGATTTTAAGAACTTGGTGGAGAAGTAAAGAACGGTTCTTTTCGTACACGGCAACCTCTGTGCTAGCGAACTTATCGCCTAACAGCGCTAAATAGCCAAAAATACATAATTTTAATAATTTTTTGTAATTCATTTCAACCGATAATTTTTTCACTTTCTGGTGTTTTATGAAGAGTAGAATCACATATAATTTTTTCAATATTTTTTGAAGACGACACCTGTGAAGAAGTTTCATTGTCCGTGAAATTAGTGGAACCAATATAAAGTACATTGCTTACCAAAATACCCAGGCTGGAAGTCCATAGATCCTTTTAAAAGAGAGTGCCACTTGACAAAAATAACATCAGTCATTTCAAATAAAATAGTTTTTAATTTTTATACTAAAAAGATGAACAATCAAGTAAGCACTTGCACGGTTCTCATAGAATTCTATAGGCTAGAGAGAGAGGGAGAACAAACGAGGGCAGTTGTTTTCTAAATCAGTAAACAAGAGATATTGACTGTTTGAAAGCAAAAGGTGTACTCAATTGCATTCGCCAATTCAAACCCGAAATTAATAAACCAGTGCCAAATAAAGCGCCAGAAGAATGTTCTAATTGGTTAATTTAAAAATTTCATCCGTTATTCAAAAGACAAAGCCAAGCTTGGCAACATAAATTATGCCAAAGTAATTATTTTTTATCGGCGCCACCAATATATCATTAAGAATTTATTTGTTCTTTTTATTTTTTATTTTTTTATTATTATTATTAAAAGAAACGAATCCACATCTGTTGACGCCAATAAGACTGAACTAAGCTATTATGGAAGCACAAATCACCGGAAATGAAATAAATTTTGCAACTTCTGTTTATATTATAAAGTAATTTAGACAAATAAATTATTTTCTATCTATAATTAAATGAGATATTGAACATACCGTTGATGAAAAGGGGGAAATGTATCTATCTACAAACGAATAAGTCCCCTAGTAAAAATACAAATTAAATTAAATAGAGATTGCCTTTTATAATAGAATGAATTGAATTCAGAGGATATTACAGAATAAAATGTTCTTTTTATTGGAATAAATTAAATTAGATTTAATATGTTAAATGAATGAATTAATTTTATAACTATTCTTAATAAATTGACTTTTTTATTTAAAATTATAAATTGAATTATTTAGAAAGAAATTAAATATTTAAAAGAACATATGTGTGAACTTGTTCTCACATATTTCAATGTTTCCTTGTAAGGAACGCTGCAATCAATGATGCATACGTTTTATGGTCCTAATATACATTCCTATTTTGAACGCCTTGTTTATGCAGTTGTAAGATTTTACTTTGTAGATGTTACTAATAGTTGCTAAGAAAATAGCACGAAACTTTTAAATGTTTTATGTGTTTTGAAAAAAAAAATTCTTGTATTTTACACTGTCTTTTTGAATGAAAGCCTCTTATCCAACTGTTTTAAAACATTTTTAATTATATAAACGAGATGTAATATTCTGTAACTATAAAAGAAAAAATTATTAAATATTGAAATTAACGTTATTTCGTTTAAAAAAGATAAGATATTTTTCTATCATAAAGTTTTGGTTATCATTAAATTACAGATAAACATTTATAACTTATGCACACTATCTAATTATAAAAATCAAAGTTTAAAACCAAGACATTATTTTTTGAAGTGAAATATTTTCCCCACATCTTTAAATGTCCGTTACAGATTCCACGTTACTAAAGTAGAATATTTGATTTTTTTTTTTTTTTTTTTTCGTTTATAGTTTATGAATAAAGTTCAGTACAGCCAGTATTTCGTAACGTTCATATATCATTCTGAAAATTATTTATTATTAAATATGTTGAATCTGTTTTTCTCCAAACCGCACTCATTTTAGCTGACTGTTCCCAGTGTAAAAATAGTTTTATTTTATTTTATTTTTTTACATTTCTTTTGGCAAAACCTGGTGAAGTCTATTTTTCTATTACATAAACTTACTGGATAAAAAAATCCATTTTCCTTTTACGATCACATGGCAATAATTATTTAAGGTTACGCAAAATATAAGCCTATTGTTATTATTATTATTTTATTTTTTATTTAGACTAACACCAAAGCTCTCTCGTTATTGAGATGATACCGGGCAATTTTCAGTATCTTCCAGTTTTCTTAGCAATAACTTAAGTATTAACCATAATGGTCACATAAATTCTATTTCATATTTTGATACTGAAAATAAAAATGCATTAACACAAAAAAGAGACCCCCTTTACTGTGAAAATTTGTGAAAACAGCTTTTATTTAATGTAATTTAAAGCAAAATTTTAACATCCTATATTTCTCTTTGAGTTTGTCTTTGTGTTCTCGATCTCAAAAAGAAATAAAAATCTCGCAATGAAAATAAATTATTTAAATTTTCAAAATATGATAATTATATATTTATCATTAAGCATTAATTCTAGAGCTACTAGTAAGCAAATTTTGAAATTTTTTTCTCTACCAACTAGTACTGACACAAATTTGAAAATGGTGAAATTCAGTCATGAAATTATTTAAAAATTCGAGTGTTGTAATACTGATAATTTAGTATTTGTATGTTCAATGATAATAAACATATGTAAAATAATAATATAAATAAGAAGAAAAAATATCACTATTGATAAATAATCTAATAATTGTTTCTTGTACCGTATAAAACTGACACAAGTTGGAAATATTCCAAATTTATTGTTTAATTCTGTATGTTTTGAAAAAAGTAGAGAAACGGGACAGACAAATACAAAATAATTTGAAATCTAGTGTCTCAAATGACTTATTGGAAATCTAATAAATCCTTAAATACAATCCTTATATTTAACAATGGACGATAACACAATTTTAACGATATTTTACTTCTGCTATCACTTGTGCTATTTTTGTATGTATGCCAGTTTTTGGTAAAGTGATAAAAAATGAATGATGTCTGTAAGTCGTTCCTAAATGTAATGAAATTTTGGATGCAATCATATAGTGTATACTTACAGGATGTATAGTGTACAATGGCAGGATGTAAATAAATCTTTAGAATAAATTATGAAATTTATGCATTTAAAATGGCGTTAAATGTTAATATTTAAAATCATGATAGCCATTATTGTATTTTAAAAGAAATTAGTTTATGTTTTTTAAATATATATACATATACATATGTATATGTATATGTATATGTATGCGTTTTTTTTATATATAAATGTTCGACTAAATTTTCTTTGTAGAATTTTTACCGTGAAAATATGAATTATCTTAAAAATTCGGCTGGAGACATAGAAAGTGTAAAATATTTTCTAAATGATCTCCGTTTATTACATATGTTAATTGTTGAATTGACGGACTAAATAATGAAGGATACTAATATAAAAGAGTTTGTTATACGAATTTGAGAATTGTTTTTTTTTTTTTTTATGTCTAGGATAATTATATTGAAAAATTGATATTTAAAATTAATAAAAAAATAATTTATGTCATCCAATTTCTAAGCTATGCATATTATGAGAGATGAAATCTGCAGAAGTAACAAAACCCAAGATAAATTTTGCGGGATCGTAAGAAATTTAAGCAATAATCTAAAATTAAGAACTTTCTGGATATGAGTGGCATGTACTGATAAAATATATACCGGGTGTCCCATACGTCTGTAAGCATTTTAAAAATTCATAAAATTTGAAAGAATTGGTATAATTAATCGCAGTTTGGTTGCGAAAAAGTTATTCTTGTGAAAGGGTATTTTCTTTTTAGTAAAAAAAAAAAAAAAAAAAAAAAAAAAAAAAAAAAAAAAAGTTAATTTTCCGTCAATGGAGTGCGCTGGATGGATGCGTAACAAAAAATATACAAATCAGAGTACTATAAATTGCATGGTTGTACGATCAACACAGCTTATTTCTTATTTTTCCTCCTACTTACGCATACATGAAGTTTTAATTACGATGCTGACTTGGTGGATAAAACGTTATTGGTGAAGGTGTTTTCTGTCAGCTATGAACCAATGACTGAAGCTGCAGTTATCGGTGTTGTAACTCGTTATCAAACTGTAATTTGTGGTAATTGCATATCCATAGAATACGACCTATATGCTTGAACAGGGGAACAGCCCCGGCTCACCGCTCGCAGAGCAGTGTTGAGCTATACGAGGACCGAAGTCCCCGTAGGGCTGTCCCGAGAAGATCACCCTGCACGCAGGAGGATCAAAAAAAAAAAAAAAAAAAAAAAAAAAAAATATTACAAAACAAAGTTGGTCAGCATGCCGAACCCAGCCGGTCCCACGCGACAGTTGGCATGCTGACTACGGTTAATGCTGTGCATGAAGAACTGGTGAAAAAAGTTCATCAAGAAAAAGTAGGTTGACTTCAGTTGCCAGGGAGTATTCCCTCACGCGACAAGGGGCAGCTGTAGTGATATCAGATCTTTCTGCTAATCAGCAGCAGTACAGGCAACCAAGTACTGAGTTTTAAAAATAAAAATTAAAACAATAATAAAGATAAAATAAAATAAAGTAAAATAAAATAAAATAAAATAAATAAAAATACAAGAATTTACAAATTGAGAAAATTAGATAAATTTCAGTTAGTTAAATTGGAAAGTTCCATTAATAGATCAAATATTTTGTTTAGTTTGTGGACTAGCGGCTTTCTTGTGATTATATCCTCTAGCCAATTTGGGGGGCGAGGATTTGGGTTTCTTAAATGATAATTTATAGTTAAGGGACAGTGGAAATAATAATGACTTGGAGTCCCCTCTTCGCCGCAGGGACACAGTGGAGATCGTCGACAATGAAACCTATGAAGATACGATGGAAAAGGACCATGGCCAGTGAGGAACGCCGTGATGGGGGGGGTCAGATTCCAAGAATTGTGGTTAACCTGTGGAACGAGATTAAAGGTATACCTACCTTTTTCAGAATCATTCCACAGGTTTTGCCATTTAAGATTTAGAATTTGTTTAATTTTTGTTTTAACGAATGATGGAGGAGCTGGGAGGGAGATATTGATTGTTGGAAATTCGGTCGCCTCTTTGGCCAGAGAGTCCGCAAGCTCATTGCCGGCGACTCCCCTGTGGGCAGAAACGTGCGCCAGGGAGATTTTTATGGATTGGTTCGTTAAAAGTTTTTTGATTTCTAAAACTTGTGGATCTCTGCTCCTGTGGCGGGCAATAGCGAGCAGACCCGAGAGACTATCACTAAAAATACAAAATTCAGGGTACTGGGAGGCTGAAAGTGCCCAGTCCAGAGCCTTCTTAATGGCCAAGAGTTCGGCCTGAAAGACCGAGTTATAGTCCTCAAGTCGGCCCGCCCACCGGTGGACAATTTCACCCGATGCGAAGGTGCAGAAAGCTGCACCCACACCATGAACAGTCTTAGATCCATCGGTGTAGACAGCCACCTGAGCAGAGGGAGTAAAACTATTTTTACAACTATTGATAAGAAGGGAAGCAACGTCCTTTCCCGGATGAATACTCCAACTGCAGGTCGTAGATTGGATTGGGGTCTGAGGAAAAACTATTGAAGCTAATTCAGTGTCTTTAAGTTGAAGAATATTAGTTTTAATATAAATTTGGGAGACCTGCAGGTGGGCATGAGGAATACCAGTGATAACGGTGAGGGCGTCAGTAGAAATTGTTTTGTATCCTCTTGCGATTTGCAAGAGGAAGGGCCTTTGTGCAGAGTTTAATTGAGCTATAGCATCAGTTCTGAGGTGACCACCCCAAATGCCAGCACCATAGGTGAGTATCTTTTCTATTATTGCGCTATACCAGAATTTCAATAGTGAAGACGAAATCCCCCATCTTTTACCAACCATTTTCATGGAGTTGTGGTATAGCGCGAGGGACTTAAGTTTTAAATATTTTACATGGGCTAGCCAGTTGAGGCGGTCATCGAAGATAATGCCCAAGAGTTTTAGCTGGTGAACATGATGCACGCTGACGCCCTCAATCCGCATCGTGGGACTTCTCTTGAGGGCTTTTGGGAATGCCAAAGTTAGTGCGTTAGATTTAGAAGGTGAAAGTTGTAGATCAAGATCTTTAAGGGTATTACTAAAGAGATTTAGTGCCACCTGGGCTTGGTCCTCCAGATCTTTCCTCCGAGGACCCGAGAAAATAATGGAGAAGTCATCCGCATAGGCGAAAGTTGCGAAGCCTTCTGAGACCATCTTGCTGAGGATCTTGTTTGCAATGATAATCCATAATATTGGACCCAAACATGAGCCCTGGGGACAGCCCTTTGTTTGGGGAAGGACTGACATTCCTTCGCCCCAGTTGACTAAGATTTTCCTCTCCGAGAGATAGGAACGGATGACTCCCGCAAGATTTCTCGGGCAGTTAATTTCTTGGAGAGTGTTGAAAATGTGGGGCCATTCTATATTATCAAAGGCTCCTTTAATGTCCAGGGAGACGATAGTGGTGTAATTCTTGGCATTTGCGCTTAAGGCACAGGAACTTTTAATAGATTGCAAAGCCTGTTCGCAGGATCTGCCCTCTCTGAACCCGAATTGATTTTGATGGAGGAGTTGATTGGTTTCGAGAAAATAATTTAGTCTTGTTACTATAAGTTTTTCTAGTAATTTACCTAGAGTGGGGAGCAGGCAGATCGGTCTGTATGATGTGGGTTCAGAGGGAAGTTTCCCTTGCTTAAGAAAATACACCACTTCGCCTCTGCGCAGTGATTCTGGAAAGTATTGTAATTCAAGACATTTATTTGTCCAGGCTAAAAATATATGTGGCATTGTATTATATGAATTTCTTAAAATTTTAAAATCGATGTTGTCTGGACCAGGGGCCTTGTTAATATTGAAGCTAAAAAGAGTGGCTTTTACCTCGGCCTCCGTGAAGGGCGCATCCAAGGGAGCCGAGAAGGAAGGTTCTTCGAAACGCGGGTAAATTGTATGTGGAAATAAAATTTCGGTGAGGTATTCGAGGTTATTTTTCTTTGAAGAAAGAGCTGGAGGACGCTCAAGTTTCAGCTCTCGACCTATATGCTTGTAAATATTTACTTGCAAATAAATATAGTTTTTCCCAGGATTTATTGATTTGTTCACGTACAAAACACTCTGGCGACAAAATTTCCCTACTATTTTTTTTCTTTACTAAAAAAATCTCTCTTCGCGAAAATAAGTTTCTCGCAAACCGTGTTCAATTCTACCAATTCCTTCAATTTTTAGGAATTTTTAAAATTTTTACAGACTTATGCGACACCCATTTTAATAGTTTGCATTACACATGCTTCGGGAATGTTACTGCCAGAAAAGTAAGATTAACCCTTTGTCGATCCTTTTTAATTTTACTCCTCTGGTCAGTGTTGCCAAAATTATGGGTATAATAGAATTGCGGGACGTTTTCCTATAAGCTTTACAGGAAATGGAAGACAGTAGAGCCACGAGCCACTGTAGAGAACCAAAACCGTTGTAGAAGATTCGTTGAATGACTCGAATACTACAACTTGAATTGCCGTAAACAGAAAATTACGCATTTCTCCGGAAGACACGAAACGAGGCCTAGATTCGCGGCCTTTTCAACTGCAACTTTAAGATAGCCGCGAGGATTCTTTCAGAATGGAACATGACATTCTCCACGAAAAAATATGCATCCAAACAAATGTCTTCCAGAAACGATGACACAAGTTCACGTAAATGTCCGAAGGGCGCCATCAGAAACATTCCACGAAGATATTGATATATATTTCATGAATATTTTTCATTTTAGACATTGAACGAATATTTTTAATTTTCACGGTGGGTGCTATTTATAATAGAATTTCATAATAGAATATTTTAATTAAAATAAAGAACTATCACATTAGATATATAAATCCATATTTACATTTCGCGCTGTAAACGAACTGAGTTTAAATTTAAGATACATCATTCAGGCCGCAGATACATATTGCAGCGTCATCGTACAACTTCTAACTCTGACTAACTTCTAAAAAAAAAAAAAAAAAAAAAAAAAGAAACAAAATGATTTCACTTCAGTTTATTGGTTTGGCAAAATATCATTAGATATTTTGCCAAGAATGACGACAACGCCCTTCTATTTAAAGTAGGGAAGATGGCTGAATAGTTATTATGCTATTTAACATATTCCTACGTGCTTTAACCTAGCGCGTTATGGGGGTATTTAATTCTATATCCACCACTAAATTTTAACTGTTTAATCATATCGAAGGTCATTCTTCCATTATGCATATCAAATATCACTCCGCAAACTTATCGGTAATAGTTGAATAAAAGAAACTCTAAATTTAACTACACTTTACAGCATTAGGGACGGCAAAGGATAAAAAAAAATACATTGCAAAAAAGCATTTTTCATTACTATTTAGAAATTACATCCACACCTGATGGCTGTTATTAAACGTAAAAGTTCAATTTGACAGCAGATTTTTTTTTTTCTTTAAAGAAATATTGGCCATTATAATATATAAATCCACAGTAACTGGTGGGTAATGATTCTTTAATCATCCAAAGAGTCAAATTAACCTGAGCTAATTCGAAAATACTTATTCAAATTTCGTAAATTTTCAAAAAACGTGGTATAATCTGAACTATTTCTTTAGAATACTGGTGCATGTATCGCTTATTTTTTTGTAAGGATAATTTAATTTATATGCGATAAAAACACTACAATTATACAGAAGAATATATGAATATATGAATGGGATATGACACAAACTGTAATTTGAATTTATACTTTCGGGCTAAAAAGTAATAAATCTGTATACGGCGGAGTTGTGATTCAGAAAAAATAATGATTTTAATACCGTGTAACTTTAAGAGTTTAATTATATTAATTTCTTTCAAAGCAAATAATTGAGGGACTTGTACCCTGTTTTAATCCTCATTCCAGAATCTTTTAATAATAATTGTATTAGTTTTTGATTTTTAGTAAAATGAATTGTTTTCATCTTATTAAAAATATATATATAAATGTCAATTTAGCTTATGCATTTTTTTCATTTTTAAATCAGAAAATTACTAAAGAGAAGTAATCTTAATAAGAAATAGAATAATGAAGTACTTTTATTTTGAAATGAAATAAGCTGTTTCCCTTGCCCTTTGTTTTTTAGAGCTGTTTTCTTCTTCCAAGAGTAGACTTGAAACATTATAATTTTGATTTTTTTCAAATACTTCAATATGTATAGAATAATTAAATTCGATGCTGACTATTTAGGAAATTTGAAAACAATATATGGTTTGAATTCCTCTTGGGTTTTGAAATTATGGTTATTTATCTTCTAACTTTAATGATTTTGAAAACAAAAGATCAATAATTTTGCAGTTCCCGACATTAACAGTAATGTGTGTCCAAATAATTGCCTTGATATGGACTATGAACAAATTATTTCACTATGAAATATTTTGTATTAATTTCACAAATGATGAAATTTGTCAAATTATTCTATGATCTCAACCTTTTATAATTCTTTAATTATCTAAAGTTAAAGCAGACGTCATACCACCTTGTATTTTACTGCTTGTTTTTCATAACATTTTATATATTTAATAGTGAAAATCGGTGAAAAATGAAAAAAAAAAAAAAATAATAATAATAGAAAAATGATAACAAGAAAGAATAGGATACTTTCACCTCTAAAAATCGACAATGAATAATTTTACACTTTTTATGCAGGATCTGGTTAACTGGGCTTCTCTCAGATGCATTGTTAAAAACATTTGTTGAGTAAACACCGTGATTTGTTTTCAGAGATATATGGGGAATTGTTTGCCTCGAAAGGAGCGTGAGTCATAGAGAGTTAATTTTGCTGGAGACAAGAAAAATTAATATCGAATATTCATCTATAAAAACTTATAACTCTAAATTTTTATCAAAATCTTTCGATCAGTTCCTATAAAAACAGGTTTTTGGTATTTATTTTTCGAGGTAGAGAACGTATTACGAACGACTGGAAACTTTTATAAAGAAGGTAATATAAAAGTAATATATAATAAATATTTCAGGGGAAAGTCAAATGGGTGAATAATTTAAAAAAGAAACAGACACTTTTTTTAAAAAATCATTTTAGTAGTTTTCAAATGAACAAAGTTTCTGTGGTATTTTTCATTGCGGGTACTAGTGAACGCTAATTATCCTGAAGTTATGGTAATACAGAGAGAATTGTCATATAAAAGCACATGAACTATAAACTTTTATCAAAAGCATCCAAGTACTTTCAAAGAAAACAAAGTTTTCGTCATACTTCCCAGAACGAATCTCGTGGGTTTATTGTGATGAGGGCAATTCGAATCAAAACGTGAGCATGAAAAGCCCTTATCTCTAAATTTTAATTCAAATCGTTAAAGCAGTTTCTCTGCTGGTTACCAGTAACCGTTTATTTCTATAAAGATGAGACATTTGAGATTGAAATGTAACCTTGAAAAGGCTTTAATTTTTTCTCAAAAATGTTTATAAGCAGTTTTCAATTACACATAGTCTGCTATATTTTGCTACAAGCAGGCTACGCCCGCTTAGCTGGTCACTATATTTAAATGAACTTTCGAAAGAATTGAATTAATATTTATTTTTTTACACCACATTATAGACAAAAACTAAAAAAAACTCTTTTCCCGCCCTCACTGCATCAGGTCTAGGTTTCCCATTCCTGCAGAAAGATCTTTCCCGAGCACTTCAATCTGGATATTTATCAACGACAGGGGGGGGGGGGGAGGATATGCTACTATTTAAGAACTACGATTTTAAAGATGACTGTATTTCAGCATCTATTAAATATTTTAGTTTTGAACTATGTATTTTATAGCCCATGATATTTACACTATATTACGATTTTATTCCGACCAAAGTAATAAAATAAAATAAAATAAAAAAGTAGATAAAAATAAATATATATATATATATATATATATATATATATATATATAAACAAATAAATTTTAATCAATTTAATCCTTTTTACTATGTATATGCTACCATTTTTCCCGATAAATACTGTAAATAAAAATAATAATAATAAATAAAAGTTTTTTCTTTTAAAGGAATTAAAAAATGAAAAATAAGAATTTGTTCTACTATAAAAAATTAAACATAACTGTTATAAATACGTTTTTAAATTTAAAACTAATTATACTTTTCAATAAATATAATAAAAAAAAATTTCGCCTTCAAATGAATGTATTAAATAAAAATAAGTTGCGTAATAGCCGTTGCTAAGATACGCAGACGATTGAAGCAAAAGAATAGATCTCTGAAAAATGAAACAAAGAAGCCAATATTTATAATCGGAAAAAACATTAGTTTAAAAAATTCAAATTCGAAATTCGAAAAAATCTCGATGAGGTGCACACATGCAGGGTCCCAGGTACCTATATGCCAAATTTAAAAGCTCTGCGATCAGTAGTGTGAGCACCAGAGCGCAGACAGACACACACACAGACACACACAGACACACACAGAGACACACAGACACTTCTCTTTATTTATATAGATAACTGGAGTAATGGTTGACAGAGATCGCTAAACTTTAGTGCAGATGAGTTTGTCAGTAAATAGACACATGCATGTATATATATATATCACTATTTTTTTAACACAAGTTATTAGAAATTTTTTTGAATAAACCAAGTTTCTGCCGCGGTTCGAATCCTGGTGCGGGCATGGATGTTTGTGATGTCTTATGTCTTCAAAATGTTGTGCACTGGTTTCTGTAAATTTCTGTAATATGGATCAATCGAGACGAAAGTCATTGTCTCCATATATGTCAAATAAATGTCAAATGTCAAATGTCAAGTTTCTGCCGCAGTTTGAAATGCAAATTCAAGAAACTGATAATTATGAATTTTTATTAAAATCGTTAGAACCATTTTCAAGAAAGTGAAATTTCTGCCATGTTTTGCAACGGGCGAAGTAAAAGTTAATAGCAAAAACTATATTTCCCGAGGGTGAAGATAAGTCGAATAAGTTTCCCATCTCTCTCCCTTTCTCTCTCTCTATTTATCTGTCCACCTATATATATGTATATATAAATCGTAACACTTACTTCTTTTTATCAAAATCGTTAGAGTCATTTAAGAGAAAACCGAGTTTTTATTACACCTTGCAAAAGGCGGAGTAAGAATCAAGAAACGCAAAGTTTTTAAGTTTCAGATAACTGAGATTAGTTTTAAGCCTTCAAAAGTATTTTAACTCATTTTCTTTTTAATCAAAATTGCTAGAACCGTTTTCGCGAAGCCTGTATATCCAAATACTAGGAATATCCGAATAATTCTCGGAATACTAGACTTCAGAGAAGCCTAGTATACCGAGAAGACATAAATATATATAACAAGTCACTTTATTAACTCGTTTAATATGAAGAAATGATATTAGTTTCTCATACAGTGAGAATTTATATTTATGTCCCATAGAAAATATTAATTCTTTGTAATATAAGATATTTTACCTTATTTTTAACATTGAAAATCACTTTGTACAAACTACATATTTTCAGGAGTAGCTCACTTACTTTTACACGCTTTATTCAGATGATGTATACATGTTATTTCAGCCAATAATATTTAATTAAATCGATAGTGATTTATGTTGCACACTTGAATGAATTAGTGAATAATTTATCTAAAGCTAAAGTATCGATAAGAAAGGAAAATAAATTTTCTCTAAAACTTAAGATGATCTTTTTCGTTTCACTTCCCTTATATTACGTAAATAAAGCTTAAATAAATTACGCTTTTATTAACTACTACAATGTTTTCAGACATCTTCTCTTATAAAAGCTATATTTTAGCTAAATTAAATCAATGATGCTCGTCTTCGTCGAACAAGAGATTAGATTATGGTTGCGATCAAAGGAAGTGTAAAATTTGAAAACTGATAAAGATATCCTGCCTGTCGCAATCAATCTTCTATCCAATTACGATCGAAAATTACCTAAACTGAAAGAATGTTATTAACAAGGAACTTTGACCGACCGGATGTAAATTCAAGCTTAATTTAAACATCAATAATTTGAGATAACTTGATAGCTAGTTATGGTGTTTACTCTCTGGTGTAACAAAGAAGTAATACGAAGCATAAATTACCATTATCAATTTTTTTTTTTTTTTTTTTTTTTTTTTTTTAATGTTTATTGATTAGGATATGAAATCCTGATCCCAAAATACTTATTTAAATTCATTAAGTTTTAGTATATTTCTGGGATACTTTATTAATGTTTAGAAAAATTTTAGTGCTTTATTTAACTTGTTTTTTGGTTATATACAAAACGTTATTTTGAAAATGTTGGGTTTAAGTAACTAAAACCATAATCCGCTCATATTCTTAATTTTCCAATTTCATTTCAGTTATTTCCGATCAAAATTCAAATAACTGTGCTTGATATTCGTTTCCCTAAGCAGAAAAATAAATAAAAAGACCGAAGGAATTGTCCTCTGGACATATGGACACACATACACACACACAAATATATAGATAGTAGTGGATAAGGTGTCAAATCGCTCGCTTTTTAAAATCAAAACAACTTGCAATGAGGAAAAAAACTATTTATTCCCATAAAAAATAATGTAAAAAATTTAAAATTAAAAGAAATCAACGTAATATATGTATGAATGTGCCGTGACACTTTAGACGAAATGTTTCTTCTGAGAGTACATTTATTATATTAAAGAGGAAAAAAATAAGTTATATCATATCTGCTGTTGAAATAATTACCAGAATACCATGTTAAAATAATTAGACATTATACAAACCCTATTACGTATTTCCTTTTTAAAATAACTTAATGAAAATCATATTTTATATATTTTATATAAGCACTCTATGGGTTGTTTACTTAGTTTTTTAATTTTTTTTTTTTAATTTTTTGGAAATTGTTATATTTTCTACATCTTTAGAAAGATTATATATATATTATAGATTTCTGAATGTAAAATGAGAATTTATGATTTTGTATTTTCATTCAGTTTATTATGGTTTCACTATCTTATCGTTAAAACTTGCGCATATCTATATTAAGTGTTTTAAATGGTGTAAAAAATGCAAAACGAGTTTGATTAAATTTCGAATGTAATGATTAAAATATATCACCGTTCATTTTTTATTGAATGTAAAGAAAGATAATGTTTTTCATCGGACAATATATAAGCGAATAATTATGAGGTTTACTTAGCTTGTACCTCTTGATTTAAAATACTAATAACAAAAATATGTATGTTGTGTTCAAGAAATAATGGGGAATATAAAATTCATCAAAGTTTATTCTAAACTTCAATAAAGGCGGGGAGAGGTAGATTACTAGTCCAAGTAAACCACTAAACCAAGTAAACCAAGTAAACCAATTCCTAACCACTGCGTAATACTTCATATCACGAAGAGATGTGTGAAGCCTGTATGCGCACTACAATAGTGAAGGACAAGTGATATTTAATTGTACAAATAATATACCTTCTTTCTTTCTTAATTACCTCTGTTTGTAGAAAAGCGATTATCATATAATGATGGTTATAGTATCATCCTCTATAAGATAGCTGTCCACAAACAATGTGGAGTTAAATCCTCTGGAACACAATTTTTTTAAGCAAAACTCCACTGAACATGCTGAGACTACGCTCCCTTATCTTAAAAGTACCGTTGATTAAATTTAGGTCATTTTTGGAGTGTTACTTCAAATATCTGCTATAACAAATTTCCTTAAAATACCTTCTGATTCATTTATAAACTAAAACTTCACAGAAAGTTAAACCTCGTAACTCTCTTAGTAAAAATAGCATCGCAACTTTATCACATTCCAGCTAATGCTTTACAGAATCAACAGAACCATCTGCACAGTAACATAATTGCAAACATTTACAACATTCGGTACTTCTGCGAAATAGGCCTATGAGCTCTTACATAGCTGATTTGTAGATATTTAAAATACATAAAATGGTAGAGGTATATTTTGCTTTAGTTATTATGAAATATCTTACGAGTTCTAACTTTAATGTGTGTTCAATTAAAAGAAATTATTTGATGATAATTATCTAAAATATACAAGGACTGTACGTACTTATGTACTATACAAACGTTTCCTTATCTGTTAGTACACTGCATGCTCAAAAAAAAAAGTCTATATGAGATTTCTTTTTAATTAGTTAATATAAATTGTTAATCGATAAAAATTTGATAAACGATTTCCAAACGATTTTCAAGCGATTTTCTGGGACACGACGAAAGGATCCTAGTCATGTTTATAAAAATTAATCAACATTATACAGATAAATTTTAGAAAAAAATATTTAAAGCATTAGCAGTGATTGCGAGAACATGTGGAATCTTGTTTTGTCACCAGTTACAGCATCAGAGCTTTCAGTAGTGTGATATTATTATTATTATTATTATTATTTTGAAACATTCATTTGGAGATACAAGTTTAACATTTTGCCATTTTAAAAACATGAAAAGGATTTGATTTTCTTGTTTTCATTAAAAAAATATTTAGACTTTAATGAAAATGCTCTCAGATTTCTCTAAATTATCCAAATTATTGCCCATGTAGCGTAGAGACAAAGTTTATTAAATTTCCTTCAATGAGTTAAATTTGAACTTTTTTAAATTGCGGTGGTTTACACTCACTTGCCAATATGTTTGACAGAATTTTCCTTATATTTACAGTCTTTAGAAGCAAAAAACATTTAGCTGAATTTTATTACTTTGGGGCAACTTGACAATAACGTAAAATACAATCAACATCATTGTAACGTATCATTCACAACAAGAACGCGGAAAATAATTTGCATGCCTTAGAGTTTAATGAAAGAATTTTTCATAAACATTTAAGTGATTCAAGCTTGTTAACAATCTATTAGAATAACGAAGTCAAAATAATATAGTGAAATGATCAAAACAATTTAAAAACTTTAAATTTGTTTGAAATAGTGGAAGTATATTGGGGAAATGCGTTTGAAATCGTGGAAACGCTTCTTCGGCTAGACTTTAGTGTTAGCATTTGTTTGAAGTTCCTATTAAAACAAAACATTTTAGATAACATTTCTTAATTTTATATTAGGTTAGGTTTTTTTTTTTTTTTTTTTTTTTTTTTTTGAAGAGGCACAAGGATCTTTGAATTGCTTCTATTTATTAATGTTGCAATATATATATTCTTACATTGGTCATTTATAGGGATAAATAAACTTTCTATATTTGGCCAAAAATTATTTATATATATATATATATATACTTAAAACCTTAAAAATTATTTTGTAGACACATAAACATTGGATTAATGCGAAAGATAAAGATTATATGCGACAAAGTTGTGAAAATTTGTTTTAAAGCACAGGTACCAACCATGCTACTTCCAGTCAAGTGAATAAAGTTTAAAGTACTATTGTGTAGTTTTAGAATTTTTTCAACAACTTTTTATACCATTTATAGTTTTTCATAACAACTTTCTAGAAAACTCCGTCACAACAAATTAAGTAACTAGGATTTTTACCGACCTCCGATTAATTTGTTGTTCTATTAAAATGTAAATTATAAATAGTTCTCGAGTGTTGCTACTGTTGGAGATAGCACAACATCATATTCTTCCTTATTTCCGTAAGAGCAGAAATATCGCCGAGTGTTAGAAACTGTATGGCTGTATTAAGCCAAAAAATACAGTGTATGTCCCTAACTTACATCAATGCTCAACGTTTAAAGAAAATAAAGAAATAATTTGAACAAACCATAATTTACCGAGACAGAAAAGATTAATTTTTCATCTATACATGTTTTGCCAACTCCATATTCACGCAGTACTAGTTGCCAACAGCATTTTACAAAAGTAACTAGGAAAAAAATATGTTTAAGAATTATTCCAATTATAATGTGTGTGTGTGTGTGTGTGTTTGTACCTGTGTATAATATGCCGTTCTCTTTCTTAGCAATTTACACTTACTTATAAAATTTAAACTCTGAAAAAGATTTTTTCATATTACATTATTACTTGAAAATCTTACACTGCAATACTTTTTGAAGAATCAGAACATTTATTATTAACATAAAAATGTTAATTTGATATTTATACAAAAGAAAATTAGCTTAATCAAGTGTTTAGACATAACCACTTTTTTTAATTGATTTAGCTGTAGCCTAATAATAGCCTAATAATGTAGCCTTCTAATAAATGGAAAATTTTACATGCAGAGACTATTGTTCAGAATTACAAAAATTAAAAGCGAGAAAAATTATAGTTTTAAGTCATAATTTTAGAAAGAAAAAGAGATAATAATAATAATAATAATAAACAAGAAATATTAATGTCCGATGTTTCTAATTCTAAATCCGATTATTAACAAGGCTTAAAAAAAAAAAAAAAAAAAAAAAAAAATTGTAATTCGCCCTATTATTATAAATTGCACGGTTCTATTTTTACTTTTATGAAAGTCAAAACTATATTCATAATTTAATAAATTGCAATCGAATAATATTACTTATTAAAGTTATGACTTAACGAAGAATTAAAATAGAAAAAGGTAAATCAAAAAATATATGCTACTACTTTGTTTTTATATTCAATCAGCTGCACTTACTTTTTATAAAAATAAATAAATAATTATAATTTATTAAAAGAACAAATGTTATTATCGTCAATTGTTTCTAATTTTATAGTAGTTTTTTAATAAGGTAAAATGCTTATATAAATTGCCCTATATAAATTGCAATTTTCTTTTTATTACCTTTATGTAAGACTGAAGTCACTATTAATAAATAAATTTATTAAAACCATGTGTAACTATACATTTAAATCATAATTTAAATAAGAACTAGAAAATTAAATTGTAAAATGGTAAATTAAAAATCAGTTTATATATTAAATTAAGAAGTAGTTTGAATTTTAAAAATAAATAAATGGTACTATATATATTATAAGCAATATATTTGAATAATAAAAAATAAATAAATAAATAAAAATAGCAATACCACTTGTTGTTTTATAAAAATACTTCTTTGAGTAAACTTATTCTTTATCAGAAAGTCAAAAAAAAAAAAAAAAAAAAAAAAAAAAAGCAATTAAATCTAATAAAAAGAACAAATATTGTAATCATTAGTTGTACAAAGACGTTTTTACAAAGAACAAATGTAAGTACAATGTTTAATGTGTAATTTCATAGTTTAATAAATAAATAAAATAAGATAAAACATATTCCATCCGTAAAATTAACTGTTTTTTTTTCTTTTCAAATTTATTTACTGAAACATAATTTGAATTTACACATTTCGTAAAAGCAATATAAACTTTAAAGTAAGGAAGAGCACCATCGTAAAAAGTAAAATTTGGGTTTTAGTGAGGCTTTATGAAGATAATTAAAACAAAACTGCTGCATTCTGCAAAATGTTGAACAAAAATTAACGTTAAGAGTGCTTCAAAGATGCAATTTAAATGCCTTGCAAGAACTTCTAAATGACGCACTTAATTTGTTACAAGTTTAATTATTTTTTTTTTAACATTTAGTTATTCCAGGATTATTTCTTCTGAGAATTACTTTAATATTTTATATTTTTAGAAAATAAACTGAAATGTTGAAATTGAACTCGCTCATGTTACATCTTTTTAATTATTTTACATGTTCAATATTAAAATCTTTAAGAAAGCAAATTGTTTTGTGCTCAACTTTTCTTTAGTCGCCGTTTAAAACTGAACTAAAATGCTAATGTAGAAAAAAGAGGAATAGAAACTTTGTAAGTTGTTTTTCGGTGCTTGTAAAGTGTGTTTATGAATAGTATTTGCTTCAAAATTATTTATTCTTGATCATTGTCTATTTTATTCAATTGTATGAAGAAAGGTAATTACATTTACTTCATTTTTCCCTTTATTAGAACTTAAAAAAATCTTTAAAATAAAGGACTCTTGCTACCAATAAAAATCCTTAAAAACTGAAATAAAATTATGTTATTATTATTATTATTTAGATAGAAATGTTTAGAAAAAAAAATGTAATTAATAAAGTAGTGCTAACTATAAAGCACTGTTTTACTCTTCGATAATATATGGATTGTAATTGAATTAATATACTGACTTTAGTTACAAATATAGTTTTATTACTTTCTTAGATATATATACATTAGAAGAAATTATTGGATTTGTGAAAATTTTTAAATTCCGGTTTTTGATAGAGTTTTACTTGTTTTGTGGTTTCCTGAAACCGATTTTTACATTTTTCGAAAATCTCTGTCCATCTGTCTGTATGCTCTTGCGTTTATCCGTGTGCAGGAATCTAAAATTTTGTGGACGCTGTGTCTAATGAATCAATAGATAGAGTTCATAATAAATTTATATTTCGATGGATATTGTCTTAATTTCTAGCTTTGAGTGCGTATCACTCAACACGTGGCGTTGTTATACCTTTAAAAATTCTTAATAAGGTACCATAAGGCAAAATTTCATATAAATGTTAACAATGAGGATTATTTTTAGCTAAACATTGCGAAGTGAGTGTATGGGTGGCTCCCCTGAAGAAGGCTTCCATGTGTTTTTGGATTACTTTACCTTTCTTATCAGTTTGTTTATTACACACACACACATATATATGTGTGTGTGTGTGTGTGTGTGTGTGTGTGAAAATTGCAACACCAAGAAGCATTCGGAATATCAGAATGACATTTATTGGGCAAATATATTATAGTAGGAAGAACAATTGATTAAAATTGCAGGAAGTTTCGAATAATATATACTGATAAAATAGTACATAAAGCAACGACCAATGTGAGCAATGACAGCACTTATCTGCCTAGGTATTGAATTAAACAGTGATTGGATGACATGTACGGGTAAAGTACTTCATGAAGTTTCAACACGATGCAACAATTCATCGATCGTAGTCACTAGTAAGTGGTGAGGGACCAGTTGCTTTTTAACGATTGAATAGTCATTTTCATTGATGTGATATCGGTAGAACGCGCTGGCTGGAGCAGAAGTCGAACACATTCTGCATCAAGAAAGGTTTGGACAGTACGGACACCTTGCGGTCGTGCATTGTCCTGCTTATGTATTGCGCTTTGGAGGCCTTGACTGTAGGGCAGAGAAACGGGTCTTGACTCGTCAGAAATGTAATGGCTGTTATTCAGAGTGGTAGGAATGAAAACAAGAGGTGATCGAGACGTATATCTAATGGTATCGCTTGCCATGACTCCAGGTTGTGACCCAGTATGCGACTACTGAAATTTTGATTTCCCTCAAAACGGCGTCACTGATATAGGCCCTTTTAATGTGTGATAAAAGACAAACCTAGACGCATGAATGGCGTAAATTCACCTTTCAGACAAATCGCAATCCTATTTACAGCATCAGAATTGCCTTATCCATATTTAACGGCATTGTGAATAAATTGTCAGTTGGGATTCGACATCGTCACACTGTCCATCACCTGCAGTGATGGTATGAGGTCCCACTGGATACACGTCTCGATTACTTCTTGTTCGCATTCCCAGCACTCTGAATAGCGGCCATTAAATTTCTGGTGAGCCCGCACATCTGCTCTATATTCACGGCGTCAGTAGCACAACATTTAAGCAGAATAATGCACGACCGCAAGTTCTCTGTATTGTATGGTCCTTCCTGGATACAAAATGTGTTTAACCGTTGCTCCAGCCAACGTGTTCTACTGATCTCGCACCAATGAAAACGAATGTTTAATCGTTGAAAAGCGAGTGGCCCGCCACCACTCGCCAGCAACTAAGGTCTATGAAATGTGGCATTCTGTTGAAGCTTTATGATGTACTGTACCCGAATATGCCATCCAATTGCTGTTCGATTCAATGCCTCGGCAGATAACTGCAGTTATCGCTCCTAGAGGTCACTGATTTATGTACGGTTTTCTCAGGATGTATTACTCAAAACTTCCTGAAAATTTAATCAATTGTTTTCCTACTATAATGTATGTGCCCAATAAATGTCGTTCTTATATTCGCATTCCTTCTTGGTGCTGCAATTTCCCCAAAAATGAGTGTATACGTATATTGTATATATATACCTTTATATATATATTTCTTTTGTGCGTGTGTATGTCACTGAACTCCTCCTAAACGGCTGGACTGAGTTTAATGAAATTTTTTGTGTGTCTTCAGGTGGATTCGAGAATGGTTTAGATTTACAAATGAAAGTTGTAACTTAATTAGTTCTTTCTTAATTAATTTTTAACCAACTCTTTCAACAACTTTTCCACCTAGATGGCGTGAGTTGTCGTAAACTCGATGTCAGAATTTATTTAATGTTGAAATGAAAAATGAATTTTTAACCGTATCGTACGAAGTGTTTAAAATATTTTTTCAAAGTTAGTATTTTAGAATCGTAAACATAATGTCAGAATTTATTTAATGTTGAAATGAAAAATGAATTTTTAACCGTAAGTGTTTAAAATATTTTTTCAACGTTAATATTGTTAAAATGTTAAAATTATTTAAAATGGTATATTCTTTTAAAAAATTCGTCAATATCCGACGGAGTTATTTTATGTTAAAATGAAAAATGAATTTTTAGGCCATTATTATTTGTGCAGATGGAAAATGTACTAAAAGATTTCCGAAAAATTTCACGATCACAAATGTTGACGTATATCGAATATATCGTCGAAGAAATCCCGATAATGGCGGACAATCTTATCATCTATGGCGGTCATCTATGTCAACAACATAGATATTGACATTGATAACCGTTGGGTGGTCCCATATTCGCCTCTGCTGAGCAAAACATTCAATGCTCATATTAATAGCAAGAAATTCAAACTTCTTCACACTACATAAATTTTAAATCAGCACAACCGGTTTCGAAAGGACGTAGCCTTTCTTCATCAGGTGCAAACACGTGCAACTGCCTTGGAGGCAAAAGCAAGACTGAAAGCAGGACAAAATCCAGAGGGGGAGGAGCAACACAAACAACCAATAGGAAGCAACATGCAGGACAGGACCAATCAGAGAGGAACACACGTACACACACACCACAAAATGAGGAGGGAGGAAAGGAGTAAACAATTATTATTATTATTTTTTTTTCAATAATATTAAACTAATAAGTAAATTTAATAAAATTTATCCATTAATTATTATTATTATTATTTAAATTAGAATTATTTTATTATAACTAATATGATGTTATAAACATAATGAAGGAAATTATTTAATTGAATTAAACAAATTTTTCCAGGCTGTAGACAGCAAAGTGGAATCAGATTTTTCATTGACAATTTTATCACTTTGTTTAATTCAATTAAATAATTTCCTTCATTATGTTTATAACATCATATTAGTTATAATAAAATAATTCTAATTTAACTAAAAAAAATAATAATTAATGGCTAAATTTTATTAAATTTACTTATCAGTTTAATATTATTGAAAAAAAATAATTGTTTACTCCTTTCCTCCCTCCTCATTTTGTGGTGTGTGTGTACGTGTGTTCCTCTCTGATTGGTTCTGTCCTGCATGTTGCTTCCTATTGGTTGTTTGTGTTGCTCCTCCCCGTCTGGATTTTGTCTTGCTTTCAGTCTTGCTTTTGCTTCCAAGGCAGTTGCACGTGTTTGCACCTGATGAAGAAAGGCTACGTCCTTTCGAAACCGGTTGTGCTGATTTAAAATTTATGGTGTGTGAAGAAGTTTGAATTTCTTGCTATTGTCTGTACGCCAGTTTTTTTAATTTATTTTTGGTGCTCATATTAATGTTCAGTTCTGCAGTTCAGTGAAGAGCATCAAATACATTTGCAAGTATGTGAATAAAGGCAGTGATATGGCTGTATTTCGAGTTGAAAATACCAATGTGAATGCTCCTCCGGTGAATAACAACGATGAAATAACACTTTACCAAATTGGTCGGTACGTCAATTCCAATGAAGCTGTTTGGCGTATCCTTGGTTTCCCAATTCATGAACGGGATCCAGCAGTTCTTCATTTAGCCGTCCATCTTGAAAATCGCCAGCGCGTATATTTCAGGAGCGAGACAGCGATTGATCGTGCTATAAATCCGCCAAAAACTACACTCACGGAATTTTTTGAATTGTGTAATCGTGCGGATGCTTTTGGTGCTTTTGCACGGACATTACTCTAATCAGACGTACCACGCTATTTCACATGGGCTCCAACAAAAAAATGGATGCCCCGCAAGCAAGGCACGCCGATTGATGCATGTCCCGGTTTATTCAAATCAAACACCTTGGGACGAGTATTTACAGTCAATCCAAGGCAGACTGAGTGCTTTTATCTTCGACTGTTATTGGTTAATGTCATCGGCCCTTTGCCATTTCAAGATTTACGTAAAATGAATGGACAACAGTATTCAACGTATAAAGATGCATGCCTTGCACTCGGCTTGCTGGAAGACGACAACAAGTGGGAGTGTATGCTTGCTGAAGTAGGACTGAACTGTACAGCAAAACAAATTCGTCTACTATTCGCTATAGTGTTGACGCATGTTTCCCGGCCCGAGCAGAGACATTATGGGATAATCACAAAGATTCAATGACTGATGATATATTGCATCAACATCGTTCACGGTGCAACGATCTAACGATAGTATTCATGTGACGCTATGTACAATGAAGCATTGATTGCTACTGAAGATCTTTGCATTATCATTGCCAACTTACCACTCAGTCATTTCGGTATGCATTCAACAAATCGAAGTGCATCTGATTTAATAAGCACTGAATTGAATCGTGAACTACAATACAATACCGTAGAAATGGCAGCGATTGTTGCTCGCAATGTCCCACTAATGAATGAAGAACAAAGAACCATTTACGACCGCATCATGCTCGCAGTTTTGGCAGGACAAGGTGGATTCTTTTTTTTTGGGGGGGTGCACCAGGTGGAACTGGCAAAACATTCCTTATTTCGCTAATTCTCGCCAAAATAGAATCAAATAATGGCATCGCATTAGCTGTTGCATCATCTGGCATTGCGGCAACTTTATTGGATGGAGGCAGAACAGCTCATTCATTATTTAAACTGCCACTAAATATTCAAACTAACCCAGACGCAGTGTGCAACATAAAAAAACAATCGTCCATGGCCACAGTGCTGAAATAGTGTAAAATTCTTATCTGGGATGAATGCACTATGGCACACAAACATTCGATTGAGGCGTCGAACAGGACATTGAAAGATATAAAAAACAACGACAAACTATTTGGCGGCACTCTGTTACTCTTTTCAGGTGATTTCAGACAAGTACTTCCCGTTATTCCGCGTTCAACATACGCTGATGAGATCAACGCGTGCTTAAAATCATCGTCATTGTGGCGTAATGTTGAAAAAGTACAACTGAAAGTAAATTTGTGCGTTCAAAAGCTTCAAGATCCATCCGCTGAAACATTCTCAAAACAAATGTTAGATATCGGCGATGGAAAAGTTACTACAGATGAAACTGGATGCATAAAATTACCGACCGATTTCTGCACAATCATTGATTCTCAAATTGCTCTTATTGACCAGATATTTCCCGATGTACACAGACGATACACAAATCATGAGTGGCTGGTAGAAAGAGCAATTTTAGCAGCACAAAATGTGGACGTCAACGAATTGAATCTCAAGATACAACATTTGTTACCAGGAGACTTGGTGTCATACAAATCTAATGATACAATTTGCGATGCCACCGAAGCTGTAAATTATCCAACAAAGTTTTTAAACTCATTGGATCTACCAGGCATGCCACCGCGTATTTTACAACTGAAGGTTGGATCTCCGGTTATTTTGCTTCGTAATTTGAACCCACAACGGTTGTGCAACGGCACGCGATTAGTCATAAAAAAATTAATGAAAAATGTTATCGAAGCCATCATTTTAAATGACAAATTCCGAGATGAAAATATATTACTACTGCGAATCCCTATTATACCCACAGATGTGCCAATTCAATTTAAACGCCCTCAATTTCCAATTAGATTGGCATTTGCAATGACTATCAATAAGTCTCAGGGCCAAACGATGTCTGTCTGTGGCTTAGATTTGAGCACATCATGTTTTTCACACGGACAATTATACGTGGCTCTCGAGTGGGCAAACCATCCAGTTTGTTTGCATTGGTGAAAGATGGAATAACAAAAAATATTGTGCATTCTGTTGCATTAAGGGATTGATATTGTTTTTTAGTAATATTGTTATAAGTAGCGATATGTATATAATTTTAAACAATCAATTTTAATAAATAAAAAAAATAAATGTTTGGTGTTTTGTTATTTTTATATTCTTTCACCGTTCATAGCGCTCCATACATCTTCCACTTATATACCACATCCTTACACACTTACAATAAGTTAGTTATTTTTTTCTAGCAAAATATTCTCTAGAAATAATTTATATGACAAAACAACGTTTGTCGGGTCAGCTAGTATATATATAATGTGTGTGTGTGTGTGTATAGTATATTCGTAAGATAAAACCAGAACAACAGTTCTTGAAAAATAATATAGTAATACTTGAAATGACTGAAAACTGATATGAATTTTTTTTTAGAAAAATACTGTCGACATTTTGCAGATAATGAATTTCTGGTATTTTTAATTATGCTACTAAAAATAAACATAATTGTTCATATGATAATGGAAAAATAAACACGTGTAAACGAGTTAAGTTCAATTGCAAATTGCTTAATCTTTTTTTTTTTAATGTAATCTATATTAATAAAATCAGAGTTTTGTCTGTAAATTTGTCGGAATCGAACAATTTTGCGATATCTTCACGTTTTACACCCCATGAAAGCCGAAAATGACTACAGAAAATTTTGCCTGTGTGTGTGTGTGTGTGTGTGTCATCGTGTCCGAATGTCGCTTTTTTTGTCCGGGCATCACTTGAGAACGGCTGGACGGAATTCAACGGCGCTTGGCAAGAATTTAGGTCTTCACCCAACTTAAAATTATATCTATCAACTTTTCAGAAATTCTCCCCCGTTCCCCCCCCCCTTGGGGGTAAAAGACTAAAACACGTTTGTCCGGGCATCACTCGAGAACGGCTGGACGGAATTCAACGGCGCTTGGCAGAAACTTAGGTCTTCACCCAACTTGAAATTATATCTATAGAAATTTTCAAAATAATGATTAGTGTTTAAATTGTTGGTAAAAAACGCCTGCGCATGCGCCATAAATATTTTTTTCACTAAAATGCTTTGAACGGAAAAATAAAATATAAAAATAATTTTTTAAGTTAAAGACTTATGTATTCGCGTGATTCGCACTACAAATTATGAAAAGATTGAAATGAAGTGTTGCCATCTAATTTTCATACTTTAGTTAATTTTAAAAAATCTAATTGTCATATCGAAAAACTGTTTACACCCCAGGATTGAGAAAAATCACCTCTTTCATTTGGTACTGAATTTGTAACAATAAGTCTGATATTTCTAATTTATTTTTCATTTTATCCGTTTTTCCGTTGCCACTTAAATTTCATACTTTAGTTATTTTTTAAAAATCTAATTGTCGCATCGAAAAACTGTTTGAACCCCTGGATTCAGCAAAATCGCCCCTTTCATTCCGTATCAAATTTATAAATATAGGTCTGATATTTCTAATTTATTTTATCCTTTTTCCGTTTTCAAACCAGATTCGATATGGAACAGCTTTAGTATTGGATCCCTTTGGCAAAATTTGAAATTCGGAACCGAAGTAGCTTGGACGTTTCTCGCCAAGATCTTTAATTGCACAATTGAGATAGCCAATTCAGTTCATCGCAGAAATGGCTTAAAATATTTAAAGTCACCAAAGGGTTCCCATACTAAAGCTGTGCGTTTTGTATTTATTTATTTATAATATTTTCTATTAAAGACTTCTGTGGTCACGAAATTTGGTGCGTAAATTGTTTGTTTGCATCCGGCACTTATTGTAACTGGATTTCACGAAATTCGAAATACCCCCCCCCCCCGCCCCACACACACACACCTTCTCGGAGTCGGAGGGCAATAAACGGTATAACTTTAGTATAACCCCACAGCTGAATTTGCCGATTTTTCTTTGGCGCCGTTTTGAAGGATAACGATGTCGTTCTGGACTGTTTGCGATATAATATGCAGCCTAATATGTTGTTTATTTTGGATTTTTGATCTTATGATTTAGATTATGATTTTATGATTTAGATTATGATTTTATCATTTATCATATATGATTTATGATTTAGCCATAAGCGCCAACAAAAAAAATCGCCAAATATCGTTGTGAGGTTATACTGAAGTTGTTCCCAATAAACATGTGTAAAAACATGTTTTTCCGTTTGAATTCGCTTTGAATTATCTTAGAATGGCGAATTTTTGTGCGCGGATATTGATTAAGTGTACGCATTATGTACATTAGTGGGATTTTGCAAAACTTTGAACTCATCCGCTGAGGAAGGGGAAGTAAGAAGTGTGTTCCGAAGGCAGTAGGGACCCAGACTGGATATTGATTAAGTGTACGCATTATGTACATTAGTGTGATTTTGCAAAACTTCGAACTCACCGCTGAGGAAGGGGAAGTAAAAAGTGAGTAAGTTGTGCCGAAGACAGTGGAGACCCAGAGTCCTTAATTTGCGTGCGAGAAAACCTCTACCAATCACAGCGAGAACTTAGGTTATTAATAAAGATATGGTATTTTGAGACTTCATTTAAGTTTAATGTCCAGCGAAGCGGGCAAAGCCTGCTAGTATATATATATATAGGTAATCAAAAAGCCATGTAAATGTATCGTTTTATGCTATTTCAGTGAATTTAATATTAATATTAATTTAATATTAATTGATTATTAATATGCTCCAATGTTCCAAACTGGAGATCGTGCATTATCTTGATATGAGCACCAACAAGTTGCATGCAGTTAAGAAAATTTTAATCGAATGCTTTTTAAAAAGGCCTTAAAATTTTACTGGTCATTAACGTTTATATGCGCAGGTATTTAATGTTGACAATTTAATTCATGGTAATAACAATAAAAACAAGTCCTTCCGGCTCATTCCAAAGGATAGGTTGATTTGTTTTTTGTTATCAAGTAGACGCTATTTTGAAACAAATGGGCGGCTATAATTTATTAATGGACTTGGCGGAAAAATTGATGTGGATATGTACATATGTAGTTTTAGGAAAATATAATCATAAATACCTTTTTTATGTGAATTTGAAATTTTCAAATGACCGGCACTTAGAAATAAAATGGCGAATCAAGTTGGCAATGAAACATATCAAATGCGTTTCTGAGCTAAATGTACTCATCAAGTTTAGTTCGAATTATATCAGTATGTGAAATACTATCAGAATGAAAAATTAAGTGAGCTGTCAGTTGGAAACAAATTGGCGGAGCAAATTGTTCAGTCATTTAATCCAAGATATTTATAAAATAAGCCCACTGTCCAAGTTTGGTCCGAATAAAATATTTATTTCAAAAGTTATCGTAATAACAAGTTATCAAGTGGCTGCATTATATGGCGCAACTTGGAAACAAATTTGCGGAATAACTTGCAGCTGAAATCATTTAAAATATTTGAAAGATAAGTCACTGTATAACTTTGGTTCGAATCGATTAAGTATTATAAACATTATCATGATTACAAATTTTCAAGTGTCCGCCACTTGGAAACAATATCGATTAACAAAACGCCCAGTGAATTTATCTAAAACACTTGAAGCGCAAGTTCACTGTCCAACTTTGGTTAAAAAAAATTCAGTACTTCAAAAGTTATTGTTATAACAAATTTGCAAGTGGCAGTATGAGTTTAAATGGTTACAACTCGGAAACAAGATGACAGAGTAATAAGCCCAGCGAAATCATCCAAGATATTTTTATGATAAATTCACTGTCCAACTTCAGTTAGAATTAATTCAGCGTTAAAAAAATATCGTGATAGGAAATATTCAAGTAGTTCGTGATTTCAAGTTGCCACGACTTGGAAAGAAAAAGGCAGAGTGAGATGCTCAGCGAACATATCTAAAATATTTGAAAGATAAATCCATTGAACAAATTTGATTCGAATTGATTTAATATTACAAAACTTATCATAATGACAAATAGTAAAGTGGTCAGCACTAGGAAATAAAATGACTGAGCAACTTCCCCAGCGAAATCATCCAAGATATTTGAATTATAAGTTCAGAATTTCGGTTTGAATAAGTTTAGTATTTCGAAAATTGTGTGATAGCATATTTTCAAGTAGACGCAACTTGGAAACAAAATGTCAGAACATGCTGCCCATCCAAGATATTTATATGATGAATTCACTGTCCAATTCTGATTCGGATTGGTTCAGTTATTGAAAATTTATCGTGATGATAAATTTTCAAATGGAAGCCTGATTTCAAGACTTGGTTGGGACCCTTACATGGTCTATGCATTCATCAAAATTATAGCAAATCCGGTTTTAAATACGTTTATTATAATGTGGAATTGAAATTTTCAAGTGGACAGCATAAAAAAGCGGAGCAACTTGGTTAACGAACTCATCCAAGATATTTATAAGATAAGATAGCTGTCCAAATTTGGTTCGATTTCGAGTATTATTTCGGGAATTATCGTGATGACAAAATTTCCAATATTTATGTATAGATATATAGATATAGATAAAGGAAATGATTGCTATAGGTCGATTTCTAAAGAAATCAACCTAATAATTAACAATTAATTTTCTTACATAATTAACAATTTTAGCTTTCTTTGGCGAATGTAGTCGGTGTCTTTCAGCAGCGATATTTTGCGAACTAATGCAAACTTTCAAGACTGTATTTTATTAATCCTTTCAAAATTTCACTTTCTGTAGGTGAAAGAGAACTTGCCGTTTCATTTCAGATAAATAAATTTCCAGAATTACAATTTTTTCTATACGATATCAAGCTTATTTATTTATTTATTTATTTTGAGATATATTTCACTTTTATATATAGCTTGCGTTTTTAATATTAAATCCATTCTCAATCTTTTTTTACAAGGGTTAACACATTTCTACAATAAAATAATTTATATATATATATGATTATTAATACAGTTTTTAATAGAAAAAAACTAAAACAAACGGTGAAATAAAACGAGTCTATACGGCTGAAAACGTTTAAAGAAAAAGTTAACTCAATAAACAAATGTATCAAATTAACATTAGTAAAAGCATTCAATTTTATTATCTTAAATTGAATTGTTTCGATCTTAAAACCGACTAATTAGTTATGAAAAAGAAAGATATTACATATGCAAAGGAAACCATAATGGAATAAAATAAATTGATTTGTTGAACTGAAATTATTTATCAATAAATGTTTATTGAAACGATCAATTTACTAGATATCGCTTTATTTATTTATTTTTTCATTTTATTACTCTAAAGATCTCTGTAAGTTTTCCTTAAGGACTAACGCAAATTAAGTATTGAAAATTGGAAAATTGATTTTAGCCATTTTTTATCTTTTCTTTTAAGCTTTTACTAATAATTAAAAAATTGCATTATAAAAATAAAAATATTATGAAAAGGTAATAAATAACTTTCAGCATATCAATCTTATAAACTTTAATAAATTTTAAATCCAACGTTTCGGCTAAATTCCTTCATTAGCCTTCCTCAGGGAAGAATGATGTTAAAAAACACATAAACATAGAAAATTTAAGTACATGATACCACAATTACAACTTCAAAACATTTAACAGATGATTACACAAATTGTAAAAATATACTATATACATTTTTAAAAATATGCTAAATATGCTAAAATATGCTATTTACAATTTGTGTAATCATCTGTTAAATGTTTTGAAGTTGTAATTGTGGTATCATGTACTTAAATTTTCTATGTTTATGTGTTTTTTAACATCATTCTTCCCTGAGGAAGGCTAATGAAGGAATTTAGCCGAAACGTTGGATTTAAAATTTATTAAAGTTTATAAGATTGATATGCTGAAAGTTATTTATTACCTTTTCATAATTATAAAAGCAGCATATATAAAAAAGTGGAATAAATATATCTGAATAAAAATATTTATTCTTAACAACTCCGAATCAAAAAATTGGATTTAATTCATTAATGTATTTTTTACGGAACTTTCTTAACATTTAAAATTACGGTAGGTCGTTGCAGGTAAAAACATATTCAGTATATTTAACTTGACAATCAATCATGTTGTGGCCACCACAAAACATTTTGCAATAATAATCTATAAAATAACGAAAATTTCCGCTTAAAATGAACAAATATTTAATCCTAGTTTAGTGTTTCAAATAATTAGGTTAATTAAATAAGATGTGCAATTTAATCAAATACGTATGTCATATATGATGTGTAATAGCAGCTCAGCCCTAACAGCCTGCATACACAAATTTAGTCAGCATTGTTTTTCCTGATGTCATCCCTTTATTTAAGCTGTTAAATGCGTACACTTTTGAAGATGAGATAGAACCTTCTCATACAAGGAAAAAATTGCAGCACCACAGTGCAACTGACAGCCGATAAACGCCAAAATTAAGTCAGTATCCTTTTTCATAACTTAATCATCATTAAGTCAGCATTCCGTTTTATATACAATGCCATAAATCAAGTTTGGTGTATTTATATGATATAGAAGCTGAGATATGACTTTTCCGTACTCTGGGAGAACTTCAGAAAACAACCACCACCTCTGTTATGACAAGTAATTGAAACTGAACCAGCATAGTTTTTTTTTTTTTCCTTAAAAGGTCTTCTCATTGTCTAAAAATGGTTATGTCGAGCTCAAGGTATACTTATAAAACTTAGAAATCAGGATAAATTTATATTGTTTTAACAAACTGCAATTGATTAGGCGTAAAATTACTAAATATGTTAAAAAACAAATTATAACTCTATCAAGAAAAAACCTTAGTCCGTTGGGCAACAGACGAAATCATGCTTAAAAATTAAGTGTCGTTTGCCACATCTAGTAACAAAGAAATTTTTTATTTTTGTAAAGGGTAGATACATATAGGATAGAAAAATACAATGTTCCGCAAAAAATAATTCCACATACTTTTTTTTTTTAAGCAGAAAAAGACCAAAGTGCAATATTTTTATAAAAACTCTTTAAATGCTTTCAAATTTTGTATTTCAAATTTTACAATGCATTTTATTATTATTATTTTTTTTTTATTGAAAAAGAATAAAAAAAGATTCAAATCGACAGTAAAAAAAAAAAAAAAATGTAATATTTTTTCTATGTAAGTTATACAAATTTTATGTAGAATGCCAAATAATTAAGAAACTAAATAACTTTTACTTTTAAAGCACATTTATTTTAAAACTAAATACATACTGAATTCAGTATATTTTCTGTTTACATCCGAATACAATTATTCAATCACCATATTTAAGTTATTTTTACTTTCTTTATCTATAGGGTCGAGAAAGTATTGTTTTAGGGTCAAATTTTCGAACTTGAGTTTTTGTTATATTTACATATTCTGATGTCCCCTGAATATGAAAATCATGTTTTTAGCGAATGGTCTGTGTGTCTGTCTGTGTGTCTCTTACCAGCATATCACAAGAAAAAATAGCAGCAGAAATTCAAAACTCAGTATGCTAAATGTGTATCATTTAGGGATGCTACACTAAGATTTTCGTTGAGAGGAAGCAAATGGTTCGTGTACAGGGACACACAAAAGTATTAAAATATATTACGTCTATGGGGGAAATTGCAGGTAAGTAGAGTTAAACATCTATAGACTGCACTAAACAACATGAAACGAATATATATTTTTTGTAATAGAGATAGTCAACTGGGAAAAATATTTTGCGTGTGTAGGAGCCTCGCCCCCCTCGAGGGGAATAAATTTTCATGATGGGTATCATTCAAAAGAGCTCGCCAATACCTTTAAAACGAATGGTTGAACAATCGATCTGCGAAAATTTAAAATAAAGTTGTCGATTTTTTTTCTTTTTTATTTTAATGTAATATTGAATTCAAAATTTTTTGGATATTTAGAGTTATACTACTTCTCTAATATGGAAATCGTCTGCATTATTATGAAAGATAATTTTTTTAAATAATAATATTAATAAATTATTTTTACAAAGTGAATTTATATAGGAAAATATAGAAGAAAATCCATAACACACTATAAGTTATTTGTTGTTAGTGGATGTGCTTTGCTAATAATATTTTACCATTTCTAGGAAAGCTATTCGGGAATTGAAATAAATTTCCGATAGAGATATAGTAGATAATGTATGTTTTAAGCTAATTATTCATTACTTATTTTTTGTTTATTTACACGTTTTGGTGTTTCCTGATTACCGTAGTCAAGGTTTTTAACGATTGATCTTTGTCTGTGTCTCTTAAAGTGACTTAAAAACGAATAATTTTAGGCGATCCAAATGTTATATTTTGAAGTTAATATAAGTTTGCTGGAAAAGTTTGATCAAGATTGATAAGTTTCAATGAATGTGGCGTGTGAAAATTGTCTGTATAATTTTAAGTAAACTTTTAATTTTAAAAACAGAATTAAATACTATATAAATGCAGGTGCATTAATAAAACGGGTGGTTGAGGGGGGTGGAAGTCCCCCTAACACAGAACTAATTATTATATAAAACTCTTCTGAAGCCTAATTTGATTTATTTAACTTAGGTTTACATAACAGTACTCGTTATCTTACCTCTTAATCCCAAACTGTATTTATAGTATTGAATTTCAGGATAAGGGAAAGTCATGTGAGTGAGACACCAGATTATTTTATTTGTAGAAGTATAATGTATAATGCTAATGATGTGAATTATTATATAATCAACGATAATAATATCGATAGTTCTATTACACTGTAATATAAAATCATGTAAGATTACGGGAAAAGCCCGGCAGCAGAAATTCCAGACAAAGCCCTTAAAGAAAAAAAAAGTTTAGACCGTAAATTGAGTATATAATAATAACCTTAGATTATGTTATATGACCGTAAAAAACGTTAGGCCCATTTTTTTTTTTTTTTTTTTTTTTTTTTACGGGCTTTATCTGGACTCTCTGCTGCCAGGCTTTCCCGTAATCTTATGCGATTTTTTTTAACAGTGTAAGAACTCACCTTTTTAACATAAATAATGTAATCAATAAAATTATACGCTAGATACTTAAATTGAACTAATATCTAAAACTGATAATGTCATACTTTTTGCACTTCATGCATCATTTTTAAATGAAATAGAGGGTAACTATGAAATATTTTCATGCAAAAGCATTAGTTGTGTTGATACATATTTCAAACAAAAAGTTCAGGACAAACAAAAAATTGAATAGGAGTAATTGTAACAACATTAATATCTTAGATAACAAGATAATAATAAAATATAAGATAACATTTATATATATATATATATATATATATATATATATATATATATATATATATATATATATATATTATATATTGATACTAAGTAGTAGAATGGATATATATATATATTGCAGTGTCATGAGAATTGAGGAAAATTATACTCAAGTCAAAAGAAAATGTAATGTAATTATTGAGAGATGAGTTGCTTCATGATATATATATATATATATACATATATATAGCGCGGGAATCTGATTTCAGAATAAGTTTTAGAATCAAAATAATGCAATCATCTAAAGTAAGCGGGAAAACATTGCAAAATACGTAACCCCAGATGTTTGGGTCAACCAATGACAAAAGGTTGGCGGGTTTTGGATTAGCAAATTACCCAATAAAAATTCATAAGAATAGTTTCGGTTCCCGCCGAATTATGCAGTATTTAAGCGGGAGCACACGAGAAATCGTGACTTTTTACGATAATCACTTGCCTAATAAACTCACGTTTAACTAAGACTCCATCATGTAAAAGTTTACGAAATAGATTCGCGGCCCTTCGGGGTCTCGCGGCTTGGATACCTGCCGGCCATCGTCACCGTAGCTTCTCGGTTGCCGGAACTCAGAGCGCATATATCGCTTAGGATGTCTGAACAACCGGCCCATGACTGCATCATCTCTATTGTAATTGTGACTGCACCTTTAGAACTAAATAAAAGATATTCGTTTCTCAAATGGAATCCTGCCTTTCCTTTTATAAGATGCATGGACATTAGCCACTTTCATTACATATATATATATAGGTATATATATAAAGAAAGAGAGAGAACGATTCTATATATAGAGAGAGACAACCAGAAATTATTTAAATAAGGGAATATTACATAGAATATATTTCTAACAATTAATTCGTCTTTTTTGAAGATAAATTGTTGGTTTTCGATCTTTAATCCCAGGTTTCAGAAATTTATTGCTAATTTTTAAATTTTTCTTCTCAAAGGAACCAATATAGCTACTTTGTATCATGGTGCCATTGGTATTATGGGCGGTACTTTCTACGATCTTAAGTTTCTTTAGAAAAATCAGGGCTATCCGAAAGAAGAGTTGTAATATACGTTCTTTTAAATCAGGGAGGATGCACATTAATTGAAACCAATTACATCTGATCAAATGCTGTGTCATGTTATAAAACTGCAATATGAGAAAGAGAATACGTTAAGCTATTCATTTAAAATATCATATCCAAATTGTATTCATTTAAAAACAACAGCCACCGGAATTAATGAACAATATTAAAAGACAAAAAAAAAAAAAAAAAAAAGGTTTACCTCTATATTATAAAAGAAAATTTCCATATAAAAATACTGGGATGAATTTTTGCACTTGATAATTAAACGTATGTGTTGCTGCAGCGGCAACACTGTGCCGGAAAGAGTTAAATGTCTTACTGACAGTACTAACGAAAAATACTTATTTTTTTTCTTACCTTTAGGAGAAAAATATATCTTGAGAAAAATAAGATACTCTTTTCTGCAGATGTTTCTGAAAAACATTTTTTTTTCTTCAAATTCTGCTGCATTTGTTAATTCTAAGCACCATGCAAGTAAAAAAGTAAATCTGAAATCCTAAAATTGTATCATCTGAAATAAATAAATAAATAATTAGAGGGGCATATACATTTCAATAATTACTGGTAACTCGTCAATTATTTGTCTTGAATAACGAACATTTTTCAATTCTTCCAGATCATTAATAACTTTTAAAGGGATGAAATCATTTACTTAACACTCTGTTTCTGTTGGTGGGTCTTTAGCATCAACTAAAATCACAGCTTTAATATCTCTGGAATAGCAGAGAATAAGTTTTGATCGATTATACAACCTTAGTTTAACACATATAAGTTAAAAGAAGATTTGAGAAAACAGTGTTTTAACTGAGTATTGTAAGTATTAAAAATATTTATAATTTCTTCATTTTCCTCAATAATACTTTTAAGAATCTTCAATAATTCATTCATATTGAATATTTCATTTTAGTGTAGCACAGTAAATTTCAACTTTAAACATATCATAAACCATAGAAAATATTTTTTCAGCGTTTGAAAAATAAATGTCTGTTTAAATAAAGTTTGTGCCGTTGAAAGTTCTTTAAACATAATTTATAAAAATAAACAATACATTGCCATTCTTTTGGATATCCCTGTACACAACCAATTATGCTATTTATACCATACTCAGGGTTGCCAGATTTGGCCTTTTGTTTATTCAATAGTCACCAATAATTTTTATTTGTAACGTTTGGCTAATCACTTCGAAGATTGATAGTCTATTATGCATATCAAATGTCATTTCTCAAAATTATTGGTGACTATTGAATAAAAAGAAGGCCAGATCTGGCAACGCTGACCATACTAAATGAGAAAAATGCCCTAGTGAATTTGAAGACACTCTGAAAATATTTACGGATGCTAGAAGCGGTCAGACGACAAATAGAGAGACAGACAGTCAGATGGATATAAAGACTCACATACAGGTTAATTCATATCATAATCACTCTTAAACATTACTGAAAAGTTTTTAATGCGTTTAATAAAAACAATAATACCATTGCTGAAATTTCGAATTAGAGCTCTGTTTGAATATTTTTATGTCGCCCTGTAAATATTAATGCTAATCATAAAAAATCATAAATGCTGTAGAAAACGACTTTTTGTGCATATGGATGATAAATATTAACTTCATTATGATTTTTGGAAAATAAAGATAATAAAATATTGTTTACAGAAATACATCCCATAGAACGTAATGCTTTGGAATTATTGCGAGTGTTACATGCACACATAAAATTCGTGGTATTTACTCCATTTTATGTAGCGAACATTCCCTACTAAACTTAAATAACATATATACGTTTCAAGGAAATCCATGAATATTTACAGGACTTAGAGCGTGGAAGCAAACTCAGACGGACAGACAGAATTAAGAATTAAAAGTTATTGTGTATGTGCCTACTGGAGAATATTGTAAATTTTTATCAAAAATATCATGTTAAACTTATGTGCAAACACATTCACTTAGTTGTGTGACCTATGGAAATGAGCATGAACGGTTTCAGCTTTCGGGCTACCGCAAGTTGTACTTAGTCCTGCTAAAAATGTTGTCATAAAATTCTTATTGTACAATTTCCTAATAAAGCACTCTAGACAAATAATTCCTTCAATACATATAATATTGTACTTTTGCCTTATTCATTATTCAAAGGGGCTTTCTTTGTTTTAGGTACGTTTTGCGAAATGATCTGGCTATTTAGCAGTAGCAGCAGGCGCAAATAAGAGGGAAATAGAGATAACCCCGTATTCCAAAACTCCTTTTAACTATTTGAATTTGCATGTTTTCCTATAGGCTATCCTCTATAGCTTTGGCCACAATTTGCAGTCATGAGGATTGAGATCAGGTATAATACGGAGCTCTGCTTTATAAGCGGGAACTGAGTCCCAGTGGAAAATTCAAACATTTCCAACGAATAAGTTTGATTAAAAATATTCTATTTTTTCTAGAACTTCATTAATGAAGACTTTTTAGATGATTTGACGCCTTTTTCCCCAAAGTGCGGATTAGTAACAACTTCATAAGCAACGTCCTTCATAATAAAGATAGTTTGTGCTACTTGTAAACTCTGTGATTGCATATCTTCTTGGAAATTGTGAGCCTAAATTCTATCATTTTGATGGTTGTAAGATTCTTGTTTTGTAAATTATTTATCTGTAAAAAGGCTCTTACTTCTAATTATAAATGGTCCCACATTTCATGAAATTAATCCAAAATAAAGAAAGCCACATTGAATAATCAACAAGTATTTTATATATTGTAAAGAATAGGTAATTATGAAATTTATTTCTCTTGCGTGTTTTATTATGGCACTTCACTGTGTTATTTTTTTGACGGTGTTTATGGGAAGACTAGAAATATTTATTCAAGGGTTCTATTCCATCATCATAATGAAGTGAATTTGCTGACATAATTTCTGTTAAATACAGAGTAACGTCTAGGTGCATTTGTTCGCAGAGAATTGATATATATATATATATATATATATATATATATATATATATACATATAAAAATCATGAACCAAAAATATAATACCTTCAAGTACATTTTTGTATTTACTAGATTTATTTGTTACTGGAGAATAGTTTTGACAAAATTTACTAACATAGTTTCTCTGTATGTACTGTTATAGGCGTTAATACGAAAAAAAATCTATCAGAAATTGCTGGATGAGAATTTCTGTGAGAATACATATTTCTACACTGAGAAAAAATTCTGTAACTGACATCTAGAATCTAAATTTTGGCTCTAGAAAAAATAGTTCCATGTCATCCTTATAAATTCTAGTCCCCTTGGAAATTGTGTTCTAGAAGCCCTTATTAGAATTCTAGCTCGTTTGCCTATATTCTCGAAGGCAAAGCTATTTCAAAATCTGTACATAAATGAGACTGCAAGAGGCGGGTTTCTGCAACTATAATCTTGGTTCATTACCAAATTCTAGCGAATTTCTCGCAATATAAATGATTCAGAGTATTCAGAATATTGTTTCTCGATAATTTCGTCGATTCAGTTTATTGGCGTGCCTTATACGCATAGCTCGGAAATCTATATTTCTAGTTAAGGGATTGAGAAAATGGCCACTTATTCATTCTAGAGAAAGTACATTTTTTTCGCAGTGTAGCACATACAGCAACTCTCTGGTAAAAATAATGCCAGAAATTCTTTGTTTTAAAAGTTATAAATGTTTAATCAAAAAATCAAATTGTTTTGTCAAAGAATTTTTTTCTGTTTTTAATTCTAAACGTTTCTGTAAATTATTTTTAGGAATAGAAGTATAAAACAAAGATAACGGATATATTAAAAATGGAGAAAATAATTTATAATAACAGAATACTACTCAATTTTTCTGAAAGCTTTGTTCTTTATTTAAATTATTTTAAAAAATGACTTTAGAAAAGAAAAAAAAATCTTAAAAACGATGAGATGGTATAGTTAGATTTAATAATTTTTACAATATACTTTCTCGTCTTTCTTTAAAAATCTTTAGGATAAAATGATTGCTTTGCATATAATAACATGTTCTGTAAGTGTTGGTAAATAATAAACTAATTAGAAAATACAAAGTTCCTTAAATTGTTATGGGAAAATATTCTAGTTTTTGAAAGTAAAAGAATAAATAAAAATAAAAATAAAAATAAATAATAATCCTTTATATTATCACAATATTTTTTTACACTCGTGATCAAATAAATGAAAAAAAAAAAAAAAAAAAAAAAGACTTTTACGTAAGTTACAAGTACGTTGAGAATCTCACCTGTCGAAATCAGGCATCAGTATATACTTAAGCAAAATCCTAACTGAAATATATGGTATTGGAAAAAATTTCATTATACATGCAAAAAATAATTATAAGTTCTTTGTAAGATCACATAGCTAGCGAAGTTTTGAGCAATTGAGGTTGAGTATGTTTCAGATGATGTTCGAAAATATGCAAATTGATTCTCCAGTGATAGTATTTAAGAGAAAGCAAACTTAAAGTCGAAGTCTGTTGGAGAGAAATGAGATAAGAGATTTCTATGTCTAATCGAAATGAGATAGTATGAAATGTTTAATCTCTTGTATTAGTAGGGCAAAATTAGTCTATTAGTTACTAAATGCGAGTAACAATATACCCTCATATTTAGAAGCATTAATATTTTAGTTTGTTTTTAATAATGATCTCCTCTTTAGTCACACACGTGAACAGCTATATGGCAGGAAAGGGAGGAGGGGTAGAGGATTTACATTCACAGCTGCTCTGGAAGGAAAATTAATTTTTCACACCCTTACTGAAAGTATTTCTTTAAGTTCTACTTTCAAATCTGGTTTCTGTATAATACTTTTCAGGTTTCATAAATACGAAAATCCAATTTTTAGCGGTTGATCTATATGTATATATATTATTAGCATAACTCAAAAATAAATAAATAAAATAAAATAAACATGCAGAAAATTTAAATTCGGTGGTTTAAAAATCGTATGAGTTTGCCACTTGAAAAAGGCGTTAAGTTTGAAGACAAATTAATAATAGCCTCGATTTAAAATAAAATATAAAATAAAATAAAAGGCACTATAATTAAACGGGTGCTCTCTCACACAGAATTATATGTCAAACAAAACTATTCCAAAACCCATTTTAGATTATTTTTGAAGTCGATTGAACTTTATTATTTTGCATTATTTTTATTACGACTTAATCTGCAATCAATATTTATAGAATTGAAATGCAGTGTAAAAGAAAGTCGTGTGAGTGACGTACCAGATTACTTTTTATCATTCAAACAATATTCGCTAAAAACATAATTATTAGTAAAAATTTCCATCAGTACGAATTCAATCATTTTTTAAAATAAAAATAAAGCTTATATTCAGTTTATTTAAATTAATTCCAAGCTAAATTACAAACTGGTGCATTGAAAAAGCATAATACTTTTTCTTTTTTCCACTAAGTATTTTAATTCGTGCGTTGATTTTTACTGAACAAATCGATTCTTTTTTTTTCTTTTTCAATTTTTAATTAATTGGAATTGACATTAGTAATTAGTCCCACATGTTCCTATGTGCTTTTTAAGCATTACTTGATCTTTCGAGAAAAAAAAATGTAATGATTTTTAAAATAGATAATTAAGTTCTTTTTAAAATGTATCTAAAATTTATTTACATGTGTACTTTGTTTCTTATATGCTTTTAAAACAGCATGGGGACATTTATTTTAAGGAATGGATTCTAATTAAGACTGCTTTTTATAACATGTTCTAAGCAAACTGAAAAATAGTTATACGAGTAACTTCAGTTTTTATGTCTTTCCGTCTGTCTATTTGTCCATCTGAATGTTTTTTATTCTAACGTATGTAGAAAGATATATAATACTATGGAACTAATATTCTAATTCTATAAGGTTTGTCCCTCATTGAAAACGTTATTTCTAAACAGGGACTCAGAAAATAATACAAATGCATTGCGTTTTATGAGAGATATTTCTATAAAACTTATTTAAATATTGTTATGCTACAAAATTAAATAATGAAATTTACATATATTATTTATATGCACAAACTTACGTTTTCCATAGAATATGGTAAACATTAAATTTTTTTTTATGCTAAAGTATAGTACGATAATTCCAACTCACTGTCTTGCATTTATCAGTCTAATCTAAATGTTTTATTGACATGATTTTTTTTTTCCAGCTTTCTGTAAAATCATATCTTGAACTTATTACACATATATTAACTGTTCTTTATGCAATGCAACAATACATTATTTTTGTACATATATGAGAACTTTAGCAAACAACCAGACTTTATCTGGTATTTAAACTCCCATAATCAACAACAATTGGAAAATTAGGTTCATTTGTTTAGCCTTTTCTTTTGTTTATTATAGAAACATAGATAACTTCAAATAGACACTGATTGGTTATTATATCATATGATACCTACCAGAAGAAACTTACGAGAAATTTGCGTCACCGATTTACAAGTGGATGGGAAGTATGAGGAATTTTAAGGTATTTTAAGAACTAGATTTGAAAAAATTCAGAAACTAGAACTGCATTTTATTTTTTTAATATGGTATATTTTTAATATTCTTTTTTAAACAATGCTTGAATAAAATTCATAAAACAGAAAATATTCAGACATATTAGGGGGGTTAAAAGTGGAAGTTTCTAGTGTTCCATTTTCAATTGCGTTGATTTTTTTAGGACTTTCCTATAATCTTTATAAGTGATCCTGATTTTTGTTAGTCTGGTTTGTCTGATCGAGTGTATGTGCGACTATCCGTGGTCTGATTTACGTTAATATTTACAGAATGAAAGAAAAGATCAATTTTATTGAAACCCGATCAGAAAAAATCTGGATGCTCTAGGTTTGAAATTTTTTCTTATTCCTGTGCTTGTGTGTATATCGCATTGTAGCCTCTAAACATAAAGACAAAAGTAACCCATCTTTTGGTATTGCTAGCTTTTTGGTATAGGAACTATAGCCTACAGGAGGAACGCCAAACATAAAGACAAAAATGAGCTTTTATTAATTATTATTATTATAATTATTTTCCTTTTTTAATTAGAGAGCTAATTCAATCAGGATGATTCTTTGCTATGTTTAATGAATACCTGATTTATAGATTTTTTTTTTTTTTTAAGCCATTTAAAATGAAAAATTTTCACGCCTTTTTACATTGCTATTTTAAAATTTGCAATATGTAAATTTTCCAACTTCCGACTCATATTGTATTTGATAATTAACTATTTTACATAAAATTTTTATTTAATTTAATGCAATCTTTGTTTTTATGGAATTTGGGAGCTGCAAAACTTCAGATTTTCAACGCCTTATAAATGAGAAGTATTGTAATTTCTAAACTGAAATATGAAAAAAAAAAAAAATAATAATAATATTTTTTTATGGCGAATTTTATTCTATTATAACAAAAAAAAGTTGAAAGTTGGCTATAAACAGACATTATGAATGCAAAATAAAAACAAATATCTAAATTCGGATGAGAATTACACATTTTATTTGAAATTAATATTTACTTAAATATAAAGGTAGTTTTACGCTTGTTATTTTTCCTGTTCTTTATTTTTGAACCGGGAAATCTTTTGTATATATCTTTGATTTATTGGAATTTTTTCCAATGGTTTCGATAAAAATTTAAGGTTAAGCATGTTTAGTAATAGCATGCCGACTTGACTTATCCTTATCTTAGGAAAATTGGATTTCGTAACCTATGTTTCACGCGGGTCAAAATAAAGCAGAAACCTGCTTTTCTTTATAAATACTCAAAATATTAAAAGAAAATGAAGTGTTATGGTTTTTTCGTGAAGATAGTTCGATCTGAACTGCTTCATACTGAGGTTAATTGATGTTCATTAGAAATGCCCTTACAGCTAGGGAAAAATTTGACAGAAACTTAATATTCTTGATACACCTGAATCTACTTTGATAAGAATTTAAAGTTAGGAATTTTTGAGCCGACAAACAGATTTGATGTAAATCATCTTCAGTAAATTTAGCATTTGCTAGTAAACCGTGCTCCTACCTAATCAAAATGCAGCAAAAATCGGCTTTTCTAGAAAATTAATCGATTGCTTTTAATTAAAAAAAAAAAAAAAAAAAAAAAAAAAAAAAGTTAGTGTTTTTTTAGACGGCAGTTTACTCTGAATTACACTCATCTTCAGATAAAAATAATGTTCACCTTTAGATTAGATTTCGCTGTTGTGAAAAATCGCAAAAATCTGGTCTTATTGGAAACAGCTATACTACAATTTTTGTGAGAAATCAGAGATGAATGAGTGGATTTTTAAAATGTGAAATCGATATGATTTTTTTTTTCTTTTTGTGTATCAGTAAAATAATATTTTACTCGTAATTAGTCCAATAGTTTAGATTTCCTAGTCTACTCAAAAAAAAAAAAAAAAAAAAAAAAAAAAAAACTGTTTTCTTCGAAAAATCAAATTATCCAGACATTTTATTTTTATTTTTCAGTTTCATGCAATTTTTAATAGAAATTACGTTTTAAAATATTTTATTTGTCAAAAAGTTTACTTTAACATATTGAACCTATGCTTTATATATATATATATATATATATATATATATATATATATATTACTTTAACAGCTTAACCGTGAATCACTTTTTATTTGAATATTCGAATTCATTTAGTTGTTTTCGTTTTTTAAATGTGAAATATCTGAGAATGTAAAATCTGTTTTTAATGCACTCTATTAATTTACTGGATTGTCTGCTTAAAGGTATCAATATTAAAAATAATTTTGACTTTTAATTAAAAAAAAAAAAAAAAAAAAAAAAGCAGAAATTTATTTTACTGTTTACATTATTTGAAAAAGGGTTATTTACATAAATATTCTGCAATTTTGATTTTGTTGTATTTCTTTTCATTATATGTGAATGAATGTAAATTATTAGGCAATATATATTCTCCTCTAACATAATATTAAAATTAATATTACATTGATATTACATGACTACATAATATTAAAAATTTAGGGATTAAAAAGAATCTGCTAAAGATCATCTGTCTGTAAACTAATGATTTTCAAAACCAAATCACGTTTTTTACTTTGCAAAATACATTTATATTAAATTTGAGTGAACATCTGTGATCAAAAATCAAGATTTATATGTGTGTATATACATATATGCATATATATATATATATATATATAGAGAGAGAGAGAGGGAGAGTGATAGATAGATGAATAGGTAGGTAAATAGATATAAATATATATGTATATATATACCGTGTGTCCCATAGTCTGTAGACATTTCAAAAATTCATAAAAATTGAAGGAATTGGTTGAATTGAACGCGGCTTTTAAAAAAGTTATACTCGTGATTTTTTTTTTTTTTTTTTTTTTTTGGCGGATAAAATGAATAAATAAATAAATAAATAAATACAAATAATAATAATTAAAATTTTTGTTGATAGAAGGGTCTGTACGTAAGCAAATCACACATTTCCATGAAAAAATACATTTATTTGGATGCAAGTGTTTATAGGCCTATAAATTCTAGTTTATGCATCCGCCATCACCACAAATTACAGTTTACAAACGAGTTACAACACCGCTAAATGTAGCTTCAGGCGGCGAATCTTACATGAGGAAAAAATAAATCTCACCAATACGACTTTATCCACCAAGTCATTATCGCAATTAAAAATTCATGTATGCATAAGTAGTAGGCAAAATAAGAAATAAGCTGTGCAATTTACAGTACTCTGATTTGCATATTTCTCATTATGCAGCTATAAAGCTCCCTCTATCGACAAAAAAAAAAAAAAAAAAAAAAAAAAAAAAAAAAAAAAAACATTATTTTCTTTAACTCCTTCAATAAAAAAAAAAAAAATAAAAAAAAACCTTCACTAGAGTAACTTTTTTGAAAATCGCTTTCAATTCTACTCATTCCTTCAATTTTATGAATTTTTAAAAGGTCTACAAACTTAAGGGAAACCCGATACTTTTATATGAGTGTGTGTTTGAGTGTGTGTATGCGTGTGTGTATGTGGTAACGACACTGTTAAAAAAATGAAACTTTGCTGCCAGAAATTGTCTGTAATTTGAGAAAAAAGTCGTAAATTGCGGAAAAATTACGTCGACAAAACGTATTTTTCTGTAATTCTAGAGAATTTCTGGCAGCAAAGTTGCATTTTTTTAACAGTGTAGTAGAATGTAGAAAAACAAATAATGAAATGCCAGCCAAATCTTCAAGAATATCTTTATATATATACATATATATATATATATATATATATAAGGCAAAGTTTGTGTATGTGTCTGTGTGTGTCCAGCGTAACGCAAAGACGGTAGCTCGGGCAGTCACATGTTTCGATATGAAGGTGCCCTCCGATGGGTCCTTGTGCACTTCGAAGCCCGATTTTCGAATTTTTGATTTGTTTTCTTTTAATTAATTAAAATATTAAAATATTAACTTCATAATAGCTGTAAAAATAGCTATTATAACTTTATCCTTAACTAGCAGGCAACGCTCGCTTCGCTGGTCCCTATTTTTAAATGAATCATTATAATTACTGAATTCTCAAAATTGCATTAATTTTTATCACGTGAAAAAAAAAAAAAAAAAAAAAGAGAGAGAGAAACAAAATCTGATGAGGAAAAATGTCACACCGGGTTCTCACTGCCTTCGGAAAAAATTCCCAAAATTCTTTAACTATTATTTCTATTATTTTCCCCTTTCGCCCCCCTCCCGTCTATCCTAATAATTTTACAAATTCGAAAATATCCGCAATCGATTTGTTAGTATCAAAAACCTCTATGCACCAGTTTTGAACGATCTATCACTATTTTTATTTTTTTGCCCCTCCGCTCCCCTCCTTCCCGCCCTCCCAATAATTTTAAAAATTTGAAAATATCCGCAATCGATTTGTAGGTATCGAAAACCTCTATGTATCAATTTTGAATGATCTAACTCTATTTTATTTTTTTTGCCCCTCAGCCCCCTCTTCCCGGCCCTCCTATAACTTTACACTTTCGAAAAAACCCCCATTCGACTTCCAGGCCTTTAAAACCTATCTGTACCAATTTCGTATGGCCTAACTGTATTTCTATTTGTTTCTGCCAGCAGCCCCCCTTACCGCCCACCCCTCTTCCCACCACTCCTAATAATTTTGCAAATTTGAAAATATCCGCAATCGATTTGTAAGTATGGAAAACCTCTATGTACCAATTTTGAACGATCTATCTCTATTTTAATTTTTTTGCCCCCCCCCTTCTCCACTCCCCGGCCCTCCTAATAACTTTACACTTTCGAAAATATCCCCATTCGACTTGCAGGCCTCTAAAACCTATCTGTACCAATTTTGAACGGCCTAACTGTATTTCTATTTGTTTTTGCCCATAGCCCTCCCCCTTACCGCCCCACCTGGGGGCTGAATTTCTAAAATTCTAGAAATTAGTTTTCAGATATTTTCATTAGCTCTATATTAGAGCAAAAATTTCACGTATATCTGTTGTTTTGTTTGATATATATAGGATTATGTGAAATCACGTTTAACGCATCTGGAATAACGTCCCCCCCTCCCCCCCCTCGGGGACAGAATTTCTAAAATTCCAGAAATCGATTTTTAGACATTTGTATTACCTATATTTTAAATCAAAAATTTTACGGATATCTGTTTTTTTTTTTTTTGAGATATGAAGGATTTTGTGAAATTACGTTTTGCCACCCCTCCCCTTCTTTGGGGGGCGAATTTTGTAAAATCGCTTCTTAGTGGATGCCTACGTCATAGAAAGAACATTGTCACAAATTTTCATGCTTCTTGGTCCAGGGATTTGGTCTGGGCGATGATGAATCACCCCCTCACTCACTTACTCAGGAAGAACGGTTTTATATATATAGATTTAATTGTTGCCAAAAAATTTTTACGATTTCATTTTTACTTCCTTATACAAAGTATAAGGAAGTATAGCAATCCCGATTTGCGAAATGGATTTTGTATTTCACATTGCTCGAAAACGAATGATCGCTCAATGTTGTCAATTTATACGTGTGACTGTCATGATGTCTAGTTGCATACCTGCAAGTGTCGTCTTAACACGAGCTCTCGTTTCAGAGATATAAGGGATTTTACACGATTTTTCGTGACGTCTGTATGTGTGTGTGTGTGTCTGTGTGTGTGTATGTCGCATAACTCAAAAACGGTTGGACGTAGAAAGTTGCGAATTGGCACATAGGTTTGTTATAACATCTAGTTGTGCACCTCCCTTTTTGGACTTTGTATGATTTTCCGTTTTCGAGATATTTAGGAAAATCAGGTTCATAATGACAAAAATACATAGGTTTTGGCCATAATGTATCAAAAAACGGTAATAACTCAAAAACGGTTTAGACAAATCTTGCAATTTAACTGACTTCCCGACTAGCTAGACATTTGAAACTTTCAGAAAAGCTCAGAACACGTTGGCAATGTATTTTTTAAATATTTTTAGCCAACTGTTTCAGATACCTGCTGCCTTCAGCAGCGTTTATGTGATTCAACAAAAAATTTATTTAACTAACTTCCTGACTAGCTAGACATTTGAAACTTTCAGACTAGATGAGAACACGGTGAAAATGCATTTTTTAAATACTTTTAGCCAACTGTGTAGGGGTCCCTGCTGCCTTCGGCAGCGTTACCAGTACAAATCTTGGAATCGAGTTTTAACTACCCTCCCGACTAGCTAGACATTTAAAACTTCCTGAAAAGCTCAGAACACGGTGACAATGCATTTTTAAAATATTTTTAGGCAATTGTTTCCGGTCACTGCTGCCTTCGGCAGCGTTTATATGGTTCAACAGAAAATTTATTTAACTAACTTCCCGACTAGCTAGACATTTGAAACTTTCAGAATAGTTCAGAACACGGTGAATATGCATCTTTTTAATACTTTTAGCCAACTGTTTCAGGTCCCTACTGCCTTCGGCAGCGTTTATATGATTCAACAGAAAATTTATATAACTAACTTCTCGACTAGCTAGACATTTGAAACTTTCAGAATAGTTCAGAACACGGTGAAAATGCATTTTTTTTAATTCTTTTAGCCAATTTTTTCGGGTCCCTGCTGCCTTCGTCAGCGTTACCAGTATAAATCTTGCAATCGGTTTTTAGCTAACTTTCAGAAAAGCTCAGAACACGGTGATAATTCATTTTTTTTTAAATATTTTTAGCCAACTGTTTCGGGTCGAATGTCAATGTTTTTTAACATTATGTATATTTCTAAAAGTGTATAAGGAAGTCATGTGGTGCCCACATCAGATTTTTTTTTTTTTTTTTTCGACGGGAAAATAAATACATTTACTTAAACGTGAACAATAAAAAAATGAAAAAAATTACATTATGCATTAGTAAAGTTTTATTATAATTTATGGAAATATTATACGTTCTTCTTTTTTTTTAAACTATTATTTTGTAAATTTTTATTGTCAAGTTGTTATTTAGAAAAAAAAAAAAAAAAAAAAAAAAAAAAAACTGCCCATGACGTCATATTTGACTGCGTAGAATTTCTTTACTACAATACACTCTATGAACTATAAATTTATTTTATCAGTTTTATTTACAGATCCAACTGGGCGATTTTTTAAATTTTGGCGTTGAAATAAACCATATGTTTTTTGCCAACAAGTTTAATTATCTCTAAAATAGGATCCCCTCTTTTATACAAGAAATTGTTTTTTAGAAAAAAAAAATCATCACTAATATGGTGACAAAAATTCAAAAACCGCCAAGGGAAAGATTTAATAAATTTGACTAGCACGGTAATGTTTATTTATTTATTTATTTATTTTTAATATATACCAATCACTATGCTAATTTATAATACAAATATACGAGCTGCTGTGTGTAACTGTACCTGCGCGCTGTCGGGCAGAAATATTTGATTAATTTAAATTAATATTTAAATAAATAAATAAAAATAAGAATAAGTTTAAAGGGAAATATATATAACCATAAAACTATTAGTTGTCTAAAATGCGGCTGTTGCTGTAACGAAATTTTACTTCTGATTTAAATCTAAATTCTGTTTTATGTCTTACAGACCCGTTACAGCATTCTTAAATTCTGATATAAATGTTCTCAAAAATCTAATGGTAAAATAACTTCTTAACTAATAAGATATGGATGGGTCTCACCTGAAAGCTTCTAGTGCAATAGGTCCGGGTGTGGATGGTGGCAGCTCTGAAAAATGATATCCATTGATAAATAGTCGATGAATGAAGATCACTGCTTGCTGGGAATACACAATTTAATCTTTGGTTAGCATACATGAAAACGGATACATAAACAAAAAGCTATTTACACGTATTTACAAGTAAATATTAAACTATTTCTTAACATTAGTTCTTAATAGTTTTTAAAAGTTCTTCTTTAGGACCGGGGCGACTGTAAACAAAACGCTTTTCTCGTAGTCCCATTTCTATTCAAGGTCTTTTTCTGTTCTGATTCTAAAATACATCTTTCGAATACTTCTCATTTTAAAACGAAAGAGGGGCGCAATCAAAAGAGGCGCGCGTCACTCTGTCTGGACAGTCAATTGTTCTGAAAACAGAAGAATGAACGGGGAATGCCCGGCATCCTCCCACCTTGAGTTGTGACTAATCGGAGGAACTCAAAAGTCCAAGTTGAAGTCGTTGAGGGAGTTTCACCACACGGCCAGTTCGGGTGACCACCGGGGAACTGGAAGTGGAATCATCTGTTGTGGACTTCTTGTTACTGGTTCTGGAGGGTCTTTTATAGGTTCCTTTTCTCTGCGGTTAAGTATCGGTTTCTGTGAGTGGTTCTTGTTTTCGGAAGTCGAAGGACTTAAATTTTCTTGAAGATATTTATGTAATTTTGAGTGATTCTTAAGTTCGGTACTGTCAATTTCTAAAGGAAACAATCTTTGTAATGGACGCAGAAAAAGTACATTTTCGGTCTTCACCTTAGCTGGACGTATCACATTATCCTTGCCTGGGTAAAGTTCGATCACTTTTGCCAAAGGCCAGTGAACACATTTCCTATTGATATCTTCTAGTAGAACAACATTGCCGACTTTCAATTGTTTGAATATTTTGGTCTTGGATGCATGTTGACGTAATTGCCCTAAATATTCAGCTTTGAATCTGTTTCTTAAATTTTTTCTAATTATTTGCCTATATCTGGCTCTGCGATTAAGATCTTTAGAATCTAAAGCATCTAGGTCAGGTATTCCTGATGTTGGTAGTTCTCTTAGGAACATCGTTGCGCTTAAAGGTAAGGGATCTCTGTTATCTGCGGAAACATAGGTTATAGGCCGTGAATTAATCACTTGTTCACAGTCACACAGTATGGTGTAAAGTTCTTTGTAATTCAAAGATGCACGACCTAAGTTTCTTTTCAGGATTCCTTTATCCATTCCAACAAGCCTCTCGCACCAACCGCCCCACCACGGTGCTGCAGGAGGGTTGAATTTCCATCTGATCTTCTGAGTGGAAGCTACCTTGCAGATGGTTTCCCAATCTACACTCGAGAGGGCATTGCTGGTTCCAAGGAAGTTCTTCCCGTTGTCTGAATAGAGGATGTATGGTCTGCCTCTCCTTGCCATGGACCTTCTCAGAGACTGGAGAAAACATTCTGTAGACAGAGACGTAATCGCTTCAAAATGTATGGCTCGGTAGACAGCGCAAGTAAATAAAGCTATCCACGCTTTTGATCCATCAGAAAGATAAAGAGGACCGGCTAGATCCACGCCTACCACTTCAAAGATGGTTGCTTCTCGTACTCTGTCCTCGGGTGGTACTCCAGGTTCAACATCTATTTTGGAAGTCTGAAGTTTTCTGCAAATCTCGCATTTTCTTATTGAATTTCTAATGCATTTTCTAGACTTCAGTATCCACAAATTTTCTCTTAGTAGTGTCATTAGAGTGCTGACTCCAGCGTGCTGATTTTCTAAATGCTTTTCGAATATCAATCTTTGGACGACCAGATACATGGTAAAATTACAGGATATCTGAAGTTTGCACAGTCGTTTCTTTGAATTATATTGGTCCTTACTCTTAAGAGACCAGCTTTATCTTCGACAGGCCTTAAATTTCTTAAATTTGTGTCTGTTCTCCCTGAAAAAGATTTTTGTTGTAGTAATCGGAGAAGTACATTTTCTGCTCTTGAAAATTCTTCAACTGAAATATCTAATTCGGACATTTTCTCAGTAGTCTTCGAATTATGATAAAATCTATATATCCAGGCAATGGTTCTGACAATTTTCTTGTAAGAAGAAAAATATTGATAAAATCGATTGAAATTATCTTCTTTTTTATCTAACAGATTTAAGATTGTCTTCCTTTTTTTTCGCTGTTTATGAGTTCTTCGTTTGGGTTTTCTTCTATTTGAGGCCATTCATTTTTAGGTAAATAATGCCAACTAGAACCCTCCCACCATCTCGATTTCTGTAGTTGTTCAAAAGAACGTCCGCGGGATTCAAATTTTCGGGTACATGTCTCCAATTGCTAACTTTTCAGATTTCTGATTTCTAGTATAGTCAGTCAAATACGTAACTGTACACGAAACATTTCTCAGAATGCCAAAGAATGCGAAGAAGAAAAAAGAAGTCTGTTTTTTTATTTTTTTTAGCATTTTATTAAATTATTATTAGCATTTATTACGAAATTTCAATATGTGAAATTTCGTATTTTCAAGTTTCAAATTAAAATATAACAATAAAAAAATATTTTTTTAAAAAAAGGTTCTGCCAGTTTAGAATTTTCAGAATGTGAAAACAGAATTCTTCAATATGGGTAAGTAGAATAGAGAAAACAGTAAGGAATCTACACTAAATATAAAGGTTGTCGCTAGTTTTACAATTGATCGAAATCGACAATTTATCGAAAATATAATTGAATAATTTGAAAGTGAATTAAAAAAAGAAAAAACTAATAATCCTCCGTACTAAGGTTTCGCGTTCAGTTAATTTTTTGAAGGACTGTACTCTGTTATGTACAAAGGTACCCCATTCTTGTTTTCGTCTTATCCAACCTAAAGCTGTAGTTGAAAACGACCAAAATATGGTATTTTCATGCAAATCTAAATCATTTTGCACATTTTTGGCAAACCTAGCCCCAATAAGACAAGATAACAGTTCAAGGCGGGGTATGGCCGTGTCCTTAATAGGTGCAACTCGACTTTTAGCATTGATTAACTGGATCTTGATTCCTTCTGAGGTTTCTACTCTTATGAATACGCAAGTGGCATATGCTCGCTTGCTTGCATCAGAAAAAACATGTAAAGATGTTTTCTTTTCATTCTCTGGGCAAATTTTAAGCCAACGAGGTATTTTAATATGGGATAACAAATTTATTACTTTCAGCCTATTAGAAGACTGTTGTTTTTATGTTTCAGAAAGCTCTTCGTCCCACTTTACCTTCTGAATCCACGTTTCTTGAAGGATCAGTCTCGGAACTAAACTAACATGTGCTGTGAATCCTACAGGATCATTAATTTTTTGGTAACTGATAAGTGTTTTCTTTTTGTAAGGGGTTTACTTATCTTCAGGGGTTCTTCAATTTTACAAACTAAATAGTCATTTTCCAAATCCTAGAGTAATCCTAACACGGGAGCAAACCTCGGTTCATCTTCAGTTTCGTAGATCATAGCCTGGGGCCAATTCGATCGCCAACATCTCAAATTGAAATGTGCCTAAGCCAAAATTCCTTGAGATTTTGATATAAATTTTTGTGTTTCTTGAACTGAATTCAGGCTGATGAGGGAATTATCTAAATAGAAAGAATCTCTTAATAGCCTAGCTGTCTCTCGCCACTGTTCGGGGCCCTTTTCTAAAGGGTGATTTAATGTTGCCATAAGCAAAAAAGGGCTTGAAGTTAGGCCGAAAACCACACGACAATGTCTATAAATTTTTAATTTATTTTCGCTATTAAACCAAAAAAATTTCAAAAAGTCGCGATCTTTTTCTGTTATTTTAATTTGCAAAAAGGCTTTCTCTATATCTGACTAAATTCCTATCTTGTATTTACGAAATTTATTTAAAATGCTAGGTATTATTTCTACAAGATTTGGTCCTTCTGTTAAGCAATCATTAAGGGAGGGACTGTTTCTAATGTGTGCGGAGGCATTAAATACTGGACGAATCTTGGTGGTTTCACTAGATTCTTTAACCACAGGTCTGTGTGCTAAATAATGTACCTTGTCCCTTTTCTGGTCTAATACCTCTTCTATAAACTGATTGTTTTCCCAGAAATAAAAAAAATCGCCATATTCCTTTTCACTATCAGATTTGATTAATTTATTTTCCGTCTTGTACAGGCACTTTTCTGCCAACGAAAAGTTATCTGATAAAATAGAATGGTCAACTGTCCATGGTAAATTGACTTCATATCGACCGCTTTCATCTCGTTTAACGGTTTCTAGAAAATGATTCTTGGTTTCTTGTTCTAAATCCTGTTTCGATTTATTATCTTCATTAGTAATTCCTAGAGTGTCAAGGCGCCATAAATCTGATAAACTGGCGATTGACACATGTAATGACAACGATAGGTCCCCAAAGAACTGTCCTGCTCACTTTCGTGATCCTCTGTCTTGCCCAAAATGGTCGAACCCAATTTAGTTCTAAATGTAGTTAATCCCAATTTTGGAAAATATTTTACGTCATCTGTGAATAGTTTAGCGGACATATCAGCTCCCAAAAGTATATGTACTTCGTCTGGATTTTTCTGGTATAAGCAAGATTTCTTATTTCTTGGAACATCTGATAAATATACACCTTCCTTTTCTAAGAGTTTTACTAATTTATCATCGCGACATAAATTCACGCCTGTGCATATTTTTTCTTAATCTAGTGCTTGTATTTTACACTTAAACTCATTGTCTAAACTCCCGATCGTAAATTCATAACGATTATGTTCAGCTGACATTTCCATGCCTCCAAAAAGACCATGTCTGATTGTTTCTTTATTCATTCTTTTTAATTTTAACTTATCAGCTGCAAACTTACTGATGTAACTATTATGAGATCCGGAGTCAATGATTAGCCGAATATATGATGATTTACTATCATCACTGTTAGAAATTGCTACTATTAACGTCTGCAAATAAACATTCGCTTGTAAATTATGATTCGATAACGCCAATTTAGATTGATCATTTCTTTCGTAATTACTTATTTCCTGTTTCAAATCTTCATTTCCATTGCACATTATTTCTGAATGCCTACGATTACATAACTTGCATAAGGTTTTTGATACACAGTGTCTAGCTAGATGCGAAGGCTGAAGACATAAATAACAAAGACCTTTTTTACGCAATAGATTAACTCTTTCATTAAACGGTAAATTACGAGTTTTGACACATTTATTACTTATATGCGATTCGGAGCAAAAATGACACCTATCACTTTTATTCTCATTTAATAAATCACAAGCAGTAGGCAATTTCCGGTTCTGAGTATGAAATGTACTAACGCGTGGGGGAAAAACATCTCTACGATTTTGATTATCTAACCTTTGAGCTCGAGGGGAGAAATGGCTAGTGCTAGCGCCGCAATCATCTTGTCTGGTAGTTATTAAGCATTCTCGCGATTACACAATTACTCGCGGTAACAGAGAATCCTTCAATACATTTTAAGGGATCAGGTGCTAAAAATTATTTCAAATAATTGAATTTATCTACAAGATCTAAACTTTCATAATTATGAATAGCCGTTTCGTATGATGACCAAAAAGTCAGCCATTCAGCTGCGTTCCCGTTAAATTTAACGGGATCTAGCTGTGGTAATTTGATGTGCATTGCTTCTTTTAAAATAGGTCTTCTTTCGGTTTCTATTGATGAAACACTTGTTTCACTTTTCTTTAGTTCTTTCAATTTTCTATTGCCTCGAAATCGCCAAGTAAGTATTTTCTCGTGGTACTCATTTGCCGATTCTAATTCGTCTTCTAATTGATTTTCTTCAGTTAATGTTTTTATCTCTGAATCTTTACTTTTTAAATCTTTAGACGTTTCAGTCAATAATACGATTGTTTTTTCTAAATCCACAGCATCCGGATCTATGTCGTCGCACAGATTTTGTAATTTATTAATAAATTTGTTAATTCTGTCTCTTATGACAGCTCTCTCTTTTTTAGCAATCACTAAATTAGCCCTGATAGATACAAAATTTAAAATTCTATAATATATATTTTTTCTTTTCAATAATCAATAATGGATATTTAATTGGCTGGACCACATCCCGCGGCTGGGATGCCAGAAAATGTTGCTGTAACGAAATCTTACTTCTGATTTAAATCTAAATTCTGTTTTATGTCTTACAGACCCTTTACAGCATTCTTAAATTCTGATATAAAAGTTCTCAAAAATCTAATGGTAATATAACTTCTTAACTAATAAGATATGGATGGGTCACACCTGAAAGCTTCTAGTGCAATTTGTCCGGGTGTGGAAGGTGGCAGCTATGAAAAATGATATCCATTAATAAATTGTCGATGAACGAAGATCATTGCTTGCTGGGAATACAGAATTTAATCCTTGGTTAGCATACATGAAATCGAATACACAAACAAAAAGCTATTTACACGTATTTACAAGTAAATATTAAACTATTTCTTAACATTAGTTCTTAATAGGTTTTAAAAGTTCTTCTTTAGGACCGGGGCGTCTGTAAACAAAACGCTTTTCTCATAGCCCCATTTCTATTCAAGGTCCTTTTCTGTTCTGCTTTTAAAATACATCTTTCGAATACTTCTCATTTTAAAACGAAAGAGTGGCGCAATCAAAAGAGGCGCGCGTCACTCTGTCTGGACAGTCAATTGTTCTGAAAACAGAAGAATGAACGGGGAATCCCCGACAGCGGCAGAAATAGTCCTCTTAGCATAATGTTATAAGGGATTAATTCTTTGTCCCGCATCATTAGCACTGTTGCAATGAAAGCAGTTTTACAGGCGAAGTGAAAATAAAAAGTCAGTTTATTCATTCACTTTGAGTAGGGTCAGCTTTGTCGACAAACTTGTTGAGTGGGAGACCAAATTTGGTGAGAGGGCAACCAAATTTGATGAAAAATGGTACTTTAGAATTCCTCAAGTTTCGAAGATCTCCGACACACGGGAGCACAGATCTCGAGCTTTCCATGGAATTCTCGATGGAATCCTCGCAAAAAGTTATAAATAGGAGTGAGTTGATTTATGCGAGAGAGTATGTACTCACTGCGAATCAAAGTTATTCAGAGACCTATTTCGAGTGATTGCACTTTAAGGATTGAGCTCTAAGCGAATGAACATTTTTATTGAGCTTGCGAAGATTTATGCTCCGTAGTATTTGACGTTATTTGCTTTACTCCTGTGGAACAAGTGACTGTTTTTCAGAATGTTCGAGAACATTCATAGAATAGTGACTTTTGCTATATGAGTAACAGCTTCAACTGTTTCCAAAATAGTCGAAGAATAAGCTTTACTCTTGGATTATTTTCGTGAATATTCGTTTTAATAATAGTTTTGTAGTATAGATTCGAGAAGTTAAAAAAGATATTTAATATCACTGAGCAGATCCCATACTAAAGCTGTGGCGAAAAAAGTCTCCAATCGAAATATATTTATTTAAGCGTTTCAGTTATTCAATTAAAAAGAAATCCTTTTAATGTAGTGACCAGCGAAGCGGGCAAAGCCTGCTAGTATATATATATAATAAAAAATTTAGAAATTGCAACAGATGGTATAAATAATTCTGAATATTTACCATCACTTTATAAACCTTTCTTTTTCATAATCATTTTCTCGTGAGAATATCTATGATGCGGAAATCAAATATGCTGTAAGTTAAATCAAATATTCGTATGTGTCTATAACTATATTGGCATTTGTATATTTTTTATTGTTTCAATGTTACATAAATTGTGACTCTGAAGTAAATTTGCTATCTGAATATTTATAAGTTTACTTTTTATTTAAATTTATTATTATTTTTTTCTTTTGCATATTTTTAATGCAAAGGCATAATAAATTACTGCTGACAAAATAAGATTATAATATTTACACAAGATTTTATTTTCATAATAAGAAATCATTTATTACACAATTTAATATTCTCCATAAATATTAATGATTTAATGAATGTATATAAAAATATTTATTAGCCAGATATTCAGAAACCTAAATTTTAAAATGAAATACTGCATTGTTTTCAATATATTTACTAAGAAATATTTATGCATGTACACCAAGGGATTATTTTGGATTTCCATATAGTCTTAACAAAGGGGTATAAAATGTCTTGAGAGATACATTAAAATGGATTTTATGAATTATAAACGAAATTTAAAATTTTTATCACAAGATTTTATGTTATGAAAAATACAGTTTACGCAATGTAACCAAATATGCAAATAGAAGATAAGTAAATTAAATTGTATTGCCTTCCAAAAATATAGCTTTTTACGTCTTAGTTGTCTTTTTTATACACTGAATTCAAATTTTTGATAGATGGATTCAAATAAGATAAGATGCTTAAATTTAATAATTTGAATATTATTGTAAAAAATTTCAAGAATTTTAAATAATATTTTTTATTCGGCTAATATACCAAAACTGTTAATTATTCGGAGATTATGAAACTAGTTGGCATAGATGGACTCTGCTCAGTTCCCCATCATATTCATGTTCTCATAAATTTCTAGTGCGAGACATATTATAATCATGTTAAAAGAAATGAATTTGACCAAAGCTTGATACAGTGATAGAATGAAATACCCGCCTAATAGGCTATCCACCGTTCACTTCCATATATTTATCTTATTCTAATCTATTAATTTATTTTATCAGTGTCAATTCCGTTCTTTAGTTTTCATACTACTATTTCCAATGCAATAATCCTCAAAATTCATATTTATATGAAAAATTTACAATTTCGCTATGTTGGTAAAATCGTAAATTACGAATAACTTACGAAATTTTTCTTATTAGAATATTTGTATTCAATCATGTTCAAACAAATATCATAAATGTAATTTTGAAGTTGTGTAATGCATTTATGATCCTCAAAATGGAAGTTTATTCTCAAATTTGCCTTATTCCGACATGCTAAGTAAATCGTAAATTCTAAATAACTTACGAATTTTTTAAATTGGAAAAATCATAGTCTATGATATTCATGCCAGTATCCTAAATAATATTTCGAAAGTGGTTTGACAATTTTACGATGAAAATATCCCTCAAGATTGACGTTTATGTGAAATTTTGCTCTATTGTGCCATGTTAAGAAATTCGTAAATTTCCGATAACTTACGAAATTTTTATATTGGAAAATTCATAGCCATTAATATTCATGCCAGTATCCTAAATAATATTTCAAAAGTAGTCTGACATCTTTACGATGAAAATATCGCTAAAATTGACGTTTATGTGAAATTTTGCCCTATACTGCCATGTTAAGAATTTCTTAAATTTCCAATAACTTGCGAAATTTTCAAAGTAGCATATTTATAGTTACTGATGTTCATTCCGGCATCAAAACTCATATTTTAAAACTGGTCTGACATTTTTACAGCGAAAAGTTTCCATTTAATGCACGTTTAAGTGAATTTTTTTCCTATTCTCCCATGTTAAGAAAATCGTAAATTTCTAATAAATTACGAAGTTTTTTAATTCGAATGTCGCAAATGAATAGGGTTCTTGCCAGTGTCGAAAGTAATATTTTAAAACTGATTTGACCTCTCTGCGACAATTTGTTCTTGAGATATCGTGTACACAGACTAACAAACTAATGGACTAACGGACTAACGGACTAACAGACACCCTACAGACAGACACCATACAAATTATGTCATTTTCGGATTCCTCACACCTGAAAACGCGTAGAAAAGTAAAAAAACCGAGGTCGAAAATTTTCACGATTACCTAAGTTCCCCATACCTATAGTATGATGGGGACCTAAAAACCCCACTATGAATGCCATAGAAGAGTGTAGGAAAATAGGGATTTTAGTTCTGATGCGTGATAAAATTATTTTAAAAACGTTAGATTAAGTAATACTGTCTCATTACATATTTGTCGATTTATAAGTTTTACTTAAATTATGGTGGTTAAAAAAATTCAGCAATTAAATTCCAGACAAAGATAAATGCAAAGTTTTATGTTTGAAAGAAGCAATTGAAAAAAGTAAACTTTTTCTAACTGCTCATTTCAGGCGGCATATTCAGCAAGAATAATGAAATATAAGGGTTTATACATTTCCATCAAAACCTTCTACATTTTAAGAAATAACATGCGTTTTAGAAAAGTGTAGAAAGTTATTGACAAATATTTTAACAGTTTATTTGCTAATTTATTTCCTATTTTATTATGTTTTCAAACATTTTCTCATACTAATCATAACTATTCGTCTTAAGATTAATGTGTCAATCAAATTGCATTACTGTTCAGGATAATTTATTTGTAAAAGCACTTATAATAGTCAACGATTAAATCAGTCGTTATTAAAAAATATAATTTTGGAATGTTAAATAAGACACTGTTTCCTTTTTTCTTACTATTTACATACGGTACCTGTAATAATAATGAAAATTGAAAGCAAAAAATCTTTTTGTATAAACCTGATTGTGCTTTCTTTTATTTTTATAGCTAAACAAAGCTGGATACGATTAAATATCTTATTTTTAAAAATTCTCATATTGTTTTAATTTTCAATTATTAAATTTTGAATCCATCTTCTGTATACTGTCCAAACTGAAAAGTTTGAAATGTCATCATTATATTTTACTTTATGATTTTATTTAACAAAATAGTAATGATTACTTTTGTTCTTTATAAACTTTTGGGTGCTTGCTGGTGAAATTATCCACTTTAGAGATTATCTATTTTTATCATTAGCTCCTGTTTTGCAATAATATAGTATGGTGCATACGAAAATAATCTACAACAGTAAAGTAAATTTTGTAATTAAGGTTAATATTAAAATGAAAATGATGAAAAAAAAAGACGCTTAATAATGAACAATTAAGAAGTCTACGTTAATAAAATCCTGGAGAAAGATTTTTCTCAATTATGCAAAATCCTTTGCTAGAATCTACATCGAAAGAAGAAATTTATTTTTAAGCTAAAGCAAATTTGGTGAAATATTTTTCTGGAGTAGACACCGTCGTTAACTGTGACGCCGCTAATACCGTTAACTGTCGACACTTTAAAAGTTTTGAAAGGTTTTAAATTTTATTGATGTGCAAATCATAGATGGTACAATAAGTTAGTTTTTGCTTCATTTTTTTTTTCCAGATTATACGCATGATTTTCTTATCCGAGATCGCCGAGACATCCGGTTCATTTGCTGTTTTCGGAGTTTACTGTACAATAATAATTTAACATATATCAGTAAATAATATAAAGGGTGATTATAGTAGCACAGTGTTCAACTTAAAAAAAAGAACATTGCTGAAAAAAAGAGCCCCTTCTCAGAATGACATGAAATTTGAAATGAATATACTTGAAGAAGGGGGAAATGATATGTCGCAAAACTTTATCAAAATATGACGTTTTAAGCGTCATGATGTAAAAAAGTTTCGGAGAAGCGATATTTGTCTCGCAATTCAACGGCTATGGCGTGAGTTGCACCTTTATTCTAACTGTATTGTTCAATGTGAAGCCCCTGAAATAATACACGCTGCATCAGCCACCACCTTTCTGCCTCAGAAGACGCACATTTTCCGCTTGCCACTAATATCATACCTGTTTTAGCCATTAAGTAAATTCTGAGATAAATATAAACATTTTATGCCCTTTCGTGGAGTGATTTCACCAAATTATTGCGGAACAATCTTATATATCACATTTTGTAAAGCTAGAATTACAAAGTTATAAAATAAATAAATAAATAATAAAAATAGTAACTCAGTGGTAAGAAATGTTTACTGAAGCCTTGGCTACAGTTTGATAATTGATGGATTCGCTGCGTACATGTGAATATCGTAAGGCAAAAAATTTCGGATGTTTGCGCTCGTATATGGAAAATCTACAATTCAATGTGCATGACTGTATCAGTTTTTTAATATAAAATGACTCCATGATCATTCAGTAGTTATAGTAGTCTCCATCCAACATGATTAGATAGTACTATATTGAATAATAAAAAGTCCGTTTTAGTTGTCTTAAGGCCGAAAACTTAGAAATAGGTTGTACATTTTCACGAATGTTGCACAAGATATGTTCAGAAATCTGTCCACAATTTCCGGCTAGAAGTTGAATCATATAAACAGCATATTCTGCAACAGATCAGAATTCAATAAAGGTTAAGTAGTAAATGTGATGTGTTGCACAATGTTGGCTTTCAGTTTAGCTATGTTTTCTGTAGAACCACAGAGGACGTTATTCAGATAACCCCACTGGCAGGCAGAAATTACAAAATTTTAAAATAGGTGATCTTGACGGCCAGTTTGTTGGATAGTAGTTTAATTGTAGATAATAGTTTATCATTTTCGAAATATCTCTTGAGTAACTTGTTTTACTAATTTTAACTTATGCATAGAAGTGCCATCTCACATAAAATTATTCTAACCTTGGTAGAACGATTTTATGCACGCTGTTAACGTGTTGGATTGACTTGGTTGCTGAAGTAGCTCTGTTAGCAATTACCATTGACAGTAAAAATAAGATTGCTAACACAACATATTGACTGAAAAAAAAATTGCTCTACGATTTACAATGTTGTCAAATGTCACCACACATTTATCCTTACTTGAGGATGAAATACAGGTAGTACATGTGAGAACGAATTATTCATTGCCCACATTTTGTAATTCTGAGCATTCACTCATCCTTTGAGATGGAAATGGTCTCCTTCTGTAAACAAAATTTTCCATTGTTGTGCATTATCCATTTACATGTGAGAAAGAAATTTTATAGCAGAAGTTTCTGTTACTGGCATGTTAGCAGAAAGAAGATTCTGAACCTGAATAATTTTGATACGACAGCAATACAGGATTCTTCGTACAAATCGTTGTATCGTGCTCCGAAGTTCGGATATTCCACATGAAGTGCATGACTGCACATTACCTCACAGCTCTACCTGAAATGATGTGTGTCTTCTACTGACGACGAAACAATTGGTTACCTTCTGCAACGTTTCATTTCTAAAGAACTTATCTGTTCAAATTTCTTAATAATTTTCCTCCCAACTTATGGCCTATATCAGCCTCCAGCCTTTTTTGTACAATTTACTGTTCGGAACGTCTGCCGAGTTGCTGGTGCACAGTGACCATTCTTATAAAAGACCTTCAGAAGCATAACGTAGTTCTTGATAAAGAGAATTATGGTGAGTTTGTCAGTCAAAATATGAGAAAATAGCCATATATCACGTGCTTTTATATGAAATGTAATGTGACGAGCACTTCTTTACTTTAAATTTTACTTTACTTTTAATATTTTTACTTTTATTTTTCCCTGTGATACACAATTTCTCCTACCTTCGAGTATTATTCATTTGAAATTTCAGATTATCTTGTGCAGTGGTCTTTTGTTACAGTTTTTTTTTAAATTAAAATTTAATTGTGATCATCCTAAATATATTATATATATATTAATGTTATAAATTACATATTTGACGATTTGCTTGCTTTCAAACAGCTGTAGATTGAAGTGGCTCACATTCACGTACCTCTATATAGGCAACACAGGAAAAAATATATGACACTTGTCAGCAGCGAATAAAAGTTAAGTTTCTATCTCGATTATTTTTAGCACTAGATAAAACACTACGGTAATCCACATTCCCTCACACACACACACACACACACACACACACACACACACACACACACACACATCTATATACGTAATAAGTATCAAAATTTGTTTTCTGAAGAACAAACCTAAAATTTTTATTACGTTATCTTACCCGTGTATGTCAACTTTTGCATTGATTTTTGCTCGAACTTGAAATTTTGAAAATTAGATTTTAATATATTTAAAAGTTGAAGTTCTTGAATCCTAATAGCAGAGCTTTAGCGCAATGTCTGGGGAACTTTTATCACCATAATTGCAGAACAAATGTTTGCAGGAAGTCTAACCTCGTTACACTAAATCTCTATGATATGGGAATGCTATCTGAAATATTTTGTTAAAATAAAACAAATATATTATTTGGTTATAGGTGCATAACTAACAGGAAATTCACATGTATTTTATAATAATGCTATCTTGAAAATTTTTTAGTATCCTTTTCTTAAATTTTATTTTAAAATAACAGCTCATTTTCTTGAAAGGGTTCGTTTTTGTGAAATTAAAGAAAAAAAACTTACATAAATTATTGAAAATATAGCTACTCTTCTTTAAATTTGAGTTACTACAAACAGTTTTGAGAATAGAGAAGAAATAAAAAAGAGATCAAATAATAGCTATACGAAATGAAGAACTATGGTCATTTAAAGAAGTATACAGAAAATAAAAACGTGACTTGGAGGTTGAAAATAGCACATAATAAATTTAATTTTCCAGATATATTAATATTATTTTATTTATCTTAGTAAAATACGCACAAATACTTAAAAACTGTTTTATATATTTATAAGTGATTTATAAAGATGGGTTAATTATATATTTACAATATTTACAATATTTATATTTATATTTACAATATTAAACATTTTTTTAAAGTTTGTTTTATTTCTGTTTAATTTGATAAAAAAAAAATAAACAAGCGAAATTTTTCCAAGCGAATTTTATTTTTTAAGACGCATGGAAAAAATTATAATATTTTAATTATTAAATTATTAAACAAAAAATCATTTCTTATGTTCTTCTTCTACTTTTTTTTAATGATATAAAATGTATTGAAATCAAAACAGTGTTTTTAACACTTTCCAACAAGATTGAAAAGTGTTGATGACTTCGCTTTGTTTGTCTGTCTGTTCGTCTGTTTGTCTGTCTGTCCGTCGGCGCTCTAACTCCCGTAAATATTTATGGAATATCTTGAAACTGATACATATGTTATTCAAGCTCATTATCAGACGTTCCCTATTGAAATTTAAAATAAAGTGAATACCTTTACTGATTTGTGTACAGGTACACCCGAAAGTATTCCAAAGCATTGTGTCCTTATGAGCGGTATTTCTGTAAACTAAATTTTATGAAATTTACTTTGCACAAATGTTAATGAAATTAATATATATTATTCATATGTAGAAAATAATGCTTTCCATAGAATACAGAATGATTAGCATTTCAATTACAGGGCCACACAAAAATATTCAATTACGTTAATGGGTGTTATTGGAAATTTGTTGGAATTGCATTTTTGTTTAAATTAATCGTTTTTATCGCTTTCTAAATGTATTTAAAATTTCCAATAAGGTTAAAAATTTTAAATGACATCGGTTTATTCGTCTGTTCATCTGTTTGTCTGTCCGCGCTGTAAACCCCGTATATATGGAATTTCTTGAAACTGATATATATGTTATTCAAGTTCACTATCGAAGTTCCCTATTGAAAATGGAGTGAACACCTTTACTGGTTTGTGTACAGAGACACCCGAAACAGTTCCAAATCATTGTGTTCTATTAGAGGTACTTCTATAAATAATATTTTAATTCCGTTACTTTACACAAATCTTAATGAAATTGAAATATGTTATTCTAGTCTACTACTGGATGTTCGCAATTGAAAATGGAGTAAATACTGTAACTGGTTTGTATACAGGGACACCCAAAAGTATTACTAAGCACTGTGTTCTATGAGAGGTGTTTCTATAAACCAAATTTGAAAAACTTTACTTTGCACAAGTCTTAATAAATTTAAAATGTGTTATTCATATGCAGAAAAGAATGCTTTCCATAGAATACAGTATGATTAGCATTCGATTTACAGGGTTACACAAAAATATTCAGTTACATTAATGGGTATTATTGAAAATTTGCTGGAATTGCATTTTCGTTTATATTAATTGTTTTTATAGTTTTCTAATAGTCTTTTTCACTTTCAAATAAGGTTGAAAATTGTTAATGACATAGATATGTCTGTCTGTCTGACTATCCGCGCTCTAACTCACGTAAATATTCATGAAATTTCTTTAAGCTGATAAATGGTATTTACATTCTCTATTGGATGTTCCCAACTGAAAATGGAATAATTATTCCTACTGGCTTGGGTATAGGAACACCCAAAAGTATTTCAAAGCATTGTGTTCTATGAGAGGTATTTTTATGAACTATATTTTAATTTCTTTATTTTACACACATTTCAATGAAATTGAAATATGTTATTAAAGTTTACTATCAGATGTTTGCCATAGAAAATCGAGTAAATAGTGTCACTGATTTGTAGACAGGGACACCCGAAAGCATTCTAAAGCATCCGTTCTATAAGAGGTATTTTTGTAAACCAAATTTTAATAACTTTGTTTTGAATAAATCTCAATAAAATGGAAATATGCTATTCATATCTACAAAGAAAAGGTTTCTACAGAATGTAGTATAGTTAGCTTTAGATTTACAGAGCCACACAAAAATATTCAGTTACACTGAGAGCTTTTATTGGAAATTTGCTGGAAATGGATTTTCGTTTACATTAAGCGATTTAACACTTTTTAACATTTTGTAAGTGTGAATATGATTTCAATTTGTCTGTCTGTCTGTTCGACTGCCAATCTGACTTTCTGTTCGTCAGGCCGCCCCCAGCGTCCATAAATATTTTCAAAATTTTTAAAACTAAAAAATCTTATTCAAATTCACTATAGAATGTTCCCTATTTTAAATGGAATTAAAATGTTTATTATTCTCACGAAGTTTTTTTTTTTTTTTTTTTTTCTTTTGTAAAAAAAATGGAAAAAAAAAAAAAAAAAAAAAAAAAAAAAAAAAAAAAAAACCAAACAGTTAAAATGTTTGTCGACAGGGTATACTGTACGTGTGAAAATCATAAATTTCAAGAAAAACTATATTTATATTCATGCAAATGTTTACAGGCATATAAATTCTATATTATGTGTTCACTATCCCCACAAATTACAGTTTTCAAACGAGTTACAACTTCAGTCGGCGAATCTTACCACAGGAAGAATATTTTCACAAAAAAATGTCCACCATTTAGCATGGCAAACTAAAACTTAGTGTATGCACAAGTAGGAAACGAAATACGTTAAAGCTCTGTTAATATTAAAATCGTGTAATTTATAGGACTCTGAACTGCATACTTCTTGTTACGCGTCCATGCAGCGCCCACTATCGACGAAAAAAATTTTTTTTTTTTTTCCTTTACAAAAAAAAAAAAAAAAAAATTCTACAAATCACGTTCAATTCTATCAGTTCCCTCAGTTTTTATGAATTTTTAAAATGTCTACATACTTATGGGACACCCGGTATAAAGTATCGACTTTCAACTAATCCAACTAAAAGAAACAGAATAAATATTTAATTTTCAATACCTTTTTTTATAAAAATATCATTTAGATTCAAACAAGAACTAATTGTATATTTTTTACTTAAGCAGGATTAGGAGGTGCTCTAGTGATTGGCATACTCCAGTAATTGACATCTGTCCCGAAATAATCTATATTAATAAAATCAGACTTTTGTCTGTAAATTTGTCGGAATCGAAAAATTTTGCGATATCTTCACGTTTTACACCCCATGAAAGCCGAAAATGACTTCAGAAAATTTTGCCTGTGTGTGTGTGTGTGTGTGTCTGTGTGTATGTCATCGTGTCCGAATGTCGCTTTTTTTGTCCGGGCATCACTCGAGAACGGCTGGACGGAATTCAACGACGCTTGGCAGGAATTTAGGTCTTCACCCAACTTAAAATTATATCTATCAACTTTTCGGAAATTCCTCCCCGTTCCCCCCCCTTGGGGGTAAAAGACTAAAACACGTTTGTCCGGGCATCACTTGAGAACGGCTGGACGGAATTCAACGACGCTTGGCAGGAATTTAGGTCTTCACCCAACTTAAAATTATATCTATCAACTTTTCGTAAATTCCCCCCCGTTCCCCCCTGGGGGGTAAAAGACTAAAACACGTTTGTCCGGGCATCACTCGAGAACGGCTGGACGGAATTCAACGGCGATTGGCAGAAACTTAGGTCTTCACCCAACTTAAAATTATATCTATAGAAATTTTCAAAATTCTGATTAGTGTTTAAATTGTGGGTAAAAAACGCCTGCGCATGCGCCATAAATATTTTTTCACTAAAACGCTTTGAATGGAAAAATAAAATGCAAAAATAAGTTTTTAAGATAAAGACTTTTTTCATTCGCGTGAATCGCACTACAAATTATGAAAAGATTTAAATGAAGTTTTGCCATCTGAGTTTCATACTTTAGTTAATTTTAAAACATCTAATTGTCGTATCGAAAAACTGTTTACACCCCTGGATTCAGAAAAATCGCCTCTTTCATTTGGTACCAAATTTATAAATATAGGTCTGATATTTCTAATTTATTTTACCCTTTTTCCGTTTTCAACCTAGATTCGATATGGAACAGCTTTAGTATTGGATCCCTTTGGCAAAATTTGAAATTCGGAACCGAAGTAGCTCGGACGTTTCTCGCCAAGATCTTTGATTGCACAATTGAGATAGCCAATTCAGTTCATCGCAAAAATGGCTTAAAATATTTAAAGTCACCAAAGGGTTCCCATACTAAAGCTGTGCATTTTGTACTTATTTATTTATATTTTCTATTAAAGACTTCTGTGGTCACGAAATTTGGTGCGTAAATTGTTTGTTTGCATCCGGCGCTTATTGTAACTGGATTTCACGAAATTCGAAATCTCCCCCCCCCCTTCTCGGAGTCGGAGGGCAATAAACGGTATAACTTCTGTATAACCCCACAGCTGAATTTGGCGATTTTTCTTTGGCGTTGTTTTGAAGGATAACGATGTCGTTCTGGACTGTTTGCGATATAATATGGCAGCCTAATATTTTGTTTATTTTGGATTTATGATTTAGATTATGATTTTATCATTTATCATATATGATTTATGATTTTTAGATTTATAATTTAGCCATAATCGCCAACAAAAAAAATCGCCAAATATCGTTGTGGGTTTATACTGAAGTCGTTCCCAATAAACATGTGTAAAAACATGTTTTTCCGTTTGAATTCGCTTTGAATTATCTTAGAATGGCGAATTTTGGTGTGCGGATATTGATTAAGTGTACGCATTATGTACGTTAGTGGTATTTTGCAAAACTTCGAACTCACCCACTGAGAAAGGGGAAGTAACAAGTGGGTAAGTTGTGCCGAAGACAGTGGAGACCTAGACTCCTCACTTTGCGAGCGAGAAAACCTCTACCAATCACAGCGAGAACTTGGGTTATTAATAAAGATATGGGATTTTGACAACTCATTTAAGTTTAATGTCCAGCGAAGCGGGCAAAGCCTGCTAGTTAATAAATAAGGAAAACAATAACAAAAATATATTTTTCATATAAAAATTTTAACATTTTATGTCAAACACTGGAGCATAGTGTGCTAATAACTGGTAAAATGAATAACTAGCAGTGTCAAAAACTGGAACATAGTGTGCCAATTACTAATAAAAGGAAAAACTGGCAGTGTCTATTACTGGAACATTGAGTGGGGGTCAAAAAATTTCATAAATAAATAAATAAATAAATATATATATAACACTAATTGTTATCAAATGTATATATTTTAAAATATACGTGGTTCTGAATGTCTTTCATGCCATATGCATTAACTTAAGATTTCTAAAAATAGTTTCTGATGACTGGAACATTAAAAACATCAGAGATTGCTCTAAAAGTGTCAATCACTGGTGCACTTACCCTACAAAGAACATAACTGTTTTTTTTTTTTTTTTTTTTTTTGTAAGTGATAAAATTTCAAGTGAGTAATTTATTACTAAAAAGAAAAATAAATAAATAAATAAATAAAAAACATTTAAGAAACATTTATAGTATTTATTTAATAGGTGACAGATAGTTTGTAATCTAAGCATATTACCTATTTACATATGAGATGAATATATAAGTTACTTTTCATCAGAATTATAACAAATTATAAAAAGGAATGATTGAATAAATATTATTACTGTTTTGGGAAGTTGTTGTTCTGAAATAATTAGTTATGCTATTTTGAAAAACAAATTAATTTTCTCAGTTTTTAGAACATATCTTTCAAAGCTATAAATTCGTTTATTTAAAATGTATTGAATTTAACAATAATACAATAAAGCAACTAACTTAAACATTTCAGTTATAAAAAGTTTCTAAATAAAGTTCTTTTTATATCCAGAATATACAACATAATTGCTCTAAAACTGAGCATAAACATTAATATAAATTGTTGTCATTAATCAGTAATAAAACTTCTATTTACGTACTCTATTAAAAAAAACTAATAAAAATATTCTCCCTTTTCTTTCTGAAGTTTTATTAGAAAAAGAAAAATCTAACTTTAATCTAACCTTAACATTTATTTTAGGTTAAATTGTACACACACATATATATATATATGTGTGTGTGTGTGTGTTTATACATATTAACATATATATACACACACATATATATACATCTTTTATTATGAAAATATTTATAGCAATTTCGTTTAGTCTAATAAAATTAAAAGCACTATATTAAATAATTAAAAAAATAAAAATAAAATAATCATTAAAAAGTAGAATTAAAAAACATAGAACTAAAAAACGTGACTAGAATCGTAAAAGAGAGCACTTAAGTTTTACTTTAGAGATACATTAATATTATTTTTACGCTTTTAGAAAAAGAACTATAAAATTATCTAAATGTATATTTACCTGTGAATAGTACCTTTATATGTACATTTATATTTTCCCCCAAAAAATTTATTTATGTTTTACAATTTCAGAATATAAATCATTTTAAATTGTTTGCGTTTATTCTGTATTATGCATACAATGACTTCATTAAATAAATTACATAAATGAATATATAACAATTTGATAAGTTTAAATATTTAAAGAAACACCATGAAATGCAAAACATTCTCATAAGATGTTCATCCGAAATAAAACCCGACCCTTCGTCTGGTGAACAATGTAGCACGAATGCTGAAAATAAGAAAAAGTAAAACTTAGTATGAACACTGATGTGACAAAAAATTTTAAAAAAGAAAATGGAAAAATTAAAATATAATAAATTAAAAAAAAAAAAATCTGGAGTGACTCCACTCGACTTTCCGAACATTGAGTAACTAACAGTTTTGTAGATAAAATAAAGAAAGAGGAATTTCTAAACAAACAAAAGAGAGAAAACCATAATAGAGTGTTTTTTTCTCCATATATCACACGAGGTTTTATTTAACGCTACTGAACTTTGAGCCCTTAGATCATAATGATAAAGAATTTTTCGTTTTGTCCCTGTAAAAATATATAGATGCTAGATTCACCAAAATGCTTATAGTTAGTGCAACAGTGATTTATAATATTCATACAAATTTTCAGCTCAATTGAATAAGGCGTTTAGATGCTATCGCACTTTTAAAAATTTGGTCTCATAGGCCATAATGATAAAGAATTTTTCTTTGTGTCCCTGTAAAAAAACTGTAGTGCTAGATTCACCAAAATCTATACAGTTGGTGCAAATGCGACCTATAACATGTGTACAATTTTTTTGCTCAGATTAATAAGGCGTTTAGACGCTATCACACTTTTAAAAATTTGGCCCCATTGGCCTTAATGATAAAGAATTTTTCTTTGTGTCCCTGTAAAAAAACTATAAGTGCTAGATTCTCCAAAATCTATACAGATTGAGTATCTGTGACCTATAATATGGGTATAAAATTTTTGCTCAATTGAATAAGGCGTTTAGATGCTATCGCACTTTTAAGATTTTGGTCCCATAGGCCATAATGATAAAGAATTTTTCTTTGTGTCCCTGTAAAAAAACTATAAGTGCTAGATTCACCAAAATCTATAGGGTTCGTACTATGGTGACTTACAATATACGTACCAACTTTCAGGTAAATCGAACAAAGCCTTTAGACGCTAGCGTGTTCACAAACATACACACATACACACATACACACATACACACACACATACATACATCATCGTAAAAATAGTGAAAACGGACTCAGGGGACCTCAAAACGTATAGAAACATCAAAATCTCGAATTCGGATTTTTGACATGATTACAATACTTTCCTCACTATAGTGTTCGGAAAGTAATAAAAATATATATGCGAGATTTTTTTTTATTTTTATTTTACGGTATCAATTTCAAGATTTTAATTTATTACTTTTCAACGTCCGTCCTCTGGAGTATTTTTATTATTTACTAGCCGCCTTCGGCGACCAGCTGGTTCGCGATCCCTGAAAAATCCGACTTTACGAAACTCCCGCTCGGTGGCGCCTGCGGCGCCTTTTTCCCGTTTCAGGTCTAATAACAGCTTATCGATATATCGTGAAAATAGCTTATTGAAAGCGCCGTAAATTCCCGTGCAGTAGCGCCTTCGGCGCCCTCTTCCCTTTTCAGTATCTGAAACATCCTGTTCGCTCACCATGTTATGATCTTTCAAATTTCTGACTTTAGCTAAGTCCCGCTCGGTGGCGCCTGCGGCGCCGTATAACATTTTTTTAAAAGATTTGTGTCTGACTTATCTGTAGTTTCCTCCAAAACTTGCTTAACTCCGGGCTATATACCGTTAAAATTTTTTGTACGAAATGTGAGCGAAAATCTGAATTTGAAACTCTGTAAAATATAAAAGAATAAAAATTTTCTGGTTTTTCCGTAGTTTTCTCCGAAAGTTTCGTACAGAATTTGAACGACTTATATCATTTTAATAGCCTGCAATAAAAATACTTTAAAATATCTATCATGTATTACAATAATGATATCATGATTATTGTAATGATTATTTTTAATGATTATTGATTAATGATTATTGTAATGATTATTGTAATACATGATGTATATCATGTATTACAACAATGAATATCTATGATATATTTTAGACTCAAAATGGCTAATCTATCAAGGTCGATTAACGATTTCTATTGAAATCCATCTAAAATTTAAGAATTCCAAAACTGCTTGTTTACAACCGAATTCATAAGAAAAACAAAAAAGGGGGGGGGAATCAGTATTATTCTGTTAAAAGTAACTCATTAACAGATGAAATTGGTGAATGGTGTCATTAACAGATGAAATATAAATGAATTTAAATAAATATAATGTCTATTTATTTTATTTTTAAAGCTATACTTTAGATTTTTTAACTACATACAGGTGAGCCATAATGACGGGCAATTTCGAAGTTCTGCTTTTGATCGATTTTAAATTGAAAAAATTCAAAAACTGCTTTTTTTATTTCCAGTATACTTTGTCATGTGGCCGAAAAACGAAAAGCAACTTTTCCCGACCTCTAGCACCTGTCACTGAAGAATCTTATTCTCTCTTCTCTGTCAAGGTCAGTTGCAAGAAATTCAGAAACGTCGATTCAGAATTTCATTGAAAATTGCCGCGATACTGAAAATTAAAAAAATTATAACTCATTCAGTTTTTGAAATTTTCTCTCAATCTTTTGGGAATTGAACTGTTGAAGCGAGATCTATATATATAAAAAAAAAAGAAATGATTTATCTCTAAACGCTTTTGAGTTATAAAATATTTTGTGAAAAAATCGATGTTTCGTAAAATCTAAAAATATGGATCGCTAATCCGTATTTTGTAAAAATGTTTATATGGTTCGAAAGGAGATTAAATGACCTTTTCAAATATACAAGTTGTTAAGAAATGGAACCGTTACTCGGTCGTATAGGGCGTTTCAAAAAAGATGATCGCGAAAAAGAAAAATGTTCGACCCTTTTTAAAACTTTTTTTAAAAATATAAAAAATCCGTATTTTTCAAAAAAAAAATTGTACCGTAAGAATCGGTAAGAAATGCTCTTTCTCGTGGTACAGGTGTATTTTTGATATTTCCAACAGATCGGCAGCGATCGCTTTAGAAAAACCCGCGAAATTTTTCTCTCTCTGCTTCCTCTTTTGAGGAACACGCTGAAAGGGCTGAAATTACGATCCGCTGGCTTATTAATTAGACATTGGTCGACGTTTTAATTAATATCTCCCGAATTAATTAAAAATTTTAAATTCTTTTTTCACTATGCACTCGGGCAGGCTTTTGAGCACCCGTATGTCAAATTTTGTAGTTCTGCGTTCTGTAGGGACTGAACGTATAGATGCTCAGACAGACAGACATCTTCTTCTATTACTAGCCGCCTTCGGTGACCAGCTGGTTCGTGATCCCTGAAAAATCCGACTTTACGAAACTCCTGCTCGGTGGCGCCTGCGGCGCCTTTTCCCCGTTTCAGGTCTAATAACAGCTTATCGATATATCGTGACAATAGCTTATTGAAAGCGCAGTAAATTCCCGTGCGGTAGCGCCTTCGGCGCCCTCTTCCCTTTTCAATATCTGAAACAGCCTGTTCGCTCACCATGTTATGATCTCTCAAATTTCTGACTTTAGCTAAGTCCCGCTCGGTGGCGACTGCGGCGCCGTATAACATTTTTTAAAAAGATTTGTGTCTGACTTAAGTTAAGTTGTTTGAAATTTAAGATTTTATCAACGTAGCAAAATGGGGCGATATTTCATATAAATATGAACTTTTGGGTTGTTGCATTGGAAATAGTAGCATTAAAATAAACTACGAAATTGATCCCAATAAAATAAATTAATAGATTAGAATAAGATAAATATATCGAACTGAATGGTGGGTAGCCTATTAGGCGAGGATTTCGTTCTGTCAATGTGCCAAGCGTTTGGTCAAATTCATTTCTTTTAACTTTACATGAATATAATATGTCCTGTACAAGAAATGTATGAGAACATAAATAGGATGTGGAACTGAGAAGAGTCCACCTATGCCAACTAGTTTCAATGGTATTTACTGGCAATATGTGTAAGACAAATTCTCATTCAATTCATAAAAATTATTGCTTATATTTTTTTTATGTACATTCAGATTTTTAAAAATCATTTGTAGAAAATACGAGGACATAGATTAATGTTACGCCTAAATTATTCTATACATAAAAAAAGTATAGATTTTCCAGATAGCAACACTAACATTCTTTGTTGTATTATGTTGAAAGTGTGATCATATTAAGTCTTCTGGAAAGTTTTGTCTTCCTGAATTACGAAAAATACTCCAAACATTTCTGTTTTATATTATTTATATCTCTTGTATATATAATTTAATGATTCTCGTGTTATTTTCTGAAGGCAAATTATAGAGTATACTATTTGAACTTTGAAATTCTATTTAATGTTCCTAATTTTCCTAAAAGCGTACTCAAAACATACCAATAGTCAATTTTAAAGCTTTTTAAATCCATTGTTGCGTTACCTTTTCGAAAAATGTTACTATATACCTAGATAACTTTATTGTAATTCATTTTAAAATGTCAATCAACGGTACGTAAATGTACAGTATGTTATCATATACGTGTTGTATATATAGATAATAGCACTACTCGACGGTAGGATATAAAAATTCTCTAGAGAAAGGTATGTGTGCAAATTACCGTTAAACGTGGGAGAATAGGAGACATTTTATACATTTATACGTGAATTGCAAATAAATAAATAAATAATTATATATATATATATATATATATATATATATATATATATTACGTGCATATGGAATGAAATATAACAATATTAAGTATATTTAAATTTTATAAAATAAAAATTTTAAATTTTAAAATTATTTGCATATTCTTTGCTCAAAAGTTTTTATTTTTTTCCTCTAAAATTTAAATTGTTATATTTTAACAATATATTCAAACATATTTTGGTAATGATTTGTAGACTCATTGGTAAGTTAATTTTTTAAATATTTTTATGTTCGAATTCTGAAATTTGCATTAAATTTTCATATTCAAAACTAATATATATATTTAAGAAATATATATATATTAGTTTAAATGTATATATTTATCATTAGTTTATTTTTTGTTTAAATATATATCTTAAATATATATTTAAGAATTAAATCCCCAATTCCTCCACAGATTAAAACAAAAATTATAATATAATATGTTGTTAAACTATAATATTATAAAATAGATGGAAAATTTAAAAATTTAATCATCCGAAAGCATTTTTTTTCAAAATAAATAAATAAATAATAATTAATTAATTAATCAATATATAAAAATCAATCAATTAATTAATTAATATATAAAAATATATTAATTAATTAATTAATTTAAAATTCTTTTTTTTTTTCAATATAAAAATTTTCCGAGGAATTATAAAATACCTGATATTATTATTCCTCAAAGTATATGAATGCAAGTATTCATATACATTGATATTTCATATACATAAGATATTTCATATACATATACATAAGATAGTAATTTACCAAAAGAATTAAAATGTCTAAGAACACTTTTAATGGATGTTACTCTTGATTTGAAATAATACAGTTTGTAGACGAAATAAGGACATAAAGGACCATATATATATATATATATATATACATATATAACAAATTGCAGAAATATATATAACTAATTGCAGAAAATATGAATATTTTACAACAAATAAACGGAAGTTACTGGCTTTTTGCTTTCCAAACTATACACTATTTAAGGTGTTCTAATCACGAAATTAAAAAGACTGTGGAATTTTAATGTATTTACACATTTCAAGATCATCTAAATTCTTTTGGCTATTTTTGCGTTAATGTACAGTTGGTAATAAACGTATCCGAACACTAGCAAAAATTCCTATATAAAAAAAGTAGAGTTAATACTGTTTTGTTGAATAAATCCTTGTCGAATCATGTTCTTAGACTGACTAAGAACGTGATTTGACAAGGATTTATTTAACAAAGCAGTATTAACTCTACTTTTTTTTTTTTTTACTTAACAACCAAAAAGAAACTTGTTCATAATGAATTTAAAGTTATTTTTAATTGTATAAGTGCATAGTAAAATCTTTTTTAAAAGTGTATAGTAAGATTTAAAGCATTGATTTTTCAACATTTACGTGCAAATCAGAAGAAAAATTAAATTTACGCTTTTTGTTTTTGTTCTTCTTCACACTGAGTTTATTCAAATTCATTAAAATGATAATCCAAAACATAAAATGATATATTATGTTTTCATCCGATATATATTTCAGTTTCATTTTTCAAAACCGCTCACACGAAAGTTTTTCTTTTGAATTACTGTAACCCAATTTTTATTTCGTATGTCATAAAGATGCCTACCCTTTTCAAATTATTGAATTTATTATGAAGATGCTATAACATGCGATGTACATCAACCTGTATTATCAAATATCACGCTATTGGTAAAATAACTGTCACAACATTTGTATAAGTAATTAACGCATTAGGTATTGAAAATAGCTAGTATATAATTATGAATTCTAATGCTACGGTTTTCCCCAATTTACAGTGATATTTCAAACGATTTAAATATTAATTTATTTTTATGACTAATGTTTTTGACGAAATAGTTGGCCATTTATAGTGTGTTATTCGTCATTATTTATTCTAAAAAAGTTATGTATTATTTATAAGATGATTAATATATACAATTTGAAAATATATTTAGTATAAGACCCGCATTTAACATGGAGTTCGGGACACAAAATATTGCACGTTAATCCATTAGCTATGAATAAAACTTTCAGAAAAAATATCATAAAATAATACTTGCTGAAATTGTTTGATAATCTTTATTTGACAGACAAAAAATACTTAAACAAAAATTAATTGTTTCTCTTTATAGATTCTCATTTCGTTTAACTTTCGTCGTTTATATTTTCATTTATATTTTCCATTTTTTTAATAAAGTGTTAATAAGTTTTTTTTAGATGTTTTTAACTCATTTTAAGATGTATATAGAAAGTTTTTTATATAAGTTATGTAATCACGTATTAATTTCTTTATGAATTGTGTTTCTAATATCCATGAATGGCTTAATTTGATTTATGTTTATAGTTTATGTACATCATTTCCCTGAAGATGGTTAAAAATTGAATATTAACTGTAACGTTGGAATGTAAATATATTTTGCAATATAAAGATATTTTAAATAGTTTGATAAGCTGAAAAGTATGGTTTTAATATTATTTTTATAATTTAATTTACTATACCATAAGTGGAATATATTTCTTTATAGTTCATGTTAATCAATAATGTTCATAAAAAATTTATTTAAAATGTCCATTGTGTAGTTGAATTTTTTCTTGCCGTGATGCAGATCAGAAATTCAGCTGGTTAAATCGGACAGTGTGCAGATTGAAGGCTCATTCTCGTCAGTTAGCTGGCGAAGAAGAAACATATTAAAGGGATGCAGATTGAAGACTCCGCCGTTCAAAGGCTGTAGAAACATGCAGTGGTCTATTTTAAAGACTTGAAAAAGACGTTGAAGAAAGATCTGTATCCATGCTGGGGTTTGAAACAATAGACGAAAAAGTTGGACATCGGAAAAAGTTCGTCAGAAGGATTCTAGAATATAGAATTTCGTACAGTATATACTAAAATAAAAGGAAGTTGCACTTTGTCTGTAGAAGACTATCGAGACAGTTTACCTCTAATGACATAACATGGTTTATATATATATATATATATTCTCTCTCTCTCTCTCTCTATATATATATATATATAAAGCAAAACGTCCCTTCCTTAGCTATAGCATTGGCGAAAAAACTAAGTTGTTAGTCATTTTCTTGTTAAAAGTTAAGGACCGCTTAAATGCATATAGCCAAAAAAATGTTTCCCCCACTCTAAAGATACATTATACATAAAGACTTTTATTTTAAACAAATATGGCTTTCACAAGTACAGAATAAGCAAAAACAGGGGGCATTTATACTGAGGGCCAAGTAATAAAAGTGTATATTCATCCATTCTGCAGTTGACGGTCGTAATAAATAGATTTTAGAATACATACATAAAATATACGATAGAACGAAACGAAAATGGGCGACATATAACTGATTAATATGAGTCCTTTGCACTGAAAGTTCATAGCAATTTTGAGTTTTCTGAGGAAAGACCATGCTTCCATAGAAAAGTGAAAAATAGTCCAAAAAGTTAACATATGTCAAAGGTTTTTGTTCAGCTCTGGTATAAAGGATGCACTTCAAAAAAAAAAAAAGTGGAACGTGATCCCCTAATTTATGTCTTGCACTGTAACAGCAGGTGAGGGCAAGCATCTAGGTTAGTGCTGGTCGATGAACTCATCGGCTAGACCATACGGCTCAAGATAGCCTGAGCGGGGCTGTATTTTATCCCAAAACGCTCGGATAAAGGCTTTTTCTGAAGGTGACTGGTAGGGTGCGGATTCCGCTTGTCTATAGCGGGCTCTAAGCTTTGTGCTGAAACGATGTCGAGGCTTGTAGTCGGAGGATTTGACGGAGTCAGGAGAAGCAAGGGCCTTGCCCATGTGTCTATTCCGCTGGCAGATAATGTGGGAGGGGGAACGCTTCGGAATTTTCGGCCGCCTAAGAGGTTGAAATTCACTCGTGTGCACTGAGTCAGGGGCGGTCAGGACTTTCTGAGGTGGATTTCTGCAATGGCCAGGATCATAGCCGTTTCGTAGGTTTAGTCCAGTAGGTTTTCTTTTTACGCTGCAATGAGAAAGAAGAATGGTTAGTAGAGGAAAGTCGCGCTTACGACCAGTTCTTGTGCGACATTTGTGCTGAGGGGAGTTTGTTGTAGAAGCGCGGATACGTTTTTCTTCGACGTCCCTGGTAGCACTTAATGTCTCTGAAATTTTCTCATTAACCGGTTGCTTAGGTTGTGTGTGTGGGCATCATTTACGCTGTTACCCCTGAGAGTTTCATGCTCTGTGGCCTCGAAGCTAGGAATACGAGATGAAGAGCACGTTTCTTCAACAGGGTTCGAACCCAATACACTTAGGTCGTCAAAAGTTTACGTGCGTTGTTTGAAAATTCGAACATGATCAATGTTAATAGTAGTAGGTGTGCCATTAAAATCCACAGTTAAATTGTTATTTTCCACGTTTAAAACTTTAAAAGGCCCTATAAACTTTGGTACAAATTTACCTACTCGTTTATCTTTTTTAGAGCTGAGAAAGGGAGATTCGAGGAGTATTTCATCTCCAACTTTGACTTCTAAAACTCGACGTCGAAGATTATAATAATGGGCTTGCTGCTTTTGAGCTTTTTGTAAATTACGTTGTATTCGGATATTGAAACTTTGATATTTTGAGTGATATATGGCGAAATATTCTCATTTACCATTATAACATTTTGAAATGAAGTATTTTTTTTTTTCTGTTTTAGGTATTTTAATGCGTTTAATTGTCAATTATCTTGCAAGGTAAAAAACTGCATTGAAAACAATTTTAGAGAATAGAAACTATTTCAAGGAGAAAAATGTAAAAAATATAACGTAGCTAAGATGCATCAATGTTTAAAGTTGTGCGTCATTCTACTTTTATTATTTTTCGCATTTCAGTCTTTGTAAAATTGTAAATAAATTAAAAAATTAGATTGCAAACTATAAGAATAACCAGAATAATAAAAATTATCTGTATAAATTACTACATAACTATGATAAAAATAACTATTAGTATTTTATAAAGAATGTGAATAAATTAACCAGTATAAAATTAATATAAATATGAAAACAAAGTAGACAGTAAAACCTGTCAAATTGGACACCCCTTTAAGTTGGACACTTTTTCACGGAACGGAATGTATCCATAGGATTAACACACACATTATGTCTAACCTCTATAAGTTGGACATTCAAATGCTGCCCTAAGTTAGACACTTTTACACGATGAGACAGGAAAAAAAAAAGAAATCAGACTTCTATTTTCTCATATTTTTTTAGAAATTTTACTTGTGTCTTGTAGATATAGCTGCAAATATCTAAAACTTATGTTTCTTGTCACAATTTCATTTAAAAATATTACAACTTAAAAAATTAGTAATATATACTTTGTGAAACATTTACTTAAACGTAAATAAAAAATAAAAATAATTATGCACTTTTTTTAGCACAGTGTTGTCATTCTAACTATTTAAAAATTGATTTAAAAATTATAGCTTAAAAAATAAATTTAATTATGAAATATAATGACTATAATATCCTGTTATATGCTTTACAAAAGAAATTAAAAATCCATTCACTCGAGTTTAATTGCTAAACTACATGTTTTATAGAATGTTTTCTTGAAAGCGATGCTTTAAAGTGACTATAAAAAAAAAAAAAAAAAAAAATCGCATGCTTTTATGAATAGGTACTTTTCATTAATAAAATAATTTGCAGGACATGAAAATAAATGTTAAATGAACAAGTTTAACATGCATGTAACTGAAAGTACAAAAAAAAAAAAGATAAAAAATTTTCTTCTCATTAATAATTTCCAACAAATTAATTTTAAAAGGACTTCTTCTTTTCTATTTTATTTATTTATATATATTTTTTTTAACTTTTAAAAGTTATAACATTACTGATATTACTTTTTTTTTTTTTATAAGAATATTTTATAAAGTAACGGTAATATATATATATATATATATATATATATATATATATATATATATATGAGTGAGTGTGTGCGTGTGCGTGTGCGTGTAAACAGTTAAATTTAAGTTTTATGTAAGTAAAAGAATTCAAAACAAAGTGAATTTGAAATTAATTTTTTAAATCAAAATTTACATTCATGATATATGTAATAATATAAAAAATTAAAAAAAATTTTCTTGTAGATTCACATTTAAGTTAATGAAGTAAAGTGTATGCAATTTAACACTCGTCTGGTTTAGTTTTGTTCTTTTCTTGTTAACAAAATGGAATATTTTGCACATTATTTTTCTAATAATATGCAAAATATTTACATATCAAAGGCAAATAGAAAAAAGTTAAAAGTTTTTATGCACATTGGTTAGAATTATTGTTTTCTTTCTTTTTTTTTTTTTTTTTTTCTTTGCTCATTTCATTAACGAAAAAATTAGCACGTAAATATATATATACCAATTTTGTAATATTTTTATGTGCAAGATATCAATCGAACTGAGTTTGATAATAATAACTTTTTCCATGAAACATTACTTCTACATTGCGTTTTTTACCTACAGAATGGTTGTATGCTCATATATGAGAAATAAATACTTTAAGTGGATTCATTATTGCATGTTTTATAAATGCAATTGCTTAATAAATATTAAATTAGAAAATGTGATGTAAACACTACATGACTTAATTTTACACCAATTGGAATATACATATTGTTATGAAAACATTGGCATGTTTTGTGAGGTAAATGATTCATAAATAAACAGGTTCCAACCACGAAAAAAAAAAAAAAAAAAAAAAGAGAAACCTGAAAAACTTCTACTCTATCCACAAAATTCATGATAATAGACTCATATATACTGCCAAACAAATATAATAGCTTTTTCAGGAATGGTTTATTACAGAATCTCTCATTGGCAAATTCATAACTTAGAGTTTGATGAAAATCATTGGAATATAGATACTACTTTTGTTCTGTTTGCTGAAAATTAGAATTTAATCAGTTAAAATTGAGAAAATATTTACTAATTCTGGCCATCCTGAAACAATATTTGCTTCCAAATTTGATCGCTAATATCACCAAGTGGCTAAGTTTCTAGCCAATGCTAATTTTGGTATTGGCATCGATTTTGCGTAGAATTTGGCGACTTGGCGACCGAATATGGCGAAAATTTGTAAATTAAGGTTGCCAAAGTTTGAAAGATCTAACTTGAATAAGAACAGAATTCTGGAATTTTCTGGAAAGATTCATTGTTTTATAGCTCTGAAGTAATTTCTCCAAAAGTTCTATAAGGTCATTGTGCCTAAATGCGATAACCCATAAATGCGACAAAGTTCTTCTACTGAAAATCTAAATGCTTAAATCACAAACTTATAAATTATAATGGAACATACACATTTCAAGAACGGTTCGCGAAACTTTTCATTAAATTTTAAAGGTTTTTTCTAGCAGAATTTTCTTTTGCAGTAAACATTGTCCATTATGGCTTTCCGACGTCTTTTCCTAATTGCGATAAAATATTTTCAAATAGTAACTGTAATTTTATCCTTTCATCTTTCAAGATCAAATAACCACTGTTACGTCATGTGCTTGAATACCCTTCATACCTACCAGAAGAAAAAAAAAAATAATAATACATTTTTTTAAAAAGAGGGGTTTAAAATTTTTATCGCATTTAAGGGTCTGTTTACACCATTTTCCTAAATGCGACAAATTTTATCTCTTAAATGCGGCGAATTTTACAGTTGATATATTAAGGGAAGTTTAAGCATTTTTTTCCTTTTTAACACTTTCCAACAAGGTTTAAAAGTGACTTAGACTTGTCTGTCCCTCTGTCCGTCTGTCTGTCCGCGCTCTAATTCCTGTAGGGACACCCGAAAGTATTCCAAAGCACTGTATTCTATGAGAGGTATTGCTGTAAACCATATTTAATACCTTAACTGTATACAAATCTTAGTGAAATTGAATCATGTTATTCAAGTTCACTATCGGATGTTTCATATATAAAATGGAATAAATACCACCACTAGTTTGTACACAGGGACACTCGAAAGTACTCCAAAGCATTGCGTTCTATGAGAGGTATTTCTATAAACCAAATTTTAATAACTTTACTTTCCACAAAGTTTAATGAAATTGAAATATGTTATTCATATGCACAAAAGAATGCTTTGCATAGAATATAGCATGATTAGCATTAGATTTACAGGGCCACACAAAAATATTCAGTTATATTAAGAGCTGATCATAAAAATTTGCCATAATTTCAATTTCGTTTACATTAAGCGTTTTTAACATTGTCTAACAATTTTCATCTGTGAATATAATTTCAATTTAAGTATCTGTCTGTTCGTCTGTCCGCGCTCTAGCTCCAGTAAATATTTATGTAATTTCTTGAAACTGATATATGTTATTTAAGTTCACTATCGGATGTTCCCTATTGAAAAAGGAGTTAATATGTCTACTGGTTTGTGTACAGAGACACCCAAACCTTTTACAAAGCATTGTGTTCTATGAGAGATATTTCTATAAACCATATTTTAATACCTTTACTGTACACAAACCTTAATGAAATTGAGAAATGTCATTCAAGTTCACTATCGGATGTTTTATATATTAAATGGAGTAAATACCACCACTGGTTTGGGCAGAGAGACACTTGAAAGCATACCAAAGCATTGCGTTATATGAGAATTATTTCTATAAACCAAATTTTGATAACTTTGCTTTCCACAAAGATTAATGAAACTGAAATGTGTTATTCATATGCACAAAAGACTGCTTTCTATAGAATATAGTATGTTTAGTATTAGTTTTACAGAGCAACAAAAAAATATTCAGATACATAAAGAGCTATTAAGAAAAGTTTGCTGGAATTGCACTTTCGTTTACATTAAGCGTTTTTAACATTTTCTAACAATTTTTAAGTGTGAATATAATTTCAATTTGTGTATCTGTGTATCTGTTTGTCTGCCCATCTCTCTGTCTTTCGGCGCTCTAACTCCGGTAAATATTTATGGAATATCTTGAAACTAATATATGTTTTTCAAGTTCACTATCGGATGTCCCCTATTAAGAATGGAGTGAATACCTCTACTGGTTTGTGTACAGGGGCATCGGAAAGTACTGCAAACTATTTTTTTTTTCTATGAGAGGCATTTCTATAAACCATATTTTAATACCGTTACTTTACACAAATCTTAATGAAATTGAAATATGTTATTCAAGTTCGCTATCGGATGTTTCCTATGTGAAATGGAGATAATATTACCACTGTTTTGTGTACAGGGAGACTTACAAGAATTGCGTTGTATGAGAGGTATTTCTGCAAACCAAATTTTAATAACTTTACTTTGCACAAATCTTAATGAAATTGAAAAATGTTATTCATGTGCATAAAGGAATGCTTTTTATAAATACAGTATGATTAGTATTAATCTTACAGGGCCACATAAAAATATTAAGTTACATTATGAGCTATTAATAAAAATTTGCTGTAATTGCATTTTCTTTTACAATAAGCATTTTAAAACTTTCTAACAATTTTTAATCGCGAATATGATTTTAATTTGGTTATCTTTCTGTCCGATTTTCTGTCTTTCTTTCTGGCTCTCGTCCCAAGAGTTCTTAAATATTTTCAGAATTTTGAAAATTTGATATATGTTATTAAAATTCACTGTGGAATGTTTGCTATTTAAAATGCCATTAATATGTCCTACACAACGTGTTTGTGTACAGGGAACTTCCAATGCTTTGCGTTTTAGGACAGACATTTTTATAAATCACATCTAAATAACTTTTTACTGTAAAAATTATAAATAAATTGAAATGTATTTTAACATTCTAAAATAATGTTTTGTATAGAATATGGTATGATCAACTTTCAGATTTACAGAACTACACTAAAATATTCAAATACATTAAGGGATCAATTATAATCTGACGGCTGGATTTTCTTTTGCATTAAGCCTTTTTAACGTTCTTCAACGATGTCTGAGAGCGGTTTTAAATTGAATTAGTCAATCTGTATATTTTTCTGTGCTTCTCTCCTTTGTTTGATAATGCAGGCAAAGAATGTTGAAAGTTATACGATGCAACAAGCACGTACAATTGGAGAGTATTAATAACTAGTGCGTACTGCATGATTTTTCGTTCTTTTTTTAACACTTTCCAGCGAGGTTGAAAAGTGTCAATGACTTCGGTTTGTCTGTCTGTCCGCAGTCGAACTCCTGTAAATTTTCATGGAATTTCTTGAAGCTGATATATCGTATTCAAGTTCACTATCGGATGTTCCCTATTGAAAATGGAGGGAATTCCTCTTCTGATTTGTCTACAGGGACACCCAAAATTTTCCAAAGCACTGTGTTCCATGATAGATATTTCTATAAACCGTATTTTGATACGTTTACTTTAAACAAATTTTAATGAAATTGAAATATATCATTTAAGTCCACTGCCGGATATTCCCCATGTAAATTGAAGTAAATGCCATCACTGGTTTGTATACAGGGACATCCGAAAGTATTTAAAAGCATTGCGTTCTATGGAAGGTATTTCTAAGCACCAAATTTTAATGATTTTACTTTGCCCAAGTCGTAAATATACATATATATATATTATTCATATGCACAAAAGAATGCCTTCCATAAAATACAATATTATTAGCATTATATTTACAGGGCCATACAAAAATATTCAGATACATTAAGAGGTATTGTTCGAAAAATTGCTTGAATTGCATTTTCGTTTACAATAAGCGTTTTTATCACTTTCTAAATGTTTTTAACACTTTCCAATAAAGTTGAAAAGTGTTAATGACTTAGGTTTGTCTGTCTGTCCGTGCTCTATCTCCCGTAAATATTTATGGAATCAGAGTTACACATACACTACTCAGAAAAGAAGAGTTAAACACGGAGTTCCACACTCTGTTATAAAAAGGCAAAGTTACACACACAATTACACACAAACTGTTAATAAAAATGCAGAGTTACACACACAATTACACACAAACTGTTAATAAAAATGCAGAGTTACACACACACTGTTATCAAAAAATTAGCGGTACACACAGCGTTATACACAGCGTTACACACATTGTCAAAAAAAAAAAAGAGATTTACATACGGAGTTACACACACTGTTAATAAAAAGGCGGAATTATACACAGCAAAAAATCAGTGATACACGCAAAGTTACACACATTGTTCAAAAAAAAAAAAAAAAAGAAAAGAAATGAACATTGAATTACACACACTGCTAATAAAAAGGCAGGATTATACACAGACTTACATGCACTGTTAATAAAAAGGCGCTGTTAATAAAGAGTTACACACAGAGTTACACATACAGAGTTACACACACAGAGTTAATAAGAAGGCACAGTTGCACACACACATTTAATTACGTACAGGGTTACGCACACTGTTAGTTACACATAAGTAAAATTACACACGTTTTTTGCTAAAAATCAGCGATACACACAGTGTTACACACACAATGTTAAAAAAAAACTGTTAATAAAAAACAAAATTACACATGGAGTTACACACACTCTTAATAAGAAAGAAGAGCTACACACACACTGTTAATTGCATACAGGGTTGCACACACAGAGACAGTTTCACATAGCGTTACGTACACTGTTAGAAAAGTTCAGAAATACACACAAAATTACACACACACTGTTAAAAAAAAAGGAAGAGTTACACACTGTTAACAAACAGCAGATTTAGACACAAAGTTCCACACACTGTCAATAAAAAGGAAGAGTTACACACACTGTTAAAGGCAGAATTGCACATAGAGTTACACAACATTTTATCTTGAAATAGTTATGCGGTATTAAGTATTTTATAAACTATAAAAAAAGAACGAAAAATCATGCATTACGCAATGATTATTAACACTTTCCAACTGCACGTAATTGTTGTATCTTATAACTTTGAAAGTTCTGTACCTACGTTATCACACAACAAACAATAGTTCTGAAAGGCATACTGACAGACTAATTGAATTCCTAATCATTCTTAAACACTGTTTGAAAGTGTTAAAAATGCTTAACACAAAAGAAACCGTCGCCCTTCGATTGTAATTCCAGCCCTTAATCTATCTGAAAATTTCAGTGTAGCCCTGTAAATTTGAAGATTAACAAAATCATATTTTATACAAAACATTATTTTAGCAAATTAACAATAAATGCCAATTTCTTTATGATTTTACAGTTGAAAATACAGTATGAAAGTTCTTAAATGTAAATTATAAAAATGTATGTAATAAAACGCAACGCATTGGCATTTTTTGCGCGTTCTTGTACATAAACATGTTGTACAGTACCTATTAATGCCCTTTTTATTTGGGAACATTCAATAGTGAATATGAACAACATATATATTTTTTTAAAAATTCAGAAAATATTTCCGGACGCTAAGTGCGGTACACGGACAGATAGACAAATGGAGATTCGGGCACATAGATACAGAAATTGAAAACACGTTAAGACTTAAACAAGAAAGAAAAATCATGCAGTACTCATTGATTAGTAACTCCTTCCAACTGTACGTAATTGTTGTATCGAATAACTTTTAATATTCTTTGCCTACGTTGTGAGGTTGAGACGTTAGAACGTCACCACAGTTGTTTTAATTAAGCTGTATCCAGCAAAGTAGAAAGTAGGGACGGTTAAAATCGCTTCGTCGCCAGTGACTCGGCGAAAGTTCAGGTCGAGTTAGCTTTGTGTCGGCAGGGTGCTGCAATGAAAGACTTAGATTTTGAATTTTAGATAAATTAGAAGTGATTTTAAAAGGACGGATTGAAATGAAGAGAGAGGAGGATGTAGGAAGAAGTATAAAATGGCGATGGTTTTAGTAGATGGGAGTGGATGTTGGAGGATATTATGGTGGATGTCGGAGCATATTATAGTGTGGATATTGGAGTATTATAGTGGATTGTTGAAAGTCTTATTTTGGCGAATATTGAGTAGTAGAAATTTAGAGGAGTGAGGAATAAGTCATGATGAGTGTTAGTACGAGTATTTGCTAGCGCTCGTGAAAGTGAATTTCGATCTGTAGGGAATCCTCTGATCGAAAGTGAAGTCGCAGCAGTGGAGTTACGAGAGCAACCGTCGCTACACCTTCAATTGCTTGCTGGGGTGAGATATTTAAAATAATCTAATTTAATTGTTGATATATATTTTTTGATTGAGTAATACACTGACTGAGCTAGTTTAATTGCCAGGCCACCCTCCCCATTAATCTGCTCAAATAAACTTTAGTTATTGTTAATTCAAGTCTTGTGTTCTCTTACTTATCCATTTAGTGATCTAATTAAGTTAAGATGGAGTTTGCGTCTACGCAAACTTTACAACGTTATCACACAACAGACAGAAGGACTGAAAAATATACAGATAGACTAATTGATTTTAAAATTACTCGTAGGCATTTTAGAAAGAGTTAAAAAGGCTTAACGCAAAATAAAATGCAGCCATTAAATTATAATTACAGCTTTTGTTCTCTCTGAATATTTTAGTGTAGCCCTTTAAATCAGAAAGTTAATCATACCATATTCTATACAAAACATTATTTTAGAATATTAACAATACATTTCAATATTTTTATGATTTTTGCAGTAGAAAAACTTAACTTTCAAAAAATTCTGTCCTAAATCGTAATGCATTGGCATTTTTTTTTTTTTTTGTCCCTGTAAACAAACAAGTTGTACAGGACCTATTAATGTCGTTTTGAATGGGGAACATTCGATAGAGATAATGTTTATAAAAATAACACTCATAAAACGCAATGCTTTCTAATGCTTTTGGGTGTCCCTGTACACAAACCAGAAGAGATATTCACTCCATTTTCAATATGGAACATCCGATAGTGAACATGAATAAAATATATCAGTTTCGAGAAATTCCATAAATATTTACAGGAGTTAGAGCGCGGGCAGACACACGGACAGACAGATGGACAGATACACAAACTGAAATCATATTCATACTTAAAAATGTTAGAAAGTGTTAAAAACGCTTAATGTAAACGAAAGTGCAATTCTAGAATTGTTTTATCAGTAGCTCTTAATATAAATGGATATTTTTGTGTCACCCTGTAAACCTAATGCTAATCATGCTGTATTCTATGCAAAGCATTTTTTTCTGCATATAAATAACATATTTCAATTTCCTAAAACTTCGTGGAAAGTAAAGTTATTAAAATTTGATTTATAGAAATATCTCTCATAGAACGCAATGCTTTGGAATACTTTTAACTGTCCCTGTACATAAATCGGTGGTGGTATTTCCGCCATTTTATACAGAAAACATCCGGTAGTGAACTTGAATAACATATTTCAATTTAATTGAGATATGTCTACAGTAAAACCAATAGAAACACCTCTTATAGAACACAATGCTTTGAAATGCTTCCGGGTGTCCGTGTACACAAACCAGTATAGGTATAAACTCCATTTTAAATAGGGAACATCCGATAGTGAACTTGAATAACATATATCACTTTGAAGAAATTCCATAAATATTTATGAGATTTAGAGCTCGGATAGACAGACAGGCCGACAAACAGGCGGACAGGCAGATACACAAAACTGAAATCATATTCACCCTTAAAAAATGTTAGAATGTGTTAAAAATGCTTAACGTAAACGAAAGTACAATTCTAGACATTTTTTTTAAATAGCTCTTAATGTAACTGGATATTTTTGTGCCACCTGTAAATCTAATGCTAATCATGCTATATTCTGTGCAAAGCATTCTTTTGTGCATACAAATACCATATTTAAATTTCCAAAGACTTGGTGGAAAGTAAAGTTATTAAAATTTGATTTATAGAAATATCTCTAATAGAACGCAATGCTTTGGAATACTTTTGAGTGTCCCTGTATATAAATAGGTGGTGGTATTTCCTCCATTTTATACAGGAAACATCCAATAGGGAATTTGAATAACATATTTCAATTTCATTAAGATATGTCTACAGTAAAGGTATGAAAATATGGTTTATAGAAATACCTCTCATAGAACACAATGCTTTCGAATGCTTTTGGGTGTCTTGTGCACAAACCAGTAGAGGTATAAACTCCATTTTCAATAGGGAACGCCCGATAGTGATCTTGAATAACATATTTCAATTTCATTGAAATATGTCTACAATAAAGGTATGAAAATATGGTTTATAGAAATACCTCTCATAGAACACAATGCTTTGAAATACTTTCGGGTGTTCCTGTACACAAACCAGTAGAGGTATCATATTCACCCTTAAAAAATGTTAGAATGTGTTAAAAACGCTTAACGTAAACGAAAGTACAATTCTAGCCATTTTTTTTAATAGCTGTTAATGTAACTGGATATTTTTGTGCCACCCTGTAAATCTAATGCTAATCATGCTATATTCTGTGCAAAGCATTCTTTTGTGCATATAAATACCATATTTAAATTTCCAAAAACTTCGTGGAAAGTAAAGTTATTAAAATTTGATTTATAGAAATATCTCTCAGTGAACGCGATGCTTTGGAATACTTTTGAGTGTCCCTGTACATAAACCGATGGTGATATTTCCTCCATTTTGTACAGAAAACATCCTATAGTAAACTTTAATAACATATTGCAATTTCATTAAGATATGTCTACAGTAAAGCTAAGAAAATATGGTTTGTAAAAATACCTCTCATAGAACACAATGCTTTGAAATACTTTCGGGTGTCCCTGTACACAAACTAGTAGAGGTATGAACTCCATTTTCAATAGGGAACGTCCAATAGTAATCTTGAATAACATATATCAGTTTCAAGAAATTCCATAAATATTTACCTGAGTTAGAGCGCGGACAGACAGACGGACGGACAGACGGACGGACAGACAGACAGACGGACAGACAGACTGACAAACCGATGTCATAAACACTTTTCAACCTTGTTGGAATGTGTTAATAACAGTTTTCAACCTTCTTTGGAAAGTGTTAATAACATTAAAGTAACTCCCATGCATTAAATGCATTATCGCATTTAGGGAGTTTGAACATCGCATTTAGGATATAGTACCTTAAATGCGACAAAAATTTTCTAAATGCGACGCTGGTACATATTTTCATAAATTACTGATATTTTTTTAATTTCTTGAAAAAAAATGACTCAAAACACTAGTTTAGAACTATGAGTATAATATTCAACCATTTTTTCTTTCTTTTCATAATTATTTGTTTACTAAAATGTCATAAGTTTCCTAAATGCGATAAACTTACCAAAAATCACGTCGCATTTAGGCACAATGACCTTAAATGGCAAACAAGAGTAAAACAAAATAACGTGCATTCGTCGTCTAGAACCTGCTAATATATTGAGAATTACTTTCTATACTCAAACATGTCGGCAATTTTCATAACATCATTACGTGTTTTATCTACGTGCTGAATATTCATTAAAATGCATTCGTCGACTAGAACCTGTTTATATCTTTAGGAATTACTTTCTACACGCAAAAATGTCTTCAACTTTCATAACAAAATCATTACTGGCTCTATCATTAGCTTATTTTGAAATATCTATGATGATAGGTCATATATAATGGCCAAACCTTTATTTGCCCATTTTGAATATAATTTTCGTAAATATCTTCAAAAGGAAAACTCACAGAAAGACCAAAAAACGAGGTGCGCAACTAGATGTTATAAAAAACCTATATACTAATTTTTAATGTTCTGCGTCCATCCTTTTTTGAATTATGCAAGATACATACACACAAACACACATACAGACGTCGGGAAAAATCATGTAAAATCTCTGGCATCTCTAAAACGAGAACTCGCATTAAGACGAAACTTGCAGGTGTACAACTAGATATTGCAACAGTTACAAATGTAAATTTGCAACATTCTACGATGACCAGTTTTTGAGCTATGCGAGATATAAAATTCATTTCGTAAATCCGAATTACAACACTTCCTTATACTTTCTAAATATAAAGACATCTGCTATTGATTAAAACTTATACAATGTGTGTTATGCTTAAGGTACAATTTATGTTTTGATTTTTTTGTTATCAGGTATTATTTACGCTGTGTTTTCTAGTGAAACTAAAGTTGATACTTGGTTAATAGACTTGTAGACTTTTGTAATATTCTGTAAAAGTGTGAAACTTTTAAGTCTTTGCAAAACATATCATTCATTCACGGACAATTCACGGACCCCGAGTGCGTAACAATATGTTTTAATAGTAAACTACAAGGTATTAAATAGAGGTTTCTCTTTAAAATAGAGCTTATAAAAATTAATTTAAAATTGTAAATGTTGTCAGCTATGTATTATACATCATTATATTTTCCACTAAAATTTTACATTCTTTATAACATACAATTCACAGTAGAAATTATATTTTAAACATTGAATAATTTATTTAAAGTATAATACCTTTACAGCACAAACAAATTTTTTACTTAATTTGACAAATTACACACATAGATTTCTATTTGGACGTATAAATCAAAGACAAGTAAAACCTGAGAATTTCTAAGTAAAAAAAAAAAAAAAGCTAAATAGCACGTCTAATTAAATATATTCATATGGACTTAGCGAATACTAAAATGTTATTACATATGCCAAATTATCATCAACATAAAAAGTACTTAATAATTTTATTCAAGAATTTTGCTATTCATGTTATTTAAGAGAAGGTATATAATCCTGTTATTGTTTAAAAAATATTTTCTCATTATTAGCTTTAATTTGACTTGTTCTTCACATAAAGTTAATTAGTTACTCAAAAGTTTTAGAAAGTTAAACAAAGGATATTTTTGTCACTTAAGTGAGTGTTTGGAATTACTTTGAAACACCATTTTTTTACAAGTGGAATAATATAGCATTGTTAAAAGTCTTAACAATAGTTATTTGCTATAGAATTCATAATTAAGGATTTCTGTCAAAACAAAATTACTTTATATGTGTTTTCAATGCGTAAAATTAGTTATTTCTTATATTACTGTACTTTTATATAATAGAAAATTGATTTATTTTATTTTATTTTTCATGGATAATTACATTTTATAAAGAATATTACGAAGATTGACTTGTAAAAAAATAAATAAAGAGGTGAATGATAGTTTACGAAGGGTAACGAGAAAGTAAATTTCTCAGAAATACTTCAGGGAGGCAGAAAAAAAAAAAAAAAAAAAAGCGTAGCGTACCTCATTGAGAAACTTATGAATGTACAGGAAGAACAACCTCAGGCCTAGTCTGTACTAGTCGGCTGATTTCCCGTCAATTTTTTACTTTCTCTTACCCATAAGGTAGAGAAAGTATTGTTTTTGGGTCAAATTTTTACTTTCTCTTACCCATAAGGTAGAGAAAGTATTGTTTTTGGGTCAAATTTTCGAACGCGAGATTTTGTTATATTTACACGTTTTGAGGTCCCCTGAATACGAAAATCATGTTTTTAGCAAATGGTCTGTGTGTATGTCTGTGTGTCTGTATGTCTGTGTGAGCGTCTGTGTGTGTGTCTGTATGTGTGTCTGTCTGTTATCAGCATATCTCAAGAACAAATTATGGCAGAAGTTCAAACTTGGTATTCTAAATGTGTATCATATAGGGACGCTACAGTAAGCTTTTCGTTAAGATCAAGGAAATGGTTCGTGTACAGGGACAATCAAGAGAATTCTAATACATTACGTCTATAGGGGAAATTGCAGGAAAGTAGAGTTTAACGTCTATAGACTGCACTAAACCAAATGAAACGAACATATATTTTTTGTAATAGAGATAGTTAACTGGGAAATTTTTTTTGTGCATGTAGGAGCCTCGCCTCCTCCCCTGGGGGGGAAGTCCCCCCTCGAGGGGAGTAAATTTTCATGATGGGTATCATTCAAAAGAGCTTCCGAATACCTTTAAAACGAATGGTTGAACTATAAATCTGTGATAATTTAAAACAAAGTTATAGATTTTTTTTTAATTTTAGCAAAAAAAAAAAAAAAAAACTTAGAAAAAAAAAAAAAAAATAGTTTTTTTTTTTTTTTTTTTTTTTTATTGAGAGTAAAATGGACTTTTTTTGGATGTTTAGTGTTACACTACCTCTCTAATATGGAAATCGTCTGCATTATCATAAAAAATAATTTTTTAAAATAATAATTTTAATAAATTATTTTTTAAAAACAGAATTATTTTTTAATAACCGAATTAAATTCTATATAAATGTACATGCATTAATGAAACGGGGGGTTACACAGAACTAATTATCGTATAAAACTCTTCCGAAGCCTAATTTCAATTGTTTAGCACAGGTTTACATGACAGTTCTCGTTATCTTACCTCTTAATCTGCAACCTGTTTTTATAGTATTAAATATCAGGGTAAGAGAAAGTCGTGTGAGTGACACACCTGGTTATTTTTAAAGAGAATGGAAAACCACCTTCCATCAATGAGTCGGGTAAAGGTAATGATGGCGAACTTCCTGTTCTGTAAATACTAATGGTGAAATATGAAAGTTCCCTGTGAATTTACATAATGAGAAACTCTGAGCCGAATTCGTAATTTGGTTAAAGACCAATAAAATACTTGAAGGGAAATGGAAGTCACGTTCCTCTGATGTTCAGATGCGGACAACCATGTGAAAATACAATGGCGAGCATCCTGTCATTTAAATAGCAATGATCAAACAAATGTGATACTTTCATAAGGGGTAACAAGTGTGAGAGTAAACACAACCTACCTGCGTTTAAAACCCCATTTTGCCGAAATTTAGCGCTTCATATATACCATTAAAATACACTTCCCAGAAATAAGTAGAATCTTATATTTTTCAGAAGTTTCATTTCTTATAATATCTTTTGTAAAGAACTTCTCACTTTTAAGAATTTGTTTTTTTCTCATTTAACTATTCATTTAAATTTTTACATTACTGTACATACAATTAATGAATTTTCTAAAATAGAATGTTCTAAAATTCGAAATGTCTAGAAACTGTATAACATTAACTGAATTATTAACTAAATATAATTATCATAATGACTTAATGAATAAATGAAGAATAAACAAAACAATTTAGCTTTAAACAAAAACCAATTTTAAACAATTTCCTTTGACGGGGATCGAACACATAGCCTCTGGTTTTGTAGCCTGATGTTCTACCTCGGAGCTTACCACAGAGTTTACAAACAGAAAAATTTACGTTATAAGCGAATAAAATTAATAATTAAATGAAAAAAAAAAAAAAAAAAACTTGAAACTGAGAAGTTTCTACTTGCAGCTGTGTCATATTATAAGGAATAAAAATTCTCAATAAAAAAATCCATCTTTTTTTTTTTTTTTTAGTTCCCCATCATACTATAGGTATGGGGAACTTAGGTAATCGTGAAAATTTTCGACCTCGGTTTTTTGACTTTTCTACACGTTTTCAGGTGTGAGGAATCCGAAAATGACAAAATTTCTATGGTGTCTGTCTGTAGGGTGTCTGTTAGTGTGTTAGTGTGTTAGTGTGTTAGGCTGTTAGTGGGTCAGTCCGTTAGTTTGTTAGTCTGTGTACACGATATCTCAAGAACAAATTGTCGCAGAGAGGTCAGATTAGTTTTAAAATATTACTTTCGACACTGGCAAGAACCCTATTCATTTGCAACATTCGAATTTAAGAACTTCGTAAGTTATTTGAAATTTACGATTTTCTTAACATGGGAGAATAGGACAAAAATTCACTTAAACTTGCATTAAATGGAAACATTTTACTGTAAAAAGATCAGACAAGTTTTAAAATATCCGTTTTGATGCCGGAATAAACATCAGTAACTATAAATATGCTACTTTGAAAATTTCGCAAGTTATTGGAAATTTACGAATTTCTTAACATGGCAGTATAGGGCAAAATTTCACATAAACGTCAATTTTGAGAGATATTTTCATCGTAAAGATGTCAGACTTCTTTTGAAATATTATTTAGGACACGGGCATGAATATTAATGACTATGAATTTTCTAATATAAAGATTTCGTAAGTTATTGGAAATTTACGAATTTCTTAACATGGCAGAATAGAGAAAATTTCACATAAACGTCAATCTTGAGGGATATTTTCATTGTAAAGATGTCAGACCACTATCGAAATATTATTTAGGATACTGGCATGAATATCATAGACTATGATTTTTCCAATTAAAAAATTCGTAAGTTATTTGGAATTTACGATTTACTTAACATGTCAGAATAAGGCAAAATTGAGCACAAACTTCCATTTTGAGGATCCTAAATACATTAGACAACTTCAAAATTACGTTTATGCTATTTGTTTGAACATAATTGAATACAAATATTCTAATAGGAAAATTTCGTAAAATATTCGTAATTTACGATTTTATCAACATAGCGGAATTTTAAATTTTTCATATAAATATGAATTTTGAGGATTATTGCATTGGAAATAGTAGCATGAAAACTAAACAACGGAATTGACCCTGATAAAATAAATTAATAGATTAGAATAAGATATATATATCGAAGTGAACGGTGGATAGCCTATTAGGCGGGGATTTCATTCTGTCACTGTATCAAGCTTTGGTCAAACTCATTTCTTTTAACATGATTATAATATGTCTCGCATTAGAAATTTCTGAGAACATAAATATGATGGGGAACTGAGCAGAGTCCGCCTATGCCAACTAGTTTTTTTTTTTTTTTTTTTTTATTATAATTTTTATTATTATTCTGAGAAGATCTTACTTATTTTTGAAAAAAAAAATAAAAAAAAATAAATAAAAATCTGCTTATTTTTGAGAATTGTTTCTTAACAGTGTAGATTATTCAAGAGGTTTATAAAACAACAGTATTTTTGTAACGCTTTTCATGAAATTAAATCTTTAGTAACTATACTTATTTTTACTTATATTCCCATTTTTAAGAAAGCAACGGCTCTCCCATTTCTTTCTCTTTTTTATTTATTTATTTATTTATTTATTTATTTATTTTATTTATTTATTTATTTTTTTTTTTTTTAGAAAAATCTTTTCATAAAGATATGAGGAGGCTCATCTTCTCATTTTTAAGTAGTTCATTTTTAATTTTTAACAGTTTACATTTTTTTTAATACTTGAAAAATATATATTTATACTTGAAAGCCTACTTTATATTCTATCTAATATTATTAGTGGTTTTAGCTTTACTTTACCTTTTGTCAAAGAAATAAAACTTTTATTCTTATTGGATGCATTGTTGTGTAATTTGTTTGAAATTTCTCTCTGTTTTTCGTAAATTACATTTAAGATAAAAATTTTGAGCTTTGTCGGAGACAGCAAAATTCGTTTTATTCTGCTATTTAATGAAATATTTTTAATGAAAGATATTTTAAGTAATGCTGCATTAAATTATTAAGTATTATGAAATAATAGTTGGATATCTTAATTGGAATATATATATAACAAATCATATGAATATCCAACAACAGTAATATGCTCGAATTGTTATTTATTTACAACTATAAACGGTTAACTTTACAAATGTTTACCAAACAAATATATACATAAGGCGTTTTTTAGAAAATTCAAAATATAAATCCGTAATGAATAATAAATGTTTATAGATTTTCTATTTATTTGTCTTTCATTGTTGGTTGCAGTTAACTTCAAAAATCTTATTGCATATGTAATAATATTCTAAAGAAAAATTTTAATAACATATAGATTGTATTCAGTTTTAAATATTATATGTAGAACAAGATAACGTGAAATGTGTTGCGTATAACAAAGAATAAGCAAACTTTTACTTAATAATTATGTTTTAGTTTAACACGTAAACAGATTTGGTAAAATTTCAAAAAGCAAAATTTTTACAGTTTTAATGTATTAGAAAAATGATAGTTAATTATTGACATTAGATAATTTGTAAAATTAAAATTGTGCTTTTCCTTAGATCATCATTGTGTAATGTGAAATGAATAGGGAACTATTGTATATTATGTATTATTATATAAATTCACCCTTTCTCTTCTCACATTGTACAATGGCGCAGAGGTTGTTTAATTGAAACGGTTGTTTAATTTTGAAAAAGACATTTCCATATTCATAAATTTTAATAAGTTCATCTGAAATTCAAAATGTAATAGATATTCTGATATTTCTTCCTATAAAACATAAGCATTAAATTATTCTTTAAAATTAATACTAATCCAATTTCATAATCTTCGATATAAAATAATTTAAAAAATAATAAGCAAAATATGCTATGTGGTTTATATATGATTAATTTACTGAATTCGGATAATCTATGCCTGTACATTCAATGATAAAAAATGATTACTTTTCAATGTCTAGACTTTTTCGTGCAATTAAAGTACACGACAACGAGAAATGGTTTGTTTATATAATTACACATCATCTAAGCTTCGTGTTATAATACTTGAAACAAACACGCTATATTATAACTATCAAAATTAACATCGATTTATTCTTTTGCAATGTGTGCTACCATTTCCTTAAAGAAAAATATATTCTGAAAACATAAATTATATTTAAACGTGACATAGATATATGTTTTTTCTAAAGTGCAGTTTAGTTTTTTGCACGTAAATATAATGCCTTTCTCTCCTTGAAAGCTTTTGCAATAAATAATAAATGGATTGTTTATAAAATTAAGATGATTTTACTGGGGTAATTTATCTCGTTCTCTTACATTTTGTTTGTCCAAATCAATATTCTGAATTTAATAATGAATAAATCAAACGTAAGGAAAATATATCTTTGGTAAATAATATGCTTTTAAAAGAATTATAAATTTAGTGTTAAGAATTTTCATTTTATGCAGTGTTTATACTAGTAATCAAATATGCCAGCTACCTTTTTTGACAATATTAAAGTAACAATTCTTAAAATAATTATTACCTGATTATTTTGAATTTATTCTGTAATTAAATGATTGTAACGCAGGGTTCTCAACAGTCAGCATTTCGAATAAGGTAAAGCTAGGAGAGATTGCGCACATAGTAGATCAGCGGGAAGGAGTAGATTAAACTGAGCGTTCAAAACGTTTTTGCAATACTTACGGTATTTCTTTGTCGTATTATTGTTAAGTTTCTAGAACATTTTGTGATGTTAGGGATAGCTAAATTTTTCTCTTTGTTTATTCGAAGACTTTATCTCAGATTTTAAAGTGTATAAATTCACCATGCTGATTTCACTTAATTGCATAACGGCCAAAAGTTACCGATGATATTACGCAAATTCTGCAACATTGCATAAAAATGTTTATGGAAAATTCTTACGTAGGAAGCTATGTGCATTAAATTTCTGTGCAAGAGAATGTGTGTTATACAGCGTGAAAGAAATCGATGGTGTTATAAAAAGTATATGTATATAAAAGTTTCCTTAACGCCGCAGTGTAATTAAATGTTTTAGTATAAACATGAAAAGTTTATAATTACGCAATTAGTTTTTTCCATTAATGACAAAAAAAAATTAATCCTTTTAATAATGTTAAAATTATTTTATCATTTTAAAACTCACTGTTAAATTACATAAATAAATGTTTATAAAAAAAATAAAATAAAACGCTTTAATATTTTGGAATACAATGTTTAAAAGTTATAATAGTAATATTATTTTTTTTTTTTTTTTTAACTATTCGTAACATTTTGACATAAGCGTAAAAAATATTATTGCAAATTGTAATATTCCTTCACTAGTAAGATAACGTATTAGAAATTTTACTCTAATTATATCCTCTATTTTCAATGAAAATTAATTGCTAACTTTATTAAAGCAATTTTTAGCTAGAAAAAAGCGTATGTTTACTCAAAATAGAATTTACTCAAATTACTGCACTTAGTTTAAAATAATAATAAATGAGTAGTATTATGGAGATTGAAGTATAAGTAGTTATAAAAAGTAAAACAGTTTTTCGCCAAAACAATTTAATAAGAATGATATCATTTTTCTTTTTCTTTTTCTTCTTCTTTTTTTTTTTTTTTTTTGACCTATTGCAACAATTTAAAGAGTGTTAATCCCTTAATTGCCACAATAAAATATTTTTATATCTCATTTATTTAACTTACTAGTGGATAAATTACAGTTGACATGCGAATTTGTTAACTACTGGACTAGATTAATTCATATATAAGCTTTCAATTTTTCTTGGACGGACATTACTGATAATTCCTCGAAAAAAAAAAAGAACGTTCATGTCATAAATGTGTTTTTTAAGTGGAAGGATAATTTCAATCCGCTGACTTTCTAATGAAATTCGAAGATCTAAAATTACTGAAGGAAATGTGATCAAACGCTAAACTGCTGGTTCGATAGGAGAGAGATCTGATGCAAAATCAGAGTTGTTTTATAGAGATCGAAGACTCATAATCCCTCTTACTGTTCTACTCATAATGACTGCTGCTGAATTTGCTCGTAATTTTTAACGAAAAGTTGAGATCCACATTTAAGCATATTTAAAATAATTAACAATATGTTAAAATGAATAAAAATCCTGTAATACTCAATAAGCATTTAATGGGGGGGGGGGGGGACGTCTGTGTTAAAGTTGAATAAAGATAATATTAAATGGTAAAATGTTGCATTTTCGGATGAAAAACCTTTTATTCTTGATTAACCAAATGGTTTTAACAGTTACTGGCGCGATCTGAAGATAGCGAAAGACAGAGCAGATTTTTTAAATTCAGATATAAGTCGGGTATTTTAAAGATGGATCTATGGTGCTCTGGGGAGCTGTTTCTACTGAAGGCAGAAGGAATTATTAATTTTTTCTGTTATTATGGAATATCCGCAAATTTTAAACGTGGAATTCTCAGATTTTTCTTAGATTTTTGGGGGGTAATAATATTTTTTTCAACAAGACTTACATTATGGCTCTACTTCCAGAGCATTAGGAAATAGTTTGAAGAAAGAAACTTCTGTATTATTGCCTTTCCTGTGGCTTAAAAGTTAAAAAATCCTTAACTTATCGTATTAGAAAAGTGCGTGTAAGTGGAAATCAATTTTAAATAGTTTCAATGTATTCAGAATATCACCTATGCTGTATGAAATGGTATTGAAACTGAATATTAACAAAAAATGTATATATATATATATATATATACCAGAGAGAATGTCTGACTGTTTCACCCTAAAAAGCGACCCCATAAAATATTAATTTAAATAATAACTGAAAAAAATTACTAAGATTCGAGCTGTCCTTATAATTGTGAACGCCTGAAAAATCATCATTTTTTTTTTTTTACCGTATTTAAAATTTTTTAAGAGAGAAAAACGGTAAAACTTTTTAAATATATAGTCTATTAATGAAATTCAAATTAATAAAATACATATTTGTTTAAATAATAATGTTCAGTGTTTAGTTAATCTGTAAAAGCGGATGTCCTTATAATTATGAGAACCAGTGTATATAAAAAAAAGGCTTATTCATGTCCACAATTTATTTGTTTTTGTACATGCATACAAAGTTCATAAATACACAACTAGTTTTCTTTATTTACCTAAAAAAATATAATTAATCCTTTCTATAATAAAAATATTTATAATTTTAAAAATTAATATTAAATTAATAAAATCTATAAATATATGCTTTTTTAAAACATACGATGTTTAAAAGTAACATCAGTCAAAATTTTAAGTAGTTGCATATATTCGTTAATGTTTGATTTTATGCTTACTGTGAGGGAAAAAAAAAATCTGGTATGAAAAAATCACACGACAACGACACCGACTATTACACATATTATATGCACTTTTTGAAGATAATGTGATAATAAGACATAGAAATGGCCTAACAAAGTGGATAACTAAAATTTTCCGGAAAGAGAAAAATGAGACACGTGTAAAGACATATAAAATAGAATTTACATAGCGAGTTAAAAAATAAGAAAATAATAATCGGTGAGAACATTTCTTGAAGCACCAATTTCCGAGATCTAACACTGACCTACCTAATGAGGGTAACTGTCAATTTTTTTGTAATAACTGCGTAATACATGAGAAAGGATATATAAAATGGGTTTATGTAGCAATGTTCTAGAAAATCGTTAGAGCTGTTTTCGAGATAGCGACTTTTACCAAAACTCGGCATACTTAATTGTTGACAGGAAAAGAACAATTTCATAAGAAAGCATATATAAATGGGGATTAATAAGGCGAGTTTGACAAAAAAAAAAAAAAAAAAAAAAAAAAAAACATAAAACCGTTTTTGAAGGAACGCACTTGCGAGACCTGAAATGAAGTCCCATTTCCGTTTCGCCAATTTTCACCAAAAATTGGAAACAACATCTGTACACCAGATTTGTCTCAATTCTGAATTCTGAAGTTTCGTAGTTCTATCTTAATTAGTTTCGGAAATATAATAGTCAGAAAATTCCCCATGTACACACACACACTGACCAATTTCCCAAAACCACTTTTTTTGGCTCAGAAGATTTTAAAAAATATGTAAATCGGTGAAAACCCGATATCGAATTTATAGACCGATTATAATAATTCCATTACCTACTGTAGTCAGACAATGGAACTAAAAAAATATATATATGATGTATGTGAAAAATATATTTCTGTAATTTCTCATACTCATTTACTTGTATGATGATGTATTCGAAAATTAATTCTAATTATAATCTTTTCAGTCAGGGAAAGTTCTATTGCTAACTTTATTAGATAAAGAAAAATCGTTTGCTAAAATAAAACGTACTCATGGTTAAAATAGACCTCTCAATAATGATCCTAAATTATAGACATTTTTATTCCTGAATTTAGTTTATAGGAATGATAAATGAATTGCATTATGGGGATTGAAGTAAAAGGAACTATAAATGGCAAAACGGATTTTCGTTGAAGATATTTAATGAAAAGTATTTCATTTCTTGGCATAAAGGAATAATTTAAAGACATTGAATCATTTGATTGCATGAAAAAAGTTAAAATTACAACAAAACTTTAGAAAATGAAATAAGTTTTACAAAATTCTATATTTTAATTAAAGTTAATATATTGCAGCATTCTATTATTTTGTTACACAGTTTAATTAACTCATTACGAAAAAAAAAAAAAGAAAAAAAATCTGATAAAGCATATAATGTACAATGCAAGTTCCTTTTACATCGAATAAAATATTTAAAAGTTAGATATTTAAAAAAGGGGGACATTAAATGTTAATTAAAGAAAATTAAGGAAAATTTAAAAGTAATTATAAAAAAAAAAGTAATTTAAGCATTATTACTTCTAAGCAGAGCTGCCAACATTCTATTTATTCCGTTAAGATCGGTGATATACACTAAATTTCAACACAATTTTTCTTGTAAGGTAGTTTTCAACGACATGCAATTATGATTAAATAATAAAAAAAAAAATTATTCATTGTAAAAAGTGACGGTGAAAAAAAGGCGGGTTATAACAATGTGACTGAATAAATTTAAAAAACGGCAGCTTGTCTTATTAATAAGAAATTTTGAACGACTAATTATGTAACTTTAAGATTAAAGTCTACTTTTAATGAAAGGATCTGCATTAAAAATTTTAACTATATTAAATTGTTGAAAGCGTTTCATTCACTACCTACTGTACAAATCGATTATTCGTGAAAACTGAAGTTAATTTTATAAATAAACGCTAAATATTTAAGTAAAAGTTTATATTTTCAAAATAAACCCTGTATCCTGTAAATGTGTACTTGAATAAGATTCTCACTAAGTTAGTTTTTCTTTTTTTTTTTTTTTAAATATAAAAACATTTTTGGAAATATTTTCTAAAGTAACAGTTTTTGGATTATTCACATGTTATCTGAGATGTTAATAATTAAAAATAAATAAAAAAATAAAGTAAAATAAAATAACTAGCGACCTTTGCAAACTATTGCTGTGGTAAATATATAGAAAATTTACTGCTTTTAAATAATTGAGCTATGTTCTCAAAAAAAAAAAAAAAAAAAAAAAAAAAAACTAGTTGGCATAGGTGGACTCTGCTCAGTTCCCCACTATATTTATGTTCTCATAAATTTCTAGTGCGAGACATATTATAATAATGTTAAAAAAAATGAATCTGACCAAAGCTTGATACAGTGAAAAAACGAAATCCCCGCCTAATAGGCTATCCACCGTTCACTTCGATATATTTATTTTATTCTAATCTATTCATTTATTTTATCAGGGTCAATTCCATTGTTTAGTTTTTATGCTACTATTTCCAATGCAATAATCCTCAAAATTCATATTTATATGAAAAATTTACAATTTCGCTATGTTTATAAAATCGTAAATTACGAATAATTTACGAAATTTTCCTATTAGAATATTTGTATTCAATCATGTTCAAACAAATATCATAAATGTAATTTTGAAGTTGTCTAATGTATTTATGATCCTCAAAATGGAAGTTTATGCTCAATTTTGCCTTATTCTGACATGTTAAGTAAATCGTAAATTCCAAATAACTTACTAATTTTTTTAATTGGAAAAATCATAGTCATTAATATTCCTGCCAGTGTCCTAAATAATATTTCAAAAGTAGTCTGACATCTTTACGATGAAAATATCTCTCAAAATTGACGTTTATGTGAAATTTTGCCCTATACTACCATGTTAAGAAATTCGTAAATATCCAATAACTTGCGAAATTTTCAAAGTAGCATATTTATAGTTACTGATGTTCGTTCCGGCATCAAAACTGATATTTTAAAACTGGTCTGACATTTTTACACTAAAAAGTTTTTATTTAATGCTCCTTTAAGTGAATTTTTGTCCTATTCTCCCATGTTAAGAAAATCGTAAATTTCTAATAACTTACGAAGTTTTTAATTTCGAAGGTTGCAAATGAATAGAGTTCTTGCCAGTGTCGAAAGTAATTTTTTAAAACTGTTCTGACCTCTCTGCGACAATTTGTTCTTGAGATATCGTGTACACAGACTAACAAACTAACGGACTAACCCACTAACACACTAACACACTAACAGACACCCTACAGACACACACCATACAAATTTTGTCATTTTCGGATTCCTCACACCTGAAAACGTGTAAAAAAGTCAAAAAACCGAGGTCGAAAATTATTGGAATGATACATATTTGTTTGTGAATTGCAAAAGTTATCATGAAGATTATTTTCATAGCAAACATCTTGGGACTTTTTTTAAATATCATTCATGATACAGGAATGAACATTTTTGACCATCACCATTCTATATATTAAAAGTTTCCTAAGTTATGTGAAAAAACAAATGATGTTGCAGAATGGGTAAACGTTTTAGATAAAATGGATTATGATTTTATTGCATTGAAAACTAAATTCGAAACTGATACTGATAAAATTAACAAGGAAATTATGATAAAAACTATGTATGGAGATGGAAGAGGTAGCATTGTGTGTGTGACAGAAAAAGGGGAAATTTTTCAGTCGATGACAGTACCAGATGGTCGACTGCGTCCTGTTGGTAAATACAATATATTCTATAGCACAAATTTATGTGTAGAAATACATGAAGAAAAACTGAGCCGAATCAATCTATGCTAGCCAACTAATTATTTTTTAGGTATTAATAACTTATTTCAATATTAAAAAGTATATTTTATCTGTTTAGCATTTATTATTAAATTAATTGATATATTTTATTTTATTCTTAAAATATATTGAATATTTTGTAACAATTAATTAAAAAATACTAATAATAAATAAATATAAATAAATCTAAATAAAATTAATATGAATAAATAAATAAATAAAAATAGGCGTTTCAAAATAGTGTAAAGTTATAGCAAACAAGAAAGAAAAATAATAGTTTTTATTTTATTATTATTATTGTTGTTTTTTTCTTTTTGTGTGTGTGTGTGCTATGCATATATGTGTTTATTTGTAGGATAATAAGTTAGCAAAATAAATGCAAATATGTCATTTTCTTCTCAGTGAAAATTCATTGCTAACTATTGAAAAAAAAAAAAAAAAAATCTAGCTATAATTAAACACACTTTTACTCAAAATAAGTCTATGAAGAATGGCCTTTAATTATAGAAATTTTTATTCCTGCGTTTAGTTTAAAGGAATGATAAATGAATAGCATCATGAGGATTGAAGGGATGATAGTTATAAATGATGAAACTGATTTTAGCTGATGGAATACAATGAGAATTATTTCGCTTTTTGTCATAATGCAATGATATATATATTTTTTTTAAGTGAATCATTCGCTGTCTAAAGAAAATACTTTTATGTAAAAGAATTTTTTTTGTTAAACTTACAACCGAATTTCAGATAATAATATGTTGCTGTTTAAAATTTTAAGCTTTTAACACCTTTACATGCCGAGGAATATTTACGAAATTCGCTTCAAAGTGCCACCGTTCTCTTTCAACTCTGACATGAGTAAATCTTTCAAAAACACTGTCAAGGTCACTTTAGAGTTTATTTTATTGCACTGTTAAACCGTGTCAGTAGTTTCACTGGTATCGTTCTTCGAAATAACGTATATATACGTCCGTGGCAGTGAAATGGTTAATTAAAAATGTTATACTTAAAAACTGACTACAATATTTTGCAGGTATGTTAAAGGCTCATACAGGTATTTCGAAGAAAATAAAAGTAGCACGCTTCATTCGGTGAGTTTTAAGTTTTATTATAGTTAAAGAAGACAACTTATTAAAAAAAAAGAAAAAGTGCTTGTGTTGAGGGTTTCTTCATTTTTCTTTTCTTTTTCTTTCCTTCTTTTTCCTTTTTTTTTTTTTTTTTTTTTTTTTTCTTTTTGTTTAATTTATGATAATGCGTCATTATTATTTTACTAAATACAATTCCAAAAGACCATGTGAAGATTGATTTTGGGCAAAATTTATATTGTGATTTTGCCGTAGCTTGAAATCGGTTTATTTCATTTAAATCTTTTAACAATTGAAACTGTGTCTTCTTTGCGCGTAGTTTCGATAATTAAAGCTGGCTAACATTTTAACCCAGTTTGTAAAATATGACGTAGTAACATATAACTTTAGATTCGAAATCTAACTTTAAATGTTAAAATGTATACATTTAGAATTCGTTGTAGAAATCTACACATTTTTTGCTATAAATTAAGGTATATTTAATATAAAAATTATTTTAAATTAAAATCTGACATACTTTAGGACATTAAACAAAACTAACCTCATTAATTTTCGCTTCTTGCTTACGCACTTTCTTAATGAAATATTTTTTTCAAGGAGATTAACCGAACATTTGTCACAGGAGATTAAACTACTTCGAAAAAGCTTAAAAAATCCCCGAATTTACTTTAATGAGTAGTTACACAACACAAGTAATGTTTCGTTAAGGACGAGTAATGTTTCGTTATTCTTTTAAATACATTATCAATATTTTGACATTAGATTTCTATTCAAATGAAAATTGTATGTCATTCTAATACGGTAAAATCTTCAATGTAAAAATTGCATTCCCCACATGTAAAATTCTTTAATTAAGTATTGACAGTTTTTAATAAATAATAAATCCTGTATTTAAAATCTATCTATCTATCTATCTATCTATGTATATATATATATATATATATATATATATATATATATATATATAAGGTAAAGCTAGGAGAATTTGCGCACAATTCAACAAAATGATATAAAAGATCGAAATATTAAACTTTTGATGCACAACTTTGAATTGATCCTTCTTCTATGCATTTCCATTGTTATTTTGTTGATCTGTTGTAATTTAAAACAACAGTAGTAATAAAACCAAGTGAGCTATTTTGAGCAATCTCTTCTCATAGGGTAGGAGTGATTGAGCACATGAGTAGGAGAGATTGCGCTTAATTATAACAACAATTGCACTATCAATAATAATAATTCACTTAAATGACATTGTTATAAGGTATTTGTAAACAAATATTTTTGCATTGCAAGTGCATATTTCAATTCAATAATTTTAAAAACCACAAAAAATAAAAGAAATTTAAAAAGAACTATACAAATTTATTTAAAGAAAAAAAATTTAAAGTAACAGAAAAAAGAGCAAAATTAGATAAAGACAAGACCAGAAAATAACATTAAGTTACTAGTTAACACATTTAACTTAAAAATAGTACATTAATTTTTCAGCTAGGACGGTTTCTTGTTTGCTGACCGAATCCGTCGTCCACAATCATTGCACATATTATTATATATGTGAAGTTATTGTGCAACCACCTGCCACAAGTGAACCTATTGTATTTCCGAGCAAAAAAAAAAAAAAAAAAGGAAAAAAATGTTAGCACACCGTGCGTGCAATGATATGTGGCTAGTCCCACCCATTTTTGAGCGCAGTATACGCCCACCATTTACTATTTAATAAAGTTTTTTTTTTTCCTCAAAATCTTCCGCCATTTTTTTTTTTTTTTTTTTTTTTTTTTTTTTTTAAATCCTTTACGCTTCAAAATCCTTTACGCTTACTTTATTTATTTTATTTTATTGAAATTTAGACGATTTCATTCCTTAAAAAGAAGATTGAGTAGGTTCAGAATTTTTGCTTGCATTTAGTTTTATCTGTTCTATTTAAACAGCCGACAGCTGCAGAAAACTTGAGCATCATACTTGAAAGTATTGCAAAACTAAATAGCTATGGAATAGCATTTAAATCCTTTGCGAAATGTATGATTTTTTATACTATAACAACTTTTCATTTTCCATTTTTTTTTTTAAATTTAATTCCTTTAAAAGAAAAATCGTTTCATTTCTTTTCATTTTTTTAATTTTTTTTTTATTTATACTATTTATCGGAAATTAATAGTACTATATAATAGAAAGGATTCTAAACTAATTAAAAGTTCTTTTTCTTTTTTCATGTATTTAATTCTTTTTTAAAGAAAATCAACTTTTAACTTTATTTTATTTAATTGGTGTGAATTAAATCGTAAATAGTCTAAATAGCGGGGGCTGTAAAATACATAGTTCAAAAAATTATATATTTAATAGATGCTGAGATACAGTCATCTTTAAAATCGTAGTTCTTAAATAAAAGTAGATCCACTGCCATCGATAAATGCCAGATTGAAGTGAACGGGGTAGATCTTTCTGCAGGCAGTGGAACCTGGATCCGATGAAGTGCGGGTGAAAAAGAGCTGCTGTGGGCAGCGGGTGCCCGAAGCGAGTTTTAGAGCGATTTCAATGTACTTTTTTTAGGTTTTATTTTTAATGTGATGTAAAAATAAATACTGATCCAATGCTTTTGAAAATTAATTTAAATATAGTGACCAGTGAAGCGGGCTAGTACTATAAAAACTGTTTTTATAGCCTGCTAGTACTATAAAAAACAACGAATCTGTTTTCAAATATAATGAAGAACTAACTGATTTTTCATGGCTACAATCGAAACAAATGACTAACAAAAATATATGAAATTTGTAAAATTACAATTAAATAAATAAAATATCCTACATAAGATTTTTTTTTTTTTTTTGCTAGATATTACATGTTGTAAAATTTGTGTTATAGAAGGTTTACCAAATGAAAGTGGCATTACAGTTGGTTAGACAAAGGATATAATGCTGTTGCTGTAAGTTATTTTGCAAAATAAAAAGTAATAGATACGGATCATATAGGCTGGACATAGCTGGCTTGAAGCTTGAAACATGTGACCCATGGCAAGCGAGATGATAGACATCCTGGGTGAAGAAACTCTGGGGATGGCTGTGAAACCAGTTTCATCAGCAGTTTGGAGCGTACTGTTTCGTACTTTACGAAATTCACTACACCATTGGTGTACTGATCTGCATGACATACGCTATGTGTCATACATATTAGCATGCGATGGTAAATTTCTCTAGCACTCATATTTTCCATCGTTAAAAATTGCACGACAGTACGTTGGTAGCGTTTGGAGGCATCCGTGAAACTAACAATACCGTTGAACTTGCTTGTACGCTATCACACAAACATCATTAACAATCTAACGATATAGCACGTTTCCTAGCACTTAGAATCCTCTGCAGAGGCATGCATAATCGACCGTATCTTTAAGTGATGCCGCAGTAACGGCCGTGTATGTTTCTTTTGTGCAAGTCAATTGTATATAATTTTCACCATCAAGATAGAAAGAAAAGAAAAGAAATCCAGATTTTTCCTGGTATCATTAAAAGAAATCACTCAAAAACATTGAACTACTTTTAACTATTTAAAAATTAATAAAATAAAATTTAAACTAAAGACTTCTTCCATTAGCTGGATTCGCACTGAAAGGTATGAAAAGATTAAAACGAAGTTTTGCCACCTAATTTTCATATTTTAGTTAATTTAAAAATATCTAATTGTTGTGTCGGAAAACTGTTTGCACCCCTAGATTCAGAAAAATTGCTCATTTCATTTGGAACCGAATTTGTAACGAGCCACGTACTTTTTAAAATGACTGAAATGAACTAAAATGAAGTGTTGCCACCTAAACTCCATACTTTAGTTAATTTTTAAAAAACCTAATGGTCGTGTCCAAAAACTGCTTGCACCCCTGGATTCAGAAAAATCGCCCGACGGTTTATGGTAGAGAATGTAAGCTAACCTATGTCAAAACAATTCAAATTAGGCTTCGGAAGAGTTTTATATGATAATTATTTCTGTGTGAGGGGGGCTACCGCCCCCTCAACCGCTGTTTCATTACTGCACCTACATTTATATAGAATTTAAATCTGTTATTAAAATTAAAATTTCACTTAAAATTATTCAGACAATTTTCACACGCAGCATTGCTTGAAACTTATCAATCTTGATCAAATTTTTCCAGCAACAAACTTATAATAATTTCAAAATACAACATTTGGATCTCCTAAAATTATTCGTTTTTAAGTTACTTTAAGAGACACAGGCAAAGATCAAACCTTAAAAAACTTGACTTCGCTAATCAGGAAGCCTCAAAACGTGTAAATATGCAGAAAACAAGAGATGAATATTTAGCAAAAAATATACATTATATACCACATGTCTATGAGGAATTCACTTCAATTCCTGAGCAGCTTTTCTGGACATAGTAAAATATCATACCAAAGCACTTCCACTAGACAATAAAAAGTAATGTTATCGCAAAAATATTTGCAGTCCTTATATCTTTTGAAGTTTATGTACAGACCACATGGTGCACCTAAACATAACCCTATAGTAATAATACACGGCACAACATGAAATACATTTCCATCAATTTTCAGCTGTTGTCGCACTATAATCAACTACTTTTGTGTAGCCCTGTAAACGAACATTGAATTATGATTCTACCATATTCTACATGAGACATGTTCTTACGCTTATAAAGAATATATATCCATTTCATTTGGTTTAGTGCAGTCTAAAGATGCTAAACTCTAATTACCTGCAATTATTCCCATAGACGTAATGTATTTGAATTCTTTTGGGTGTCCCTGTACACAAACCACTTACTCCATCGCAACGAAAAGCTTCGAGTAGCATCCCTATATCATACACATATAGAATACCAAGTTTGGACTTTTTGATACCATTTGTTCTTGAGATATGCTGATAACAGACACACATATACACAGACAGACCTACCGCTAAAAACATGATTTTTGGATTCAAGGGCCCTCTAAATGTGTAAATATAATAAAAACTTAATTTTGAAAATTTGACCCAAGAACAATACTTTTTCTACTTTATGGGTAAGAGAAAGTAAAAAAATAAAATAAAATAAATAAATAAAAATCTTACATTGCCTATTGGTCACGTGTGTTAAAAATTCCCAATAAAAATGTAACTTTTTTGTAGCCACCTAAATTTCATACTTTAGTTCATTTAAAGAAATCTAATTGTCGTGTCGAAAAACTGTTTGCACACCTGGATTCAGAAAAATCCCCCCTTTTATTTGGTACCGAATTTGGTCTGATATTTTTAATTTATTTTTCCCCTTTTTCCGTTTTTAACCCGGATTCGGCAGAAGGTGTATGGCACCGAAAGTAAGCTGAAAAAAAAAAAAAAAAAGAACACCAAAGCGAATAACCGCAATTACTATTTTATTTTATTTTTTCTATTTATTTAGTTCCTTGCATTCTTTTATTTACCGTTAAAAAACTATATTTTTAAATATGATTATGCCGTTCCATCATTATACATTTTAAAACGAAGTAATAACTATGAATAAGATTTATTTATTACTCTTAATTTTAATACTTTCGCGACCGCTAACGTAGATTCACGTTATTTAAAAACTCTAACTCCACCAGTGGACATTTCTTTCGCATATTGTGTATTATTAATTTCTTAAAAAATAGACCAAATATTCATATTTGTGCTATCAATATGCTATAGATATAGATGCTTTGATTAGAAGGAGTATAACTGTAATATATATCCATTCGTAATATAAATTTGAATACGGGAAATTTTGTTCTGAAACATTGCAACTGGGTTGAATAAAGTCCACAGGTGGACCTTACTGTGGGAAAAAAAAAAAAAAAAAAAAAAAAAAAAAAAACATGCGGTCGTGAAAGTGCATGATAAGAAGATATTCATGAGACAGCGAAAGAAATAAGAAATTTTAATTAAACTTGAATTTAGTTTCCGAATAGATTTAAAACTATTATTTACATAACTGTTATTAATTAGAAACATGTGTTATTTAACGCTATTAAATAAAAAAAAAAAAACGGTAAATAATGGCTAAATAGAAATTGTGGTTAGTAATAAATAAATAAAGAAACAAATCATAATTAAAGTAAGCAACTGAAAAAAAAAATCTTTTAGCAAAAACTCTCATTTCCTCATCTATTCAAAATGAGGATTATGAATTTCAAAACTACTTTATTTTTACAAACTACATGTTCAAAATCACTTTCTCATTAAGTATGAACATGCTAAATGAAATTAATTTGAATAATGGCAAAAACTTTTTGTTTGACGGTTAATAAATTTAAAACGCCATTTTACAAGTACATTAAAAATTCATTAGTTTACCTTAATGTTGTTGATTAGAATTTTAAGTAATCTGAATGATTATTACTTTCTTCTATATGTAATATAGAGAAAGTATTGGATTCGTAAAAATTTTCGACCTCAGGTTTTTGATGAATTTACACGTTTTGAGAGCTATAGAACCCGATTTGATCATTTTTAGAAAATGTCTGTCTGTCTGTCTGTCTGTCTGTCTGTGTGTGTGTGTGTCACAAAATTTGTGGCAACTGTATCTCAGGAACTACTGCACAGAATTTTAAACAAATTGGTATGTAGTAGCACCTTGACATAAATTAGTGCCTATCAACTTTTGGTAAAAATTGTCTTACAGGTTGCGTTGCCATCCCGCTTTTTCTAAATTTTTAACATGGTGATTTAGGACAAAATTTTGTATAAATGTGCATAAAGAGAATTATTTTTTAGTAATCATTATGAAATTTACAAGAATTATTTATAATATAGATAGTCAACTGGGAAATTTTTTTTTTTGTATGCGTAGGAGCCTCGCCACCCCCCTCCCTGGGGTGAAGTCCCCCTCGAGGGGAGTAAATTTTCAAGATGGGTATCTTTCGAAAGGTCTCGTCAATACCTTTAAAACGAATGGTTGAACTATATATTTATGATAATTCAAAGAAAGTTATCGATTTTTTTTACTTTTAACAAAAAAAAAAACTGAAAAAAAAATCTTTTTTTTTTTTTTTTTTTTTTTTTTAACGAAATTTAATCAGACTTGGTATTTAGCTGGCTCCTGACATAAACTGGGGCTGATTAGATTTGGGGATCAATCGCTCAACAAGTGGCGCAGTGATCGTATATTTTCGAAATTTTTAACATGGCAGTATAAGACAAAATTTCGTATAAATGTACATAATGAGAGTTATTCTTAACCTATAACTGTGAAATTAATATGAATTATTGATAATAGTACTAGTTAATTAGGAAAAAAAATTGGGGCATAGCTTCCCCCCTAGGGAGAAAAAACCCCAGGGGGTGGGGTAAATTTTCAAGATGGGTATCTTTCGAAAGGTCTCGTCAATACCTTTCCAACGAGTGGTTGAAGTGTAAATATGTGATAATTTTAAGCAAAGTTATAGATTTTTTTTTTTACTTTTAACGAAAAAAAACTTTGAAAAAAATCATATTTTTTTTTTCTTTTTAATATTGTTAATGCGTGAATTTGTATAGGAAAATATAGAAGAAAGTCTTGTGGTGGCCACAACATACTAGTTTTTCATTTACATTTAGTATACAGGGTGGTCATAAAATACCATTAAATATTCAGAACCCAGCTCTCAATATAAAAGGCCAGATGTAATACAAGTTTGCGTATTTTCACATCAGAGTATATAGTTTTGAATTCTAAAGGAAAAAAAAAAAATAGCAACAACAATATCGCTGCAAGGGGAAACTTTTCCATTTTGAGAGTACCCCGTGAGGTAAATAAATACATAACCTTCAAGTAAAATGGTATTTAACAGTATATTTATTATAATTAATAAATTTTATTGTTGTTTACAAATGCGTCTCAATATGACCACCATGTTAAAAGTAAAATACCTGCACCACGACGTTTTCAGTGGAAGCAGATCTGTATTTATTTCTATGATTTGTATAGCTATCTTACACATTACAATTGAATCTCCTGAAATAGTCTTTCATTTACATTGCTTTGTAGATGTCCCTAAAATTAAAAATGCTCATTTTTTTAAAGTCAGGTATCTAAATTCTTGAATTCGGATAATGTAATGTCCAAGGAGCAATTGTTGAAAGAGAGATATTTTATCGGGATAAAATTTCAAAGGAAAATGTCGTATTTGCCTCGCTGTAAAATATAGATATATTTGTTCCCCATCATACTATAGGTATGGGGAACTTAGGTAATCGTGAAAATTTTCGACCTCGGTTTTTTGACTTTTCTACACGTTTCAGGTGTGAGGAATCCGAAAATGACAAAATTTCTATGGTGTCTGTCTGTAGGGTGTCTGTTAGTCTGTTAGTCTGTTAGTTTGTTAGTCTGTGTACACGATATCTCAAGAACAAATTGTCGCAGAGAGGTCAGATCAGTTTTAAAATATTACTTTCGACACTGGCAAGAACCCTATTCATTTGCAACATTCGATTTTAAAAACTTCGTAAGTTATTCGAAATTTACGATTTTCTTAACATCGGAGAATAGGACAAAAAATCACTTAAACGTGCATTAAATGAAAACTGTTTACTGTAAAAATGTCAGACCAGTTTTAAAATATCAGTTTTGATGCCGGAATGAACATCAGTAACTATAAATATGCTACTTTGAAAATTTCGCAAGTTACTGGAAATTTACTTAACATGGCAGTATAGGGGAAAATTTCACATAAACGTCAATTTTGAGAGATATTTTCATCGTAAAGATGTCAGACTACTTTTGAAACATTATTTAGGACACTGGCATGAATATTAATGACTATGAATTTTCCAATATAAAGATTTCGTAAGTTATTGGAAATTTACGAATTTCTTAACATGGCTGAATAGAGCAAAATTTCACATAAACGTCAATCTTGCGGGATATTTTCATCGTAAAGATGTCAAACCACTTTCGAAATAATATTTTGGATACTGGCATGAATATCATAGACTATGATTTTTCCAATTTAAAAAATTCGTAAGTTATTTGGAATTTACGATTTATTTAACATGTCAGAATAAAGCAAAATTGAGCATAAACTTCCATTTTGAGGATCCTAAATACGTTAGACAACTTCAAAATTACGTTTATGATATTTGTTTGAACATGATTAAATACAAATATTCTACTAGGAAAATTTCGTAAATTATTCGTAATTTACGATTTTATCAACATAGCGAAATTGTAAATTTTTCATATAAATATGAATTTGAGGATTATTGCATTGGAAATAGTAGCATGAAAAGTAAACAACGGAATTGACCCCGATAAAATAAATTAATAGATTAGAATAAGATAAATATATCGAAGTGAACGGTGGATAGCCTATTAGGCGGGGATTTCATTCTGTCACTGTATTAAGCTTTGATCAAATTGATTTCTTTTAACTTTATTGCCGAAACGTCAGTGGAGGCCCTCTGTTGAGACCCAAAACGGTTTTGGGCTGTGTCTGTCTGTCTGTCTGTCTGTCGCGCGATAGCGGCCGCCAAAAAAGCGCTATTTACTTGAAATTTGGTACACATGTTCATGAGCCCCATGAAATCAGCTGTATAGTTTTTGGTATGTATTCCATTTGTAGTTCGTATACAGGGACACGCCAAAGTTTTTCTTATCATTACGGCCTATGGGAGAAATTTATATGTATCACGATAGCGGCCACAAAAATCACGCTATTGACTTGCAATTTGGTACACGTGTTCATGTGCCCCGCGAAATCTGCTGTATAGTTTTGGGTGTGTATTCCATTTGTAATTTGTGTACAGGGACACGCCAAAGTTTTTCTTATCATTATGGCCTATGGGAGGAATTTGTATGTACCGCGATAGCGGCCACATAAATCACGCTATTGACTTGCAATTTGGTACACGTGTTCATGAGCGCAACGGAATCAGCTGTATAGTTTTAGGTGTGTATTCCATTTGTATTTCGTGTACAGGGACACGCCAAAGATTTTTTATGATTACGGCCTATGGGAAGAATCTGTATGTACCGCGATAGCCACCGCAAAAATCAAGCTATTGACTTCCAATTTTTGCCGAAATGTGAATGGAGGCCCTCTGTTCAGACTCAAAAGGATTTTGGATTCCGTCTGTCTGTCTGTCTGTCATGCGATAGCGGCCGCAAAAAACACGCTATTGACTTGAAATTTTGTACACATGTTCATGATGCCCACGAAATTAGCTGTATAGTTTTCGGTGTGCATTCCATTTTTAAGTTTGTGTACAGGGACACGCCAAAGTTTTTTTTTACCATTACGGCCTATGGGAAGAATTTGTATGTACCGCGATAGCGCCCCCCAAAATAACGCTATTGACTTGCAATTTGGTACACATATTCATGAGCCCATTGAGCAAGCATTTGACGAAACTGATATAGATCTGAGACTGACCGCCTTGGCGAAAATAATGCTCCTTTTATACTTTTCTATCGAAAACAGACTGTTCTGGAAAATTCTCGTATCACATCAGCCAATGAGATTAGAGCTTCCATATTTGGTATATCCCTAATAAGGATTTTCTCGCCAAGATCGCAAAAAAATCGCCAAGGAGGGAAATAGTCGCCAAATTTGGCGCCAAATTTATTTCTTCCCTTATAGGAGCCTTTTAATGCGTTTTTAAAGGAAAATTTGGCTATTTTAACGCTAAAACGACTATAAAGGCACAAAATTAGCATTTTATCAACTTACTAAACCTCTTTGAAACAATTTATACAAAAATAAATGCAATTATTTACAATTTCGTAACACTTTATATCATATACAAATAGGTATACAAAGAGAGATACAACGGGGGGTTGAGGGGGGCTGCCGCCTCCCTCAGGAATGTATTTGATTTTGGTAATAAGTCGATCGAATCAATATATACTATTATATAATAAGGAATAAATAAAAATGACCTATTGAATAATGTCTGATGCAAATAGGACGTTGAGGCTCCTGATCTGCAGATACACTAGTAATATGTCTCGCACTAGAAATTTCTGAGAACATAAATATGATGGGGAACTGAGCAGAGTCCACCTATGCCAGCTAGTTTTTAAATTGATATTGCTTGTGCATTGATAATAGATTGACCTTTGGTCGTCTCTTGCTTTAGAAGAGCAATTTTAACTTTTCTAACATATCAATTCTTAATTTTTTTGCGTGTATGGCCATATTGTACATCTGGGATTCCTGTAGATTCAAAATTTCCAATAACCTTTCTTAAGTTTATACGAACATCGTTCCACTTTCGGAAACTTTCTCACCTGATTTCACGAAGGACAATAGGAGCACTTTTGCTCCGCTGATAAAACGATTTTACCAGTATAATAGAATAACGTTCAATCAACGCCAAAAATAATTCCTCTATGAAAGATTTGTGTTCAAGCTCTCCATTTATCTTCATATAGTCGCTATACGTTAACACGTTTATTGAGATTTATAACCTTTTCTTTCGTTTTACTTGGCCTAAGCGCAAAATGTTCCCTGTATCGTCACTATTTAGTAATACATTCTTTTTCTCTAGAAATTGAAACCACATACCCTACTGTGTATGTATGCAAATTTCTATTACATTTGGTTTATTACACGAATTGCTATAAAGTTTTTTGAACAACGGACGTTATTATATGCCTACCCTGTACTTAAAAAAAAATACTGTTTCAAGAATTTTTTCTAGATGTTATAAAGAAATTTTTATCTTCTAAATCCGTTTTTTAAAACTGACATTTCTACAAGCTGATTACTTCCCCTTTTTTGTAAATATCAGTTATGAATTTCACAGTTTATACTAGAAATTTCAATCTATGTGATTGTAACTGCTCAATGCAATGCATATTATAAAAACATTCAAAAATTTTTAAAGACTATTATAATTTTTTTCTGTTAAAGAATTTTATACTCAAAATTTGTATTGGCAAAATGGTGTTAAAATATAAATTTTCAAATATTAAAATACTTGAAAATATGCAACATCTGTCTGTTGTCAAAATGACATATGACGTCGAAAATTACACGTGAATGGCAGTGAACGACAAATAAGTCATCAGTGTACTTAATACAAAAAGTTCAAAGAAATGATCAGTTGGTATTCAATGATTATTAACAGTGAGGGCGATGTGTAAAAAAAAAAAAAAAAAAAAAAAAAAACACTTTTCACCTAATTTTATTCTTGAAAATCTATGGTCATTTGGAAGAAGTTCAAACAGAAGTCGTAGAAGCGAAATCTATAGAAGCATCAGAAAATCTGATATGCAGTATCTGGAAGTTTTTTTGAAAATGACTGATGCACATCAAATGCCAAGCCAAAGTTATTTAAACTTGAAAAACTTTTTTGCACACCATAAAAATTAACAGAAGCGCTACCGGTTTCGAAAAGACGTGGCCTTTCTTCTTCAGGTGCAACATATGTGATACTGCTTTAAAGGCAAAAACAAGACTGTCATGCTTAAATTAAACCAGCATTTTTTAAAAATTCATTGCCACAAAAAATGGCAGCATTGTAGCTTCCCAATTGGCCGATATTTATGGAAATGTAATGGGATAGTTTATCATAACAAAATTCTCACTTAGTACGTTTTGTATAATTATACACAATAGAAGCTGAGATATACCTACCAGTAAATGAAGGAATACGAGCATAACAGAACAACCTGTTACACGATATGTGCCAAATTATTATGGACGACAATATATGCCATGGAGCAATTATATATACGTACATTAAAAATCTGTATATTAGATCTTGAGCTAGAGCTGCCCCAATAGTTTTCCTATAGATAGACAGACATTGTGTTCAAGATAGTGTGTCAAGGACAAATTTGTTTAGGATCGCATAAAACGTAACCATTCATCCATAATCAGATATCGCACATTTTTTTTATCAGTACATTTTTGTCTAGGTATAGTAGAAAGTAAAAATAATCTTAAAACAACCAGTGACACTCCAATGTGCAATCATTTTCGTCACACTTATAAATTGCATTCTAAAAAAAATTGTATCGGTTTGTCACTCTAATATATTTTCCCAATAAACAGAACAAGAAAAGTAAGACATGAATGGAAATCGCTTAATTTACACTGAGAGAAAAAAATAGATAAACCTCCTTCATCTAGAATGAATAGGTGGTTATTTTCTAAATCACTTAACTAAAAATAGAGATTTCCGAGCTATGTGCATAAGGCACGCCAACAAACTGAATAGACGAAATGATCGAGAATTTTTACTTTACACATATCTAGAGGGCGAAACAATATTCTTAATCTTTTGCATTGCGAGAAATTCTCGCTTGAAATTTCAGCAATTTATATCTTAAGAATTTTACACAATCTCACATTACTATAAACTTTCCAAGAATTTATTTTATAGTCATGAAAATGTTAAAATCAATATTAAAAATTTGAAAAAGAAATATTTTTTCAAAAATTGAAATTTTACCTGCAAAAATTGAAATTTTACCTTTATAGGCAGCATAATTATTGAAGCACACATCCATATTCCCCCCCCCCCTTTTTTTTTTTTTTTTTTCTTTTTAGCTTGATCGCTAATCTTTATCATCAACTTACTTTTTATTAACGGCATTATGACTTAGATCATAACTCGATAAAATATTTACTTAACAAAACAGCATTAGGTGCATATATTTTTAATACGAATTTTTGCTAAGGTTTCAGTAATTTTGCTGTCGACTGTAAATGAAAACAAAAATAATAATAATAATAATATTTATGAAAAATTTTGTTAACTTTTTGAAATTCAAAAATTCTGTATTTTAAAGTCCAAAACATGTTTCAATAACAAAAGAACAAAAGAACTTGAAAAGCTTTAGTAAGTATTAATTAATATAGTTTGTTAAAAAAAAAAAAAAAAAAAAAAAAAAAAAAAAACTAGAAAGTTTGTTATGCTAAAAATGATTCCCAAATTTATTAAAATTGAAAACAAAGAAACTAAAAATTATATTAATTAAATTAACGTCTTTATACTTTTCAGAGTTTCATTCAACTACGCTCTTTTTAGATAAATTCTCTTGGGATCATACTGAAAGAGATTATACTTCACATCTTTAAGATTTAAATTGATTTCCAAACATTTTAGAACTAAATCTCCTAAAAGGACTATTTAACAACAAAATGCTTTTAAAGGAATTGGATATTTTTCGAAACATTGATTTTACTTAAAGAATGTTTCTTAAAACATTAACTTTAAATTACGCATCAAACATTGGTAATTTTTCTTCAAATGGTACTTGTAGTTTTAATATAGCTAGAAAGATAAAAAATAATCTGAAAGATAAGTTCTAATCAGTTCAATTACTTAAAAAAAATGATAGAGCATTATCATTTTTCTAAAATAAAAATGTAGAATAATAATAAAAAAAAAAGATTAAAAAGTAGTTTTTAATGAATTATAAAATGTAGCGATTTAACATTTCTTATTAGGTCAACAGTTTACTATGTATTATTAATGACAGAATCTATCTACGGGTAGTAAAGCACAGAAAAAAAAATTAATTGTACGGTGGAATTTTAGATTGATTAATATATATATATATATTTATTTATTTAAAACGAATAACATATTTTATGTGAAAATTATTAAAAAAGAAACATCTGAAAAAAAACCTGGAATATCGTTTATTGGTTAGAATTCATTGGAATATAACAAACTTTCATGTCAAAAACAATTGATACTTCATTTTGATACTTCAAAATATTTTGGTATAAATAGACATTACATCGCTATGCAGTGCTTTTGCACAAAAAAAAAAAAAAAAAAAAACTAATGCAGCAATTAAATTAAATAAGTTCAAATCTAAAAATGTATAAAATTGTGTTTGAACCCAATGTATCAAGGATTATATTAAATATTGTTTAACTATGCAAAACTTCATTTTAATTTTAGAATTCTTATGCATGAAAAATAAAAACACATAACTTTATAAATCGTATAAAGATTTTTTTTTTTTTTTTTTTTTTTTTGTAATACACAGATAATTTTTATACGAAATACACAAAATACTCAAACATTGAATAAAGTATTCTAACTTAATTTTTCAAGCATACCATGCACTAAATGTATATATTTAAGAGAATATTAAAAAAAAATGATCAGAATATTTTATAAATAAACTATAGAGATTTTAAAATTGTTTTACCAATATAAGAATTTTGAGGATTATTTTATAGATATTGTGTATTTTAAATTATAAAAACATACATGATATTACATATCTGAGATTTTCATAGGTACATAACATTTGATAAAGAATAACTTATTAAAATTGAGTAACACTTTCACATATTAAGATATAAATTTTAGGTATATTAAGCAAAATGTATTTTTTTTATTTTTATGAATGTAATATATTTATTTGTAGAGTTTTGTGATAAGTACAATGTTCAAAGAAATAGGTATCATAAAACAGATTGAGTAAAAAACATAAAGTGCGCATCCACTACTTTTTTTTTTTCACATTATTTTACCTATATACATATATATCGTGACAAAAGTATTAATTGGGGGACAAATTTTCGATATTGAGGTTTTGTTATATTTTCGCGTCTGATCTCCCCTGAAACCGAGAGCCGCGGTAGCCCAGTCGATAGAGCGCCGAGATCGTAATTGGAAGATTGTGGGTTCGGTACTCGAGTCGTGTACAATAATGGTGGAAAGTGCACGTAAAATCCGTCGTGGCTGCAATGTCCTCCATGTTCCCATCCAAATTATATCTCTGGAGATCACCAAAGCGGGGGAGCCATCCCCTCCGTGTAGGATAAAAATTGTGATGACATGTCTCCGGACCATCCTTAAGAGTGTGTACGAACGGTTGGTCTATGCGTGTGTGTGTGAGTGTCGGTTATCAGCACATCCCAAGAACAAATAGTAGTAGGAAGTCCAAATTCTGCATTATAAATGTGTATGATATAGGGATGCTATACTAAACTTGTTGAGATCAAGGAAATTGTTCGTGTACAGGGATATCGAAGAAAATTCAATTACAGTCCATGGGCGAAATTTACGGTAGGAACAGTTTAACATCAAATAGGCTGCACTGAGCAAAATTAAATAAACATATATTTTTTATGTGCAAAAAAGCACGTTTTGTATAAATTTTGGTATCAAAATCATTCACTGTTCTTTTACAGGGCTATCAAAATGAATAAGAATATAATGGAACTTTACTTGGAAATTGTTTGGAGTGCATTTCAGGTTGCTCTCTGTGTTGTTAATATAAGTCTATATTTAAATATACAATATATTTTGTATATAATTTATAGAAGACATGCATTGATACTAATAACTAAGCGAAAATAGTTTTTTTTTTTTTTATTCTATGTAATTGATGGATGTTCTTTACCATACATTACCAGGTCCAGTAATACTGTCCATTAATGAAAATTAATTTCTCATATACATACATGGTAAATAAAATATTTTTAAAGGCAAGTTTTCAGCACTTTTCTCTTGTAATAATTACGCATTTTGAACTTTCCTGAATACTAAAGTCAAGTTTTAACGGATGATCTTTGTTCATGTCCTTCATCTGTGTAATTTAAAAAAAATAATTTCAGGCTACTCAAATGTTGTATTTTGAAACTATATGAGGTGTATACTTGAGTAGTTTAATAACAAGATTGACATGTTTCAAGGAATAGTGAAAGTGCAAGATGTCTGCATAATTTAGAATAAACTTTTAAATTTAATAAACAGTCTTGAACGCTACGTGAATGTAGGTATTATAGTCTAATGGGGGGAGGGGCGGGTGTTGAAGGCGGCAGTAGCACCCCTCCCAAACAATAATTTGTGAAAATAAACTGTTTCTAAACACACGTGAACATGGTTTAGTATTGTAGATGTAAACCCAAGTTTAACGTGGGTTTATAAACAATACTTTTTATCTTTTAGCTTTAACCCCTTCGGTCCCCATGCACATTGTAATGTACATAACACTTTTCGTGCTGTATTTTATGCTGTATAGGTTTAAACTTTATTTCAACACTTAATGTACCTACAAGTGATTATCTAGCATGAAAGAATAACGTCTATAACGCCATCTGGTTTTTGTGTGTTGAGTTATAGTGCTTCTTATGTGAGTAGTTTGAAATTCGAATGGCAGTGATAGCAGTAAGTAGCAAATATTGTTAGTTTTTCGTTCTTATTTTTTCAAATGAGTGTCAAAACATATACACATCACTAAAATATGTATGGGTCTACGTAATAATGAAATTGTACAAAAGATGTTTACTTTGGCTTCGTATTATAACCTCTATAAAAAATATGTACATCCTAATGTACACCCTGTCCCAATCAGTGGAAAAGTTTCACTGTACAAAGTTTTCGATTTGAATTTTTTGCGAGTAATAGTTAGACATACAATATATTTTTGCAGATTATTTTATCCTTCAAGATGAATAAGAAACTAAACAAAGCTAATTTAGAAAATGAAAAATATGTAGATAAACTATTAGAATTGTTGGAAAATGGGGATGATTCGGATATTGATGACATAGAAGAAAGTGAAGATGAAGTTGGTGAAGATGAAAGAGTAAGAAGAGAACGGGAAGTTGAGGAAATCGGAGACAGTAGAGAAGATGAAATTTTAAATCCAGAGCCCACTACAAAAGGTTTTCGAAATAAGAAAAGAGTACGATGGAGGAAACAAACACCCTATGTACCAAAATTCGAATGGATAGAGAATGACAAAATTGGCGATTCTATTGTATTGGATCCTATGCAATATTTTTCTAAATATATGACAGATGAAATTTTTGAACAGATGGCCGAATGTACAAACATATACGATCTTCAACAAAGACAAACTCGATTCAAACCAACAAATGTTATTGAAATTGAAACTTTATTTAGATTACATACGAGTATTATGATTGGATGTCTAAATAAGTTCCCACGCATACGAATGTACTGGAATTTCGTATGAACGTTTCCAAAAGTTTAATTTATAAGAACAAGCTTGTAAATGTAAAGAAACGTGGTCGTCCTTCAAAAAGTGAAGGAGAAATTTAACCGGACAGAAAAAGAAAATTTCGTTGCAGTGAGAAAAGACCAATAAGAGAAATTCAATACGATAATGTGGACCATATGCCCCAAATCGATGATAAAAAAGAAGCAACACGATGCAAGATGACATTATGCAAAGGGAGGACACATTTTTATTGTGACAAATGTCGTGTTCATTTGTAATTAGTAAAAGAGAGGAATTGTTTTGAAAGATTTTACAGAAAATAATAATTATATATATATAACCGCTTATTCAAAAGCAATTATTTATAATATAATAATAAATTATTTATAATATAGTAAGAGAATTTTTTTTTTCATACAAATATCACTCAAGATCTCCTATGCAACAAATTTTGAATAAGGACCATATGTCCATTAAAATGTCCATTTAAAAGTTTTATATAAATGAGTAAATATTTTTGTAAAAAGTATATTGTTGCTTTCATTCACATGAATTAAGTTAATTTTAATATAAAAATAATTTTTTCCTAAAAGACAAAAAATTCGGGTCTGAAGGGGTTAATCTGTAATCATCTTTATAGGATTGGAAAGAAAGGTAAGAAAAGTCATGTGAATCCCACATGAGTTACCTTTAAGACCAAAATAATAATAATAATAAAAAAAAAAAAATTACGTAAGGGCATTTTAGGTTGTAAGTAATTTTTTTAAGTTTCCAGATTTATTCAGAAGAGTGAATGAGTGGGTTTATGTCGCACTAGTTCTACATTGTAACCAGATTTATTCAGGACTTGTTTAAAATAAAGCAAGCAGAATATATTGCGGCGTTTGTCATAGTACAACTTTAAAATTAATAACATAGATATTAGTAGATATGAATGACTTATTAGCTGTAAACAGAATAAAATTTTGAAGTACAGTCGGCGGCAGTAACATTATTGAAGAACGCATTCACACTTTTCATATATATATATATATCTTTATATATATATTTCTTTTGTGCGTGTGTATGTCACTGAACTCCTCCTAAACGGCTGGACTGAGTTTAATGAAATTTTTTGTGTGTCTTCAGGTGGATTCGAGAATGGTTTAGATTTACAAATGAAAGTTGTAACTTAATTAGTTCTTTCTTAATTAATTTTTAACCAACTTTTTCAACAACTTTTCCACCTAGATGGCGTGAGTAGTCGTAAACACGATGTCAGAATTTATTTAATATTGAAATGAATAATATTATAGTTTAAAAAAATTAAAGAACACGCTTTTATAGAAATGTGAACTAAAAAGCACGAAATATCTATCTTAGTATTAAAATTCAGGGTAAGAGAAAATCGTGTGAGTGACATACCGTAATATTTACATACATTTAAATCTTTAATTAAAATAACTTAGAATTAACAAAAACCATTTTTAAAAAACCTCCCCTAACGGGGGTCGAACGCTGGACCTTTAGATTCGTAGCGCGGCGCCTTACCCCGACGCCGCATCGTTCACGTAGGGAAAGTATTCTTTTTACAATATAAATTTTTTGTTTGCTCCCAGAGAAGTTACAAACATACATACATACATACAGGTGAAGCTAATAAAAGCGTGTTAAAAATGAATTTTTAACCGTATCTTACGAAGTGTTTAAAATATTTTTACAAAATTAATATTTTTAGAATCGTAACCGTATCTTACGAAGTGTTTAAAATATTTTTTTCAAAGTTAATATTTTAGAACCGTAAACACGATGTCAGAATTTATTTAATGTTGAAATGAAAAATGAATTTTTAACCGTAAGTGTTTAAAATATTTTTCAACGTTAATATTGTTAAAATGTTAAAATTAGTTAAAATGGTATATTCTTTTAAAAAATTCGTCAATATCCGACGGAGTTATTTTATGTTAAAATGAAAAATGAATTTTTAGGCAATTATTATTTGTGCAGATGGAAAATGTACTAAAAGTTTCCGAAAAATTTCACGATCACAAATGTTGACGGATATCCAATACATCGTCGAAGAATTCTAGATAATGGCGGCCAATCTTATCATCTATGGCGGTCATCTATGTCAACAACATAGATATTGACATTGATAACCGATGGGTGGTCCCATATTCGCCTCTGCTGAGCAAAACATTCAATGCTCATATTAATGTTCAGTTCTACAGTTCAGTGAAGAGCATCAAATACATTTGCAAGTATGTGAATAAAGGCAGTGATATGGCTGTATTTCGAGTTGAAAATACCAATGTGAATGCTCCTCTGGTGAATAACAACGATGAAATAGCACTTTACCAAACTGGCCGGTACGTGAGCTCCAATGAAGCTGTTTGGCGTATCTTTGGTTTCCCAATTCGTGAACGGGATCCAGCAGTTCTTCATTTAGCCGTCCATCTTGAAAATGGCCAGCGCGTATATTTCACGAGCGAGACAGCGATTGATCGTGCTATAAATCCACCAAAAACTACACTCACCGAATTTTTTGAATTGTGTAATCGTGCGGATGCTTTTGGTGCTTTTGCACAGACATTACTCTATTCAGAAGTACCACGCTATTTCACATGGGCTGCAACAAAAAAATGGATGCCCCGCAAGCAAGGCACACCGATTGATGCATGTCCCGGTTTATTCAAGTCAAACACCTTGGAACGAGTATTTACGGTCAATCCAAGGCAGACTGAGTGCTTTTATCTTCGACTGTTATTGGTTAATGTCATCGGCCCTTTGTCATTTCAAGATTTACGTAAAGTGAATGGACAACAGTATCCAACGTATAAAGATGCATGCCTTGCACTCGGCTTGCTGGAAGATGACAACCAGTGGGAGTGTATGCTTGCTGAAGTAGGACTGAACTGTACAGCAAAACAAATTCGTCTACTATTCGCTATAGTGTTGACTACATGTTTCTCAGCCCGAGCAGAGACATTATGGGATAATCACAAAGATTCAATGACTAATGATATATTGCATCAACATCGTTCACGGTGCAACGATCTAACGATAGTATTCAGTGACGCTATGTACAATGAAGCATTGATTGCTATTGAAGATCTTTGCATTATCATTGCCAACGTACCACTCAGTCATTTCGGTATGCATTCAACAAATCGAAATGCATCTGATTTAATAAGCACTGAATTGAATCGTGAACTACAATACAATACTGTAGAAATGGCAGCGATTGTTGCTCGCAATGTCCCACTAATGAATGAAGAACAAAGAACCATTTACGACCGCATCATGCTCGCATTTTTGGCAGGACAAGGTGGATTCTTTTTTTTTTGGGGTGCACCAGGTGGAACTGGCAAAACATTCCTTATTTCGCTAATTCTCGCCGAAATACGATCAAATAATGGCATCGCATTGGCTGTTGCATCATCTGGCATTGCGGCAACTTTATTGGATGGATGCAGAACAGCTCATTCATTATTTAAACTGCCACTAAATATTCAAAATAACCCAGACGCAGTGTGCAACATAAAAAAACAATCGTCCATGGCCACAGTGCTGAAATAGTGTAAAATTCTTATCTGGGATGAATGCACTATGGAACACAAACATTCGATTGAGGCGTCGAACAGGACATTGAAAGATATAAAAAACAATGACAAACCATTTGGCGGCACTCTGTTACTCTTTTCAGGTGATTTCAGACAAGCATTTCCGTTATTCCGTGTTCAACATACGCTGATGAGATCAACGCGTGCTTAAAATCATCGTCATTGTGGCTTAATGTTGAAAAAGTACAACTGAAAGTAAATTTGTGCGTTCAAAAGCTTCAAGATCCATCCGCTGAAACATTCTCAAATCAATTGTTAGATATCGGCGATGGAAAAGTTACTACAGATGAAACTGGATGCATAAAATTACCGACCGATTTCTGCACAATCATTGATTCTCAAGATGCTCTTATTGACCAGATATTTCCCGATATACACAGACGATACACAAATCATGAATGGCTGGCAGAAAGAGGAATTTTAGCAGCAAAAAATGTGGACGTCAACGAATTGAATCTCAAGATACAACATTTGTTACCAGGAGACTTGGTGTCATACAAATCTAATGATACAGTTTGCGACGCCACCGAAGTTGTAAATTATCCAACAAAGTTTTTAAACTCATTGGATTTACCAGGCATGCCGCCGCATATTTTACAGCTGAAGGTTGGATCTCCGGTTATTTTGCTTCGTAATTTGAACCCACCACGGTTGTGCAACGGCACGCGATTAGTCATAAAAAAATTAATGAAAAATGTTATCGAAGCCATCATTTTAAATGACAAATTCTGAGGTGAAAATATATTACTACTGCGAATTCCTATTATACACACAGATGTGTCAATTCAATTTAAACGCCCTCAATTTCCAATTAGATTGGCATTTGCAATGACTATCAATAAGTCTCAGGGCCAAACGATGTCTGTCTGTGGCTTAGATTTGAGCACATCATGTTTTTCACACGGACAATTATACGTGGCTCTCGAGTGGGCAAACCATCAGTTTGTTTGTATTGGCGAAAGATGGGATAACAAAAAATATTGTACACTCTGTTGCATTAAGGGAATGATATTGTTTTTTAGTAATATTGTTATAAGTAGCGATATGTATATAATTTTAAAGAATCAATTTTAATAAATAAAAAAAATAAATGATTGGTGTTTTGTTATTTTTATATTCTTTCACCGTTCACAGCGCTCCATACATCTTCCACTTATATACCACATCCTAACACACTTACAATAAGTTAGTTATTTTTTTCTATTAAAATGTTCTCTAGAAATAATTTATATGACAAAACAACGTTTGTCGGGTCAGCTAGTATATATATATATATTTATTTATTTATTTATTTAGTTTGATCGCTAATTTTTATCATCAAATTACTTTTTTATAAACAATATAAGACTAAGGTCATGACTCGACAAATATTTACTTAAAAAACAGTATTAAGTGCCCATCTTTTAAGAAGGAATTATTGTCAGTGCTTCATTAATTTTACTGCTGACTGTATTTCAAAGTTGGTTGGTCGGTTGATTGAGTTTAAGCGTGGGAAAATGGCGACAATATGCGACTCAACTCGAAAGATGGTCCGGATGCATGCCATCACAATATTGACCTTCCACCGATGGCTCCTCCGCTTCGGTGACAATCACAGATATTATTTGGATGAGAACGTGGAAGACATTACAGACACGCTAGATTTTGGGTGCACCAGCCCCCAAAAATGTACACGACGGTCGTTGGACGACCCCAGTTTTGAACCCACAATCTTCCAATTGCAAGCTCGGCGCTCTACCGACCGGGCTACCGTGGCCATGAAGTATTTTAAAGCAAAAAAGGTTTTTAATAATACTATTTGAAGAATTATGTTATTATCTAAGAAATATCAAGAACTTGCAACCTTTTAACTATAATGCATTCGATTTTTTTTTTTTTTTTTTTTTTATGTTAAATTATGTTCATAGTGAGCACAAAACTCTTGGATGTAACATTCATTTTGTGATAGCTATCACTAACAAAAATTTAGTAACATAATCTTTCTAAAAAATTTATACTACATCCACATTTTTACAGTTTGGTGTATTCCCAAACGATTAATCATATTTGCTATAAAATCATATTCCTTTTTAATGGGCATTGTGAAATATTTTGTCATGTTTGAAGATAAAATGTTAAAGTAACAGCTATCGCTCAAGTTTGGTTATACCAGTAAAATTAAAATGTCATATAAATAATTTTAAATTTGATCTTAAAATTGAATTTGTGCAACAATATTTACTTCTTGTTTAAGGAATAATCACTTTTTGTACGTTATGGAAATACTTATTTACTAGAATAATGTTTTTTTATCATATATTTTTAGAATTTATTTTAGAATTTGTTTACTTTTATTTTCTTTATATGTAATAATAATAATAATAATAATAATAATAATAATCGATCAAAATGTGTAGAATGATGGATAAATAAACACAAAACCTTTGATAAATATAGCCAGTCTGCGAATTCATACTACGTTAGTAATTCAAAGTATATATAACAGCATTAATGAATTCAAATTCCTTTAATAATATCTACAAATGTATGAGAAATCACAGCTGTGAATAGAATAGGAAACATTAGGAAACGTGAATAAACACAGAACTTTGATGTAAACTACATACAATAAAACTATAACATGTTGTAATAAATATATTTCGGTAACTGATATTGCTAATTTACGTTTACAGAAATATTAGATTCATATATACATACATTTAATATTTTAGGTTAACTTCTTTACAAACTGATATATTGTAATCACATTATCTGTCTGTCTACCTACATAATCGAAAGCTTGTCATCACGATAACTTTTTAAATACTGAACCGTTTTCAAACAAAGTTGGACAAAAAACTTATTTTACATATATATCCAGTACTTATATAAAATTTTTTTTTGATGATTTCGCTAACTAAGTGGCACCTCCATTTTGTTTTCATCTGGCAGTCACATGTGAATTAAAAAAGTATTTAAAGACCCTCTTCACTCACCGCCGCCGGAAGCCCGAGCCAATGTTATTCTATGGGAAAATTTTCTTTACAAATAATTTTTTAACTAATACATATTTTTAAATTCTGTTTTCACATTGAGAAAATTTCCGACTGTTAAATTGACGGACCTTTTTTAAAAATGTATTTTTTAAATTTTTAATATTTTATTTTGAAATTGCAAAAGGAAAAAAATTCACATATTGAAAATTCGTATTTTGCAGCTTCAAATTAAAATATAAAAAATTAAAATAATATTTTTTTAGAAAAGGTGCGTCAATTTAACAGCTGGAAATTTTCAGAATGTGAAAACAGAATTTAAAAATATATATTAGTTAATAAGTTATTTGTAAAGAAAAATTTCCCATAGAATAACATTAGGTTCGGCTTCCGGCGGCGGTGAGTACATCATCAGGGTATCATCACACGTACAGGGTATCATCAAAATTCATTATTCAATTTGATACATCCATCTTGTTTCAAGCTGGGGACAAAGAGCAGATTTGCTTACGTACATTTTCCGTATCAGGGTATCAACGAAATTAATTATTCAGTTTGATCATCTTTCAAATTGGCAGCAATCTGAAATCATGCGGCCTCTTCAATATTGTCGTTGTAATAACTTACGAATTATTCTGGCAATTCGAATTAAAATTAATAAATAAAGTTAAATGTCAAATAAATTGTGAATTTGTTTTACAGTTATCTTAATGATGGGATAGTTAACCAGGAAAATGCACCATTTTGTTTCCAAGTGGCGGCCACTTAAAAATTTCAAATTCATCTATAAAAGGTATTTATAGATTATATTATTATGTTTGTATTGTTATATTTATATTTATGGATTTATTATTAGTTTGTGTAATAATCCATATGTAGATGCTAATAACACTGCTTGGCATGAAAATTGCTTCTGACATCATTTCAGTATATTCTTATGTAAAATGATCTGCTGAATCCGAATATGACGCTCATTGTGCCCCATCACCCATCGTTTTTTAGGAAGGGCCTGCTATTTTTATCATTTTTCGGTAATTTTATGGATATAAATTTGATTTTTGGGAGGGGAAAGGAATATTTTTAACCGTTGAATATCTTCTGAGGGGCTACAGAGTTGGGAAATTCTAAAACATGGGCATCTGAGACAAGGAGAATTTTTTTTATTTTTATTTTTATTTTTATTTTTTTTTTTGGGGGGGGGGATTTACCACGGAAATTATGCATTGCATATCTTACATATTTTTTAATCTTTTATTAATGTTATTTTTAAAAAAATATTTTTGTTTTTGTTTTTAGGCGTTAAATTAATTATTTTTCATTCTTCAAATCAAATTCATGGTCATAAAATTATCGAACAGGGAAAGAAATTAAGGGAGGGGGTGATGCATCTAGAAAACGATTAGTGACTGGGCAAAATGGAAGTCATATTCAGATTATTAAGAAGGTCATTTTACAAAAGAATCAGCAAGAATGGTATCAGATCTCGAAAACATTTTGTTTTTTGCAGAGCAGTGTAACAAGACCTAAATCAACTTTATTAAGTAACTTGACCACACTGGATCAAAACGTGTCCACTTAAAATTACGGGGCTAGTTGAAATCACAGTAATTCGATCCACCATCTTGTTTCAACAAAACTTTGGCGGTTATTCGAAAATTTCGAGCTCTAATAAATACAATTATTGTGAATAGTTTTTCTCGAAAATTCGTATGTACATAGCTTATTTCAAAAATCTCTATCAAATATAGTATTTAACTCAATTCACCACTTGGTTTCAAACTGGCAGTCTTTTGGTGATATTAAACTCGCATAAAGTACGTATTTATGAACCGATTTGTGTGAACTTTAATATTCATGTAGTCACTATAAAGGTCTCAACAACGTTCATTAATCAATTTGATCTGTGATTTTGATTCAAAATGGCGACCACTTAATAAGAATAAAGAAATAACTCTGTTTTTCCGAATAAACCAGAAGAATGTCTTTGGTTTTATAATTACAAAAATGACACTTAATTTATTTAGGTGAAGAGTAGACCATTCGTCGTAAGTCTGTTAGACGATATTCAAGGCTATTTACAACTTACGAAACATCTATTGCTGTATGTCAGGCACATATGGATTGATGGCATATTTTTTTGCTAACATTGAGGTTTTTTCTAGTAAACTTTTAACTAATATACGCAACCAAATGTCTCACAGTCACAGAATAAAAAAGTCTGGGAAAAGTGCTTGTGGAATTGTTAAAATGATAGCATGTTCTTCTTCAAATGTTGATAAAATCAGGTGTTTAACTGACTAACATAGCTATATGCGGCTTTTTTTTTTTTTTTTTTTTTGCGCACAAATAGGATTATTGTATCTTTATATAATCTTGAGTTTTTAATTTTTAAGGTTTGTTCTGAACTTTGAATCAACCGATAAAACGAACGTTAAATTAATTCACTTATATATAAATTTCAATTAAAATATCAGTCTCAAAGGTAAAAACTTTGCGAAATTTTAAATAAAAAATTACAGCAAAATCTTCAAAACGTTTACCTTTTATAATAATTTTACTTAAAATGTAGGCTTACCTGTTAGGAAAGCAATGACTGTTTATAAATTAAACTACAAAGCAGTGTTTAGTAGTAAACACTTTAAATTGTTTTAATAATGAAAACATGATAAAAAAAAAAAATGTAATACAAAATTTAAACATAAAATAACTAACTAAATACGTTTAAATACTAGGACTTAACAATGTTAACATTTTATTATGAATTCTTTTATTACTATAGATTTCTAAGAAAGAATCTTAAAAGTTATAGTCAAAACAAATAACGTTTTTTCAGGTATTCTGTTTCAGAATAATTTTCACGAAATGTATAAATTAATTACTGAATATAACCTAAAGGAATCTTAAATAATAATAAAAATAAATGGATGTGTTACAAAATACATCTATTTCCTTGAAGTATAACGTTTTCTTAAAGAAAATCCATTACTAAGAATTACTCAGTAACAAGTATCGGATTCCCTTTCTTAAGCATTTTTATTATAGATTATATATCATAAATGGAATTAAATTATTTGCTTTTGTCTACAATTTCTTATTAATTTCAACTATTTTCCAAAGTAATTTCTTTCTAATTAATACTTATTTTCTAAGAAATTCAATACGAATGAGAGTATCGTAGGATGTAAAATTGCATTTTTATAATCGAAAGCTACAAACGTTTACATAATTATGTAAAAGTAAGTTTTAAATTTATTACATGATATTATTGGAATTTGTGAAAAAAATATTCAAATACTAATCTATAATATTAAAACACAAAGTATTTTCTGTAAGACCAAAATCGTACGATCTGGGCATGCGCGAGAAAATTTTGAACCAATTCGGAACGGGAAAATTCCTCTCTCTTTATGCAGCGCAATACGAATATTGAGCAGAGGATATTAATATTTCATATGTCTATTCCATGAAGCTAGAGGGTAGTTTCATGGTCTTTTCTATGGCAGACGCCTAATTAAAACTTAATCATAAAAATATTTCACACTATTGATTCATTAATTCATACTTTCCAAGGAAGTATATTAAAAACAATGCACTTCGCGAATACTTATCGGTTACATTTATTTAAAATTGGTGTACATTTTTGCTGAAAATTTCTTTATTCAAGATGTGGCGCCATCTGTCGACATGTAGATATATTATACTTCTTAATAAATAAATAAATAAATAAATAAATATATAAAATCTTTTAAAATTAATAAATTGTCAGAGTTTATTGTTCTTTAAAAATTAACTTTTATCAGTTGAAAACTTTGTTTAGAAAAGATGGTGATAGATATTTTAAATGAAAGATTTTTTATTACTCTAATTATTGTAATCTCTATTTCTGATACTTCATTTCGATACCATATTACAGTAAAGATAATTTAAAAAGAATAACATTAAAATATTGATATTTTATACGAGTAAAAATTTGCATAATATAATTTATTATTAAAAATTTAATTAGCAAATTAATTTAATAAAGTATTAAATTCATTCTTATTTATTTATTTATTTTTAACAGTATACTTTTGTTGAAATATACTATTTTGATAGAATAAAATCTTATAATACTATTCCAGTAAAAACAAATTTTAACTTTATTCCGATTTGCAGTTTATTTTTAGAATACAATGAATCAATATTTTGGATTATATCCAAGTGGTTTTACAAATACGGGAAGGAAAAATCAGAATCAAAGCTGTTATTTTACATTTAAAATGCACTTATTGTTTTGGCAATTTAGAATTAATGATATATTTTACAAGTGAATGAAATCTTTGTCTTTTATTAAAAAACTGTGACCTGTTATCGTTGATAGTAAGTTAATATAATTATAATATGGTAGTAAATCTTTGTATTAATTCATTTTGCCTGAAAAGCAACGAATAGATTTCACAGTAATCCAGTAATCTTAAAACGACTGCAGTTCTATAGATTATTAGTCGGTTTGGTGTGACAGGGAGGAATTCTATTGTGGGATTAATTTACATGCTTGATGCCTTGATAAGTATTATCACAAATATTGATACTATCTCATTAAGAAATATTGATTCTTTCGATAATTTATATAAATTCTGCCTTCTTTTAATTACTCCTAACATTCTTTTGGTCATATTTAGAGCAAAATTAGGGAAACCTTGGGATTTTATTTTTATTATACAGAGTATGCTTAAATTTTTGTATATTGAAATTTCATGAAATTTATCCTTCCTCCCTCCAACCAAAAGATAATTGATTAAAGCAGGGGGTTCTAAACCGGTTAAGAGCAATGCGAAATATTAAAGCGAGGGTGTTTTAAACTTTATGCCGTAAGAAGATTTTAGTTGCACATCATCCGTCAAATTTTGACGGGTATTAACTAGTCTTCGATTAAACGTCTACCTATAAGTATTTGGACTATCTTCCTATAAGTATTTCTACCTATAAGTATTTGGACACTTTCAAATTTAGACGATTTGTCAAATATCTAGAAAAATTCTTTTGGAATAATCTTTAAACTTTGGTTGTGTACAGAACATGTTATACCTCATATATTTTATAACAAGTTATGTTCTGAAGAGATACAGGGGACCAGTAAAAAATAAACATAAATCAAAATACTTTGGGTCACTCTGTAAAAAATAATGATTTAATGCGTTTTGGTTGTAGCATGTAATTTTGAGGATACTGTATATGTGTCAGCCAGACTTTCTGTTACCATCATATCTGAAGAACAGTTATTAGTAGAAAATCCAAACTCGGTATTTCAAATTTGTATTATATGGGAATGATACTTTTAAAATTAAACGAATAGTTTTGCACATGGGCAAAGCATTTCTCCCGGCAAAGCATTTGGTGGATACAGTTTATCTTCTATAGAGTCCTGTAAACAAAATGTTATCAACTTAAATTTAGTGCTTGATGTGTGTTTATAGTTTTAATTAGCACAATTTAAAGCATATAATTAGAGGAAATTTAAATCTATTAATTCAAAAATTATATGCTTTTGCTATTTACAGAATTTGGTAAAGATTTCCAGTATTCCAGAAGTGGTGTTAGTGGAAGTTACATTTAATAACTGCCTTAATAAACTCCTACTCAAAAGTTTAGCAAGATTTACAAACGATCAGTTTTTTTCAATTTAAAGACTCTTGATTAAATACATTCGAACACTGGATATTTAAAAAAAAAAAAAAAAAAAAAACATAAACCCTCATGTTTTTCAATCAAGGTTAGGTTACTACAATAATTAGGGGGCCGGCAACAAATTGAGCAAAATCAATATTATTTGCGATTACGTCATTAAGTGAAGAAAATGTTCTGCAACGTTAGGATATGTGAACATAGACCGGTTACAATTTGTGGATGAATTTGTGTGACGGAAACATAAGCATTTACTTTAAAACTCCAAAAAAATCATCATATTTATTACTTAAAACATACAGTTTTAAACGAAAATTATTCCCACTCTCAGATAAATTAAGAAAACACTTCTAAAACAGAATACTGCAATTGGAACGCAAATATCTTAAATACATGAAATGTAAACATTTACATGAAAAACATTATCACTGCGCATGCGAGAAAAATAGAAAAAGTTTATTACATAGATTGGAAGTTAGACATATTGGGCAACTTTTATTAAAAGTTCATCTGAATAAAAAAAAAAAAAAAAAAAAAAAAAAAAGTAAACTGTCGGCAAAAGAAAAAAAAAAAGCGAGGATTTATGAATTTTCCCGAGTTAAGATTTTGATAATGGGTTTTTTCCACATGCTGCGTATTTAATTTGAAAATTCAATTATTTCAACCACGTTGCAAAAAGACCCTTTTTTTTTTTTTTTTTTGAAAGACCTCTTACTATCTCACAAATTGTAGTAAATCAACAAAATGTGTTAGAATAACAAGCCTATAAGAGGTTTTTCACAAAAAGAAAAGAACTTTTGGAGCGGGTTTGAAATAATTGGACCTTCAAATTAATTAAGTCATGCCAAATTAATTAAGCATGTCATGTATATTATTTTATAAGTACTATCACAAGCCATAAATTTAAAAGAAATTTGAATACAAACATTTATATATTTATAGTAAATATTATCAACTAACATTTATAAACCACTTGTATTTTTACTTAAATAAATTTAATGACATTTCTTACCAATAGTTAAACTATAACTATTTAACTTTTATTATATTGAATGTCAACTACAATTGAAGAAAGGAGTTATACAACAAACATAATATGAATTGGAAAAGAAAAGTTTCATTTGCATTTGTTTTGAAAAATATAGCTAAAATGATTTATTACTAACAAATGCAAATGCAACACTATTGCATACAGAGTATTATTATATGTTTATAAATTAATTAATACAGATAAAACATTAAATGTTTAGCTTTATTTTATTTCTTAATGAATACTTCAATAATAATTTATACTGATAGAAGCAATTTATTCCTATCATGTAACGTAAGATTAATTATTAATTGGTATTGCTAAAGCTATTGAGATTAAAAGAACTGTTGATACCGAAATTTTTGCAAGTGTAAAAACTTCTTAAAGAAGCAATTTAAAACATAGGAATAAACTTATAATGTCAAGAAAAAAGATAGATTAAATAACTAATTTAATTTTAGTAAACATACAGAAAACTTAAGAATATTTTTTTTTCTTCCAAAATTGAATATTAACGATAATATAAACAATAAAAACATATATCTGTACCCCTTAGGTAGACATCATGCCACAAAAATGTAATTTTTGAGGAGTGAACTTAATGATGTTATAAAGAAATACGTTTGTCACTTCTCTCATATCAACTTCATGGTACCGGGTCATTGTGCTTAATGTCTGTATTAAAAGCAAAAGAAGTACATAATATATGTATTTTGTTATTAAACAATGAAGTAAAAGACCTCTTTTTAAACATATTAAGTAATAAATTTTTGAAACTATTAGTATGGTGTAACATAAAATTCATTAGCAAATAATTTCTTTTTGCATAGAAGTTTTAATACCGTAAATTGAATAAAAATGAAAGTATCACTTGCACGTGTTTGAAGAGTTTAGATTTAATTACTGCTTTGGTAGAATTTGTAGCCCTCCTTGTTTACTTTACAGGAGGCTGATTGTTTGCAAATGCAATATTGGCAGATGTTACGAATAGAGGGGCATTGGCGTTTGTTTACATTTCGGCGATATTATCCGTGCGCCAACGAACCAAGGTAATGAATTTATCTTTTGGCAACCTGAAAAAACGTTTGTTTACGTTCGAAATGAAATAAATATAAATGCAGACGACTATTTAACGAAAACAAATGAAATTATCGAAGAAATTTTATAAAATGGCGATGGTTAATTAACTTTTTAACTTACAAAACGTTTGTTTACGTTCGAAATGAAATAAATATTAATCCAGACGACCATTTAACGTAATTAAATAGAATTATCGAAGAAATTTCATAATATGGCGATGATTAATTAACTTTTTAACTACAATATTTTAATAAATAACAAAATACTTAAAATCGAAGTTTTAAGAGCAAATTAGTTTCAACAACAGAATAAATGTAATTAAATAAATGAAAAATCAGAATAAAAATATAACTCTATATGTATTTAAAAAAGCATTAAAACTTACAATCTATGGAACATGTATTTTTTTTTTTTTTCCCATTTTGAAATTTTTGTTGACTCCATATTATGTCACTAAAATTTCAAGGATTCTAAAACCGCATTCAAATGAATCCAAACACATCAGTATAAAAAGTATCAGAATATACAAATAAAATAAAAAACATATTTTTAAGTTATCAAATGATACGCTTTCATTTCTCCACACATATAACAAAATATATATTTAACTAACATAATATGTTCCAACAAACAAAAAAACATACGTTCAGATTTGTTAACTTCACAACAGAACTACGCAACGCAGTGCAAATTCACAACGTTTCGAATTTTACATTAGCGCTTACATTTCAGTTTAGCGGAGGGGAAAATTCCGTAGTTTTCATAAACTTCACCAACGAGTGAATAAGTGACTGAGTTTTACGTCGAAATAGTGCTACGTTGTGGCCAATGAGTACAGCAACCATTTTCTACAGACAGCATTTACTTTATTCGCATTATTATAATTAAAAAAAAAAAAATTGTAGAAAGTAAACTATTTAATATTCAAATTTTATTTTTTTTGCGTAAGAATTAAAAATGAAAAAATAAAATGCATCCATAATTACTTCATTGTAGCAATTTAAAGCTTCTCTGTTTTAAATGCTCACGGATCCGGGCACTCTAACGACGGAGGATGCATTGGGACATACCCCTAAGGTATATGAACCAACAAAGAAACTTGCTGTGCATGAATCTGAAAACGCACGTAACTCGGCTCCGCGGCAGTCACTGTCGCGCATGTTAAAACCAAAAAAAAATCATCACTGGACACCCCTACCTCGCTGTGCATGAATCTGAAAACGCACGTAAGTCGGTTCCGCGGCAATGACTGTCGCGCCTGTTAAAACCAAAAAAAACATCACTGGACACCCCTACCTCGCTGTGCATGAATCTGAAAACGCACGTAACTCGGCTCCGCGGCAATCACTGTCGCGCATGTTAAAACCAAAAAAACATCACTGGACACCCCTACCTCGCTGTGCATGAATCTGAAAACGCACGTAAGTCGGTTCCGCGGCAATCACTGTCGCGCATGTTAAAACCAAAAAAACATCACTGGACACCCCTACCGCGCTGTGCATGAATCTGAAAACGCACGTAAGTCGGTTCCGCGGCAATCACTGTCGCGCATGTTAAAACCAAAAAAACATCACTGGACACCCCTACCTCGCTGTGCATGAATCTGAAAACGCACGTAAGTCGGTTCCGCGGCAATCACTGTCGCGCATGTTAAAACCAAAAAAACATTACTGGACACCCCTACCTCGCTGTGCATGAATCTGAAAACGCACGTAAGTCGGTTCCGCGGCAATCACTGTCGCGCATGTTAAAACCAAAAAAACATCACTGGACACCCCTACCGCGCTGTGCATGAATCTGAAAACGCACGTAAGTCGGTTCCGCGGCAATCACTGTCGCGCATGTTAAAACCAAAAAAACATCACTGGACACCCCTACCTCGCTGTGCATGAATCTGAAAACGCACGTAAGTCGGTTCCGCGGCAATCACTGTCGCGCATGTTAAAACCAAAAAAACATTACTGGACACCCCTACCTCGCTGTGCATGAATCTGAAAACGCACGTAAGTCGGTTCCGCGGCAATCACTGTCGCGCATGTTAAAACCAAAAAAACATCACTGGACACCCCTACCGCGCTGTGCATGAATCTGAAAACGCACGTAACTCGGCTCCGCGGCAATCACTGTCGCGCATGTTAAAACCAAAAAAACATCACTGGACACCCCTACCTCGCTGTGCATGAATCTGAAAACGCACGTAAGTCGGTTCCGCGGCAATCACTGTCGCGCATGTTAAAACCAAAAAAACATCACTGGACACCCCTACCGCGCTGTGCATGAATCTGAAAACGCACGTAAGTCGGTTCCGCGGCAATCACTGTCGCGCATGTTAAAACCAAAAAAACATCACTGGACACCCCTACCTCGCTGTGCATGAATCTGAAAACGCACGTAAGTCGGTTCCGCGGCAATCACTGTCGCGCATGTTAAAACCAAAAAAACATTACTGGACACCCCTACCTCGCTGTGCATGAATCTGAAAACGCACGTAAGTCGGTTCCGCGGCAATCACTGTCGCGCATGTTAAAACCAAAAAAACATCACTGGACACCCCTACCGCGCTGTGCATGAATCTGAAAACGCACGTAAGTCGGTTCCGCGGCAATCACTGTCGCGCATGTTAAAACCAAAAAAACATCACTGGACACCCCTACCTCGCTGTGCATGAATCTGAAAACGCACGTAAGTCGGTTCCGCGGCAATCACTGTCGCGCATGTTAAAACCAAAAAAAACATCACTGGACACCCCTACCTCGCTGTGCATGAATCTGAAAACGCACGTAAGTCGGTTCCGCTGCAATCACTGTCGCGCATGTTAAAATAAAAAAAAACATCACTGGACACCCCTAACACGCTGTGCATGAATCTGAAAACGCACGTAACTCGGCTCCGCGGCAATCACTGTCGCGCATGTTAAGACCAAAATTTCCCATAATCTAGCTCTAGTGCAACGTAAAATGCGCTCAAAACAAATGATCCAATCAAATATCGCCTAATTTCCCATGATGTAGCTCTAGTGCAACGTAAAATGCGCTCAAAACAAATGATCCAATCAAATATCGCCTAATTTCCCATGATGTAGCTCTAGTGCAACGTAAAATGCGCTCAAAACAAATGATCCAATCAAATATCGCCTAATTTCCCATGATGTAGCTCTAGTGCAACGTAAAATGCGCTCAAACAAATGATCCAATCAAATATCGCCTAATTTCCCATGATGTAGCTCTAGTGCAACGTAAAATGCGCTCAAAACAAATGATCCAATCAAATATCGCCTAATTTCCCATGATGTAGCTCTAGTGCAACGTAAAATGCGCTCAAAACAAATGGTCCAATCAAATATCGCCTAATTTCCCATGATGTAGCTCTAGTGCAACGTAAAATGCGCTCAAAACCAATGATCCAATCAAATATCGCCTAATTTCCCATGATGTAGCTCTAGTGCAACGTAAAAGGAGCTCAAAACAAGTGAACGAATCATATATCGCCTAATTTCCTGTAATGTAGCTGTAGTGCAACGTAAAATGCGCTCAAAACAAATGATCCAATCAAATATCGCCTAATTTCCCATAATGTAGCTCTAGTGCAACGTAAAATACGCTCAAAACAAATGAAATAATCAAATATCGCGTAATTTCCCATAATGTAGCTCTAGTGCAACGTAAAATACGCTTAAAACAAATGAACCAAGCAAATATCGCGTAATTTCCCATAATGTAGCTCTAGTGCAACGTAAAATACGCTCAAAACAAATGAACCAATCAAATATCGCGTACTATCCCGTAATGTAACTCTAGTGCAACGTAAAATACATTAAAAACAAGTGAACGAATCAAATATCGCCTAATTTCCTGTAATGTAGCTCTAGTGCAACGTAAAATATACTCAAAACAAATGAACCAATTATATATAGCCTAATTCCCCCAGAATGTAGCTCTACTGCAATGTAAAATACACTCAAATCAATAAAAAAAAATGAACCAATCAAATCTCTCCATACTGCGTCATAATAGAATTCTTATATTATGTGTACAAGGAAATGCACTTTATCGCTACGGAAGTTCGCCAAGCAGAAAGTGCCCCTCTAATCTACTCATCAACCGCAATATTTTCGTGCTTGCTTTATGAAATAATGAAGCATTATGTCATGTAGAGTGCTTGAAGTATTTGTTTAGACCATTTTTAAGAATGTATCATTTTTAGAATGTAATTTATTCATTTCATCATTGACATGAAACTCCTGAAATTTTCATAAATATTAATAACCTCTTTTAATGCAAAATGAATAACTAAAAATAATACTAATTAAAAACCTATTTTAATTATACTTAAACAAATTTAAGTATAATTAAATGTTCTCAAATTACAAACTTTATATATTTAATTTAAAAAAAGCTATTCAATATCTATTTAAATAAAGTATTGCTTTAATCTAGATAACTATACATAACGCGTATTCTTTGAATTAGAAAAAATAATAATACAAATAAAGAAATTTTATTTGAAGTTAACAATAGATATATCTTCGTTTAAATTTATAAGTCTATTTATTAATTTAAAATATTTAAAGTAGTAAAAAATGTATCTGTGAAACTGACAGAACACATATTACTCTAATTTTCACAAATAAATTCCTAAAAACTTCACGGGAAAAATTTATATTATTATATAGTATTTGAGTTTATATCCCATAACATATTTTCTACCTTATTCGAGATAAAATATAATTATTTATATCGTAATGATTTCAATGCATTTATTTATCCCTCATTTATAAGTGAATTCAAGCGGTATTAAAAATTAATTTTTTGACATGCGTTATAAAACACAACGCTTGCAAAAAATTATTAGAAATTTTAGAGGTATTAATTGTAAATGATACTTTTAAAGCAATTTCAAATGAAGGAATTCTACTACATACATAAATTCAATGAAGTAGAAGATTGCAGTAGTATAGTATACTACTACTACTACTAATAATAATAATAATATCTGTAGACTTTTCTTACTGTATAGCAGTTTTAAACCACTTTCCTATGCCTCACATAAGCTACCACTCGATCACGTTCCAGGGATCATGTTCAAACTACAAACGAAAACAAAGATAACATGAATAAATAAAATAATTTCCATTTCAGATTGCTAATAACATATCGAAAATTTTATTTAGGAAAATTATAAATATATTAATTATTATTTATTGAACAGTATTGAACAGGGCGAAGAGCGGTGTTGAGGGCTTCCAGAACTAAGATCACGTGGGCTGCGCCAAGATGTTTATTGAAAGACAAAAAAAAAAAAAAAAAAAAAAAAATTACAAGAATCATCGCCAGGCAGAGCCTACTCGCGACAATGGGCGATGTGAAACAAGTTCAATTTACATAGTCTTTTGTTGGTCGGCATGCCGAGCCTAGCCGGCTCCTCGCGACAGAAGGCATGCTGACATGCTGTAATGTTATGTTGGAGTCCGAGAGAAATGGAGATGATCATTGTAGAATAGATGTAGGTCATGTGAAATTGACTCACCTGAAGGTTTGAAATTTTGGTCTGGGAATAAATAGAAGTTTTTAAGGTTAAAAAAAAAAAAGAATCATTTACGCGCACTATTAATTTTTATTATTATTTATTATTATTATATGTTAAATATTTTGATTTAAATAAAATAATAATAATAATAATAATAATTATAATTATAATAATAATAATAATAATATATATATATATATATATTAACGTGTTTTGTCTTTAAAATGTAAAGGGATTACGATAAATTAATTTTTTGAAGGTGTTTGCAGCGAAATTAATACAGTTTTTTAATATCTGATTTTTATTCAATAAAAAAATGAAATAAATCTCCATTAAATGCTTTTATTTTTTACTGTGTTTAACCATGTAAAATTCTTTAGTAAACTAGTTTTATATGCAAAAGAATTAAATGCTAACACCAAAAAAGTGTTATTAGCATAAAGATGCTTTTTTCAGTAAAAAAAAAGGCTTAAAATAAACTATTTCATATATTCTACCGCTATGAAAATTGTATATTAAAAAATATAGTACTTTAATCACAACATTTAAAAATAGAAAATCCTGAAAGAAATTTCAAAAAATCTGTAATTTGTACATATTTTTAGAAATATGCATATGTAAGTATATCGCAACACACACACACACACACACACACATATATATATAGATATATTCCTTCTGGATATATCAGAATATTTTGTTTATATAAAAATTTCCAAAATTCGAATCTATTTATTCAGAACCAAATGCTTGTTTCCATTTTCTATTTTATGAAATCTGAAAACTCATTTACTTATTATTTATAATTCAAAAATCATGTATGCTTAAAATCTTAATATAAATACTGAAATTTATAAATACATAAATATTGAATTTTAGAACTATAATCCACACCTGATAAAATCGGTATAACGCGAGTTCTAAGTTCTTATCTCATATTAAATTAAACACTTGGCACACATAAAGAATAAATACGTATACTACATATATTTACTATTCGAATTAATTTTGAAGGTATACTGAATATATTTTATCACAGAATAATAATTATAATAATAATAAAGAGTTAAAATTTTATTTTTTTAATTTTTGGATGCAAATTGTTCTTTAACAGAAATTCTGATTTTTATTTCTGATAATGGCATATAAACAAAAATATATTCCTCATAATAAACATTTAATATGCGCAGTATTTCGGACTTAATATTGTGTTGTATAAAAATTATAGGAATGGTTTTCAGTAATTACACACTTACATATGTTTCTATATTAAAATTTTTAATTGAATGTATCGTGTATCTTCTGAAGCTTAGATATAAATGAATAAGATTAGAATATTTTACCATTCCGATTCATAGATTTTCAATCTAATTCCTTCAACAAAAGATCAAATAAATGGCGACGGTTACTTGCAGCAGCTGTTTTGATTAATATTAATGATCTTCTGAAAGTACGTATCTAACGAAACAAATCTTTATAGAAACAGTTTGTGTTGGCATTACTGAGATTTTATGAAGCATGAAGTGGCAAGTATTTCTAACTCACTACATCATTTTAAACGCTGTTTTTAGATAATTGATTACTCTATCAATGTAAATTTGTAAAAATCATAAGTTAGTAATAAGCACTTCATTCATATTTGAAAATTACTCAATAACTTTCATGAGTATAAGCAGTTATTTTCTTATAATTAATATTTAAATCGTTAAGATAATTAAGCAAAATGATACAATTTGAAAAATAATTTTTAAGTTAGTGCTGTGACTTATTTTTCGGCAAATGGATTTGAAATTTATAGAAATAGAATTTAATAGAATTTAATTATAAATGAAATGCTATCAATATTAATCAACTTTCTTAGCAATTTATTAACTTTTCATATCTTGTAAATTTGTATTTATTAGATGTTCTAAAAAGGCGTTATTTCCTTATTCTGCTAAAGGCATGTTTATTCTCCTTTATATATATACATTACGATGATTAAAAGTTTTTTTTTTTCTTTACATAGTAATAATAATAAAATTATATAAAGTATATTATTTTATTTATTTAAAAAGAATATTATCTTAGAGATATTCACGTTAATTTTGTAAATAAGTAAGAGCAATTAAAATAAAATAAGAATAATTTGTAAATATAAAACAAGAACGTTTTCATGATTCTGAATAATAATTCCAGTTTATCAGGATTTAAGTATTTTTATTCAAGATACCAACTTAAGCGCCAGGATGCTCAATTAATTCTAATCCAAAACTTTTCGAACACTGAATAGCTGTTGCCATTCTACAAACATAAACATAGAAAAACATAGATGCTACAATATGTAGACAATCAATCTGAAAATTAATTATCGTCTGCGACAAAATATTTTTTACTGCAATCCGCGTTTGTAATGATCGATAGATGGCGCTTTCTCAACTTTTGTTGTTAGTAAATATAATAGCCACGGTTATTTATTATTTTATTTATTTAAAAAGAATATTATCTTAGAGATATTCACGTTAATTTTGTAAATAAGTAAGAGCAATTAAAATAAAATAAGAATAATTTGTAAATATAAAACAAGAACGTTTTCATGATTCTGAATAATAATTCCAGTTTATCAGGATTTAAGTATTTTTATTCAAGATACCAACTTAAGCGCCATGATGCTCAATTAATTATAATCCAAAACTTTTCAAACACTGAATAGCTGTTGCCATTCTACAAACATAAACATAGAAAAACATAGATGCTACAATATGTAGACAATCAATCTGAAAATTAATTATCGTCTGCGACAAAATATTTTTTACTGCAATCCGCGTTTGTAATGATCGATAGATGGCGCTTTCTCAACTTTTGTTGTTAGTAAATATAATAGCCACGTGTATTTATTATTGTTGTATTTGCTTCCATTGGCTGAAGCAACTGAACTTTTAAATTTGTCATTTGGAAATAAATGGAAGCTTAATTCTAGATTTCTTGTTCCTTTGAAGTGACACTATGGCACACAGCAGTGTATGTGTTATCTTTTTTACCGGATTTATTCATTTTTATAGAATAAATATATGCGAAACTAAACATCGAAATCGAATATACAGCAAGCAATGGCGTCTCAACGAAAGCTATTTGTGGTATTTGTAGTTTCACCTTAGCCCACCAGAGGGCGAGCATTTCATTACAATCGCGGATATATAATTTTATTTTACTTTTTTTGTGTCGATAGAAATGTTACATAATATTTAGTTTATTAATTTCCCGTAATAAAACGCATTTTAAAAATGATATTATTTTTTTTTTTATATTAAAAAAATAATCTGGTGTGTCACTCACACAAATTTATCTGACCATGCATTTCAATACTATACAAATGATTGCAGATTAAGTCACAAGAACAAAAGGTAAGATAAAATCATTCTACGTACTTTTAAAATAATCTAAAATAAGTTAAGAAATATTTTTATTTGATATATAATTCTGTGAGAGAAGAGGGCTATCGTCCCACGATATAGGCATTATACGATTAAATAACCTCCCGTTCATTTATAATTTATTGTATGTTTATTATATCATAATATAATTGTATGTTTATTATTTGCCTTCAAACTTGCCAATCATGAACAAGTTTCTCAAGTGGAAAACTAATGTGAAATTTAAAATACCAAATTTGAATTTTTTGCATTTATTTGTTTTTAAGCTATGTTGTAATATGTATGCATACCAAATAGCGCAAAAAATTCAGTTTTCATTTTCGGGGAGCCTCAAAACAGGATATTAAAAAAAAAGTTGAAAAGAGAACTTAAAAAAAAATAATAATAATATAAGTACACGTACGGTACACAGCATACATTACAGTATGAAAAATTAATTTTCTTCCTTAGCAGTGTTTTCAATGTAGTAAAATGTAGCAAATTACTTCCATCAATTATATTCAATAGAAAGGAACGTTTAGCTTAATTTTTGTAGCCCTACATATTTTCCATAAACTATATGCACATCATATTGTGTACTTAATTTTAGTTTTATACGAAAAATACCCAACACAAAATGAAATACACTTTTATAAATTTTCAGATATAGCCCTAAGATATCCAAATACTTTGATTTGTCTTTAAACGAATGGTGAATGGTTTCCATACCACAATTTACACAAAACATGCTTTTATGCATATAAAAAAATATGTTCATTTCATTTTGTTTAGAGCAGCCAATAGATGTTTTACTGTACTTACCAGAAATTTCCCCCATAAACGTAATGTATTTGATTTATCTTGAATAGCTCTGTACACGTACAATTTGGTTGATCTCATCAAAAAGTTTAGAGTAGCATCACTATATGATACAGATGTTGAATACCCGGTTTGCATACTTCCTATTACTATTTGTTCTTGAGGTATGCTTATAACAGACATACAACCGCGTGCAGTCAGACATGCACAGAGACACACAGACCAGCCACTAAAAACATGATTTTTAGATTCAGGGTACCTCAAAACTTGCAAATTTAACAAAAACTCAATTTCGAAAGTTCGACCCAAAAACAATACTTTCTATTACATATAAAAGTTGTGTCCAAATGAAAAAGAGACAAAATTATATGTGAAAAAATTTTAATAACAATATTATAATTACAGTTCATGTGGAATAGTTCACCTATAAATAATTGCACTGACATTGATACACTGATCCCATCGTGTAAGAGGGGAGTGGATGGCTCAACAGATGGGTCAGGCAAACTTCCATTCTCTCCGTCTTCTGATTCTCTGACAGATGCTCGGGAACACGTTGTGCACAAACTTTGTCATAACCAAGCTTCTTGTGGATTATGTGATTTCCTTTGCTTATCGACAGTTCAACAACAATTTCACGTGTGGTGATCCGGCGGGTCTGCCGTATGAGCTCGTCTACAGCCGACCTCTTTGTGCTGATCTGGGGGGATCCATCATGCAACGAACTGCGAAAATGACTCTCCAGCACTGAGGATACTGATGCGAAGCCGTTAACTACGCATGTGCATCTACCAATACCGCCATGCCATCCATCGGCTAACACATTAACTCACTGGGATTTGATATAATGCCGCTACAGCTAAAGTCTCCTTTTCATTTGGGCACACCTTATATATGGGTAAGAAAAAGTAAAAAATAAAAATAAGGACAAAATGGGCGAAGGGAAAATAGGTAATGATTGAAAACTGCAGTTATATTACAAGAACTTTGAAAGGAATAATTGAGCATTATTATCTCGGAACCATATCACGATGCAGATGCCTGTAAACAATATGGGGGGGGGGGGGTAATATAAATATTTACTCATTGTGTTGTAAGCATTTGATGCAATTCATTATTTTTTGTTTAAACGTTCGTGTAATGTACCGAAACGCAAGATAGGCACTCAGAGTGTAAGACAAATTTTAAATGTCTCTTTTGGCCTTAGACTTCGAACCTACTTTTTCTCTTGGCAGTAGTCCGTCATGACTGAATGGACTGGCTACCTTAGAATACAAACGCATGTAATTTATTAACTAGCTTTTATGTGTGATTTTCTGTTACGCATAATTACGTGTCCATAACTCATTAGCTTCCTTGTTGTACTATTTGAATAGTTGCGTACGAATTTAGGATGCAAATGTTGATTAAAATATGTAGTGTATACACTACTAGGATGTCGCTTAAATGAGGGGGGTTTCTTTCTTTCTATCTTTTTTAAATCCGATACGCATACCCTCTAATTTTCTTCTATTTGACCGTAAACATTTTTTAGCAAAATACCAGCTCTGTAGGATAATGTTAAAACGTACCGGATTGACGAAAAAAATCTTAATACCTACTATATTAGGATTTTACTGTCACTTCAGTAAGTGTTAACATTATCCCACATAGTTGATATTATGCTAAAAAGTGTTTAGGGTCAAATAGAAAAAAATAGAGGGTAAGCGTATCGGATATAAAAAAAAAGAAGAAAAAAATCCCCCCGCCATTTAAGGGACACCATAATGCACACCATTCTTCGAAAATTATTGCATGTTTAAGGATATCTTTGTTAAAAAAAAAAAAAAAAAAAAAAAAAAAAAGAATTAAATTGTATTTAAGGCTCAGATTAATAGTTTACAAGATTTCAGATAAAAATTATTATGGCACATAAATTGTAAAAATTTTGTAGTGTAAACAATACAACTATGTAGTATTTACATTGGATACTCTCAGTGAAATTGCATAGAAAGAGAAGAATGTATTTGTTACCGAAATTAAGTATTCTAAAATATTAACATTAGTCAACTGAAAAAAAAAAAAAAAACAATAAATTTTAAAAGATATTTATACAATATTTATATATGTATATCACTTTGTTAATGAGTATGCATTTTAATACTAAAAGAGCACCTAACATTCTATTTTGAATTATTAAAATTTGAGAAACTTTCATGATTTTATTTTAGGTTAAAAAATACTTTTAATACTGAAGCTTATTTTGAAGTGGATTTATTTCACATTACCATTGATTATTTGCTGAATCTCTTTCTATGTTCTTATCTAATTTAATTTCACCCCCCAAAAAAATAACAAGGGATTATAAATAAAATAGATATATTTAAGAGTTTTCCAACGAAAAGACTCTGTGGAAATAATGATACAAAGAAAAAAATTTTCCACATCGTAAAGAAAGTTGATAAACGAGAATGGACTCTCTTTAAAAATTGATTTACAGCAAAAGAAAGTTATTTTTAAGATACAGACTGCTCATACCTGCCCATCTGCTTTTTTCTTAGGATTTGTCCTATGTTTTCTAAATAAATGAGTAATAAACCAAACTTTAATTTATTTACTGACATTTAATGAAACTGTAGTTTAAAAGTAATAGTTTTCATAGGAATATTTTTCTTTTGAATTTTTTCATTGTTATAGACAGATGTTTTAAAAAACATATTTTTTCAAGTACTAAACAAATATTAGGGAATAGGGATTTGCAGCGCTATTATTATATACTAGCTGACCCGTCCGGCTTCGCACTGATGAACAAATTTTAGTTAAAGATGGATTGACATGTAAAAAATCAAGAAATATATCTGTTTATATGTTATAGTCAGGCAATATTATTAACTGGAAAGTCAAAATATAATTTTACAATTATTTTTTTTTAATTAGTTGTTAAATGTTGGCAATTTTTACTTAATGCTATTTATTTATTTATTTATTTATTTCATAAAAAGAAACATTTCTTTACTCATGAATAAAAAATATTGAAATATAAACCTATGACATGAAAATGTTTTTGATAAAATTGACGTCATAATAGCTTTAATTATTATTTATTTGTTCATTTCGCAAATATATTTAATTTTTTCCATAATTGATTATTATTTTAATAATGTATATTAAAGGAGAAATCAATAATATGAAACAATATTCGTACAATATATACTATTACAGAATCTGGTGTGAAACAACCATACGACTTCCATTACCCACTATTACACGTAATATATACATTTTTTTGGAGATATTACTTGCATTTTTTGAGATTTTCGAGTAAGAGAAACTTGATACACGTATAAAGACACATACAACAGAGTTTGCATAGCGAGTTAAAAAATAAGGGGGAAAAAAATAGATAGTTATTTTTTTAAACACGAATTTCCGAGATCTAAAACTGAACTACCTAATCAGGATGACCGTTAATATTCCTGTAATAAGCACGTAATACTTGAGAAAGGTTATCTAAATTGGATTAAAGAAAAAATTTTCAAGAATACGTTAGAGCCGTTTTTGAGATACCAACTTTTACCAAAACTTAGCATACTCAATTATTGACCTAAAAACAATAATTACATACAAAAGGATATTTAATAGGAAGTTTACATGGCGAGTTTGAAAAAAATCCGTACAGGCGTTTTTAAAGGAACGCACTTGCGAAGTCTGAAATTGAGCTGTTTATAGAGGATGCCTATCAATTTTCCTGAACTAAGCAACTTTTCAATCGGAAGGGCATCTAATATATTATTTATACAGCAACTTTGAAGAAAATCATTAGAGGTGTTTTTGAATATGGGCTTACGGTCCCATTTCTGGTTTTCGATGACCCAATTCCGGTTTTTCAATTTTCACGAAAATTTGGAAAATTTATCTGTACACCAGACCTGAATCACTTGTGAAGTTTAGTAGTTCTATTTTTATTAGTTTTGGAGATATGACAGCCAGAAGATTACACACACACGTGCACATATACACACACACTGACCAATTGCCAAAACCTATACAATACTTCCACTACCTACGGTAGTAGGGTAATTGAAGTAAACACATACATCTCGTATTCACTATGATAATATACAGATTTTCGTATTACGTTTTCGATCGCCAAATACAAAAATCGCCAATGACGATAGATATCAAATCTATGCTTTGTTTTCAATTAAAATATTGAAACTTTTAATTAAAAATTTATTTTACCAAAATTTATTATAGCTTCCAGCACTTAGAGAGAGACAGTGTAACTTTTGATTATTGAAAGAAAAAAAAAAAAAAAAAAAGCAATCGGCTTTTTAGTTCTAGCGATCGTTCTCTACATATGCATATAAACTTTTCTTCTTTTTATATTAGTATAGCTATAGAGCATAGGTATATTAAATAGGTTTCCAATCAACATAATGTAACTCAAATAATTAAATGCTATTTACATTTCAGTAATGGCTGTATGCGCTATGTATATTGAGCTACTTGCCATAACTGTTAGTTGCTAAAAATAGTCGCCAAATAAATTTAAACATCTCAATACGCAAGCGAAGTGTGACATCACTGACCGCCCATGGATGCAAGAAAAAGATTTTCCATGTTAATCGCTCATTGGATTTTTTTTATTTTTTTATTAAAACTCTAGAAGAATTATTTCCCGATTTTAATCCTCATATTTGGGTATAGATATGTATTAGTTATTGTATGCATGCGTTAGATTGAGTTATTTTGCTGTCAAATTGACAAAATTTTAATTTTAAATTTCAAAACTGTCACCCTTGGCGTTTTTTGTATTTGGCGATAAAAAAGTAATACGAAAATATACATGCCAGATGTATATTTTCGTAATATGTATTGTACGAAATATTGTTTCATATTATTCGTTACACTCTTAATGTAAGTTTTTAAAATAACCATGATTTTTGAAAGGAATTAAATTATATTCGCCAGATAATTTGGCGATATTTTTTTTTTTTTTCTGCCAAGGATGACGGATATCAAATCTATTCCGCTGCAACATATTAGTATATTATATCAGATACTTTATTTATACATTTGAAAACAAATTTGACTTCAAATTATGATAGAATATTTATCCTTTCCCTTTTAATTAGTTTATTAGTTGGATGTTTATTGTGTAAATATCATCCTTTGAAATGAAATGTTTATGTTTTCAATCGAATATGGAAATTTGCCATTTTTTTTTCTAGAGTTTTGAAATTTAAAATTCCAATTTTATCAATTTTACAGCAAAAACAATTTAATCTAACGGATGCACATGATAACTAATACATATCTATATCCAAATATGGGGATTAAAAGGTGGAAATAATTTTCCTCGATCTTTATTATTTTTTTACAAAAAATCCAGTTCACTTTTTATATTATTGTTCGCGTGAAAATATATTTTATTATATGTCTAAAAATAAATTAATTCGTAAATCTTTTTGGCAACAATTATAAATTAAAATAAATAATATTATAAAATAGAATTTCTTATTTTATTTTATTTTATTTATTTATTTATTTTTAAATTCCAATTTCGTTTACACACATCAGTTTAAACCACGGAGTAATAAAGACTCCGTGGTTTAAACATTGATGCTTAGATATTATATCATATCATATCAAATTATATTATTAGAAAAATAAACACTTTTAATTCTATAATGACGTCAGATTTAACGTGTAAGTTTAACAATTAAAAAAGCTTTATATGAATTTCAATTTAATGCACGTGCAAATATATTTCTTTTCTTTTCACGTCAAGATATTTTAAAAACGAAATGAATATGTAAATGTTTCTTTTATGTTGGCAGCAGCTAATTTTTTTAATATTTCATTATTTCCATTTCTATTACGGCTTCTATGGGGATTTTAATTAAAATGCTCAGATTTTAAACTAAAATTTATTTTATCAAAATTAAATATAGCCTATAACAATATGGCATACTGTAGCTTTCGGTCAGTGAAAGAAGTTTTTAAATCGGTTCAGTAGTTTCAGAGATTACCCTCCACAAACAAACAATTTTTTGCGCTTTATATAATGATATAGATTACGAAAAAAAAATGCACAGTTTTAATTACAATTAAGAGTAATCAATTCGCGATGTAGTTTAAAATCTTTATTTTTATATTCCACTAGCTGACCCGTCCGGCTTCGCACTGATGAACAAATTTTAGTTAAAGATGGATTGATATGTAAAAAATCAAGAAATATATCAGTTTATATGTTATAGTCAGGCAATATTATTAACTGGAAAGTCAAAATATAATTTTACAATTATTTGTTTTAATTAGTTGTTAAATGTTGGCAATTTTTACTTAATGCTATTTATTTATTTATTTATTTATTTCATAAAAAGAAACATTTCTTTACTCATGAATAAAAAATATTGAAAAATAAACCTATGACATGAAAATGTTTTTGATAAAATTGACGTCATAATAGCTTTAATTATTATTTATTTTTTCATTTCGCAAATATATATTTTTTTTTCCATAATTGTTTATTATTTTAATAATGTATATTAAAGGAGAAATCAATAATATGAAACAATATTCGTACAATATATACTATTACAGAATCTGGTGTGAAACAACCACACGACTTCCATTACCCACTATTACACGTAATATATACAATTTTTTGGAGATATTACTTGCATTTTTTGAGATTTTCGAGTAAGAGAAACTTGATACACGTATAAAGACACATACAACAGAGTTTGCATAGCGAGTTAAAAGATAAGGGGAAAAAATAGATAGTTATTTTTTTAAACACGAATTTCCGAGATCTAAAACTGAACTACCTAATCAGGATGACCGATAATATTCCTGTAATAAGCACGTTATACTTGAGAAAGGTTATCTAAATTGGATTAAAGAAAAAATTTTCAAGAATACGTTAGAGCCGTTTTTGAGATACCAACTTTTACCAAAACTTAAAATACTCAATTATTGACCTAAAAACAATAATTACATACAAAAGGATATTTAATAGGAAGTTAACATGGCGAGTTTGAAAAAAATCCGTACAGGCGTTTTTAAAGGAACGCACTTGCGAAGTCTGAAATTGAGCTGTTTATAGAGGACGCCTATCAATTTTCCTGAACTAAGCAACTTTTCAATCGAAAAGGCATCTAATATATTATTTATATAGCAACTTTGAAGAAAATCATTAGAGGTGTTTTTGAATATGGGCTTAGGGTCCCATTTCTGGTTTTCGATGACCCAATTCCGGTTATTCAATTTTCACGAAAATTTGGAAAATTTATCTGTACATCAGACCTGAATCACTTGTGAAGTTTAGTAGTTCTATTTTTATTAGTTTTGGAGATATGACAGCCAGAAGATTACACACACACGTGCACATATACACACACACTGACCAATTGCCAAAACCTATACAATACTTCCACTACCTACGGTAGTAGGGTAATTGAAGTAAACACATACATCTCGTATTTACTACGATAATATACAGATTTTCGTATTACGTTTTCGATCGCCAAATACAAAAATCGCCAATGACGATAGATATCAAATCTATGCTTTGTTTTCAATTAAAATATTGAAAATTTTAATTAAAAATTTATTTTACCAAAATTTATTATAGCTTCTAGCACTTAGAGAGAGACAGTGTAACTTTTGATTATTGAAAGAAAAAAAAAAAGCAAACGGCTTTTTAGTTCTAGCGATCGTTCTCTACATATGCATATAAACCTTTCTTTTTCTTTATATTAGTATAGCTATAGAGCATAGGTATATTAAATAGGTTTCCAGTCAACATAATGTAACTCAAATAATTAAATGCTATTTACATTTCAGTAATGGCTGTATGCGCTATGTATATTGAGCTACTTGCCATAACTGTTAGTTGCTAAAAATAGTCGCCAAATAAATTTAAACATCTCAACACGCAAGCGAAGTATGACATCACTGACCGCCCGTGGATGCAAGAAAAAGATTTTCCATGTTAATCGCTCATTGGATTTTTTTTTTTATTATTAAAATTCTAGAAGAATTATTTCCCGATTTTAATCCTCATATTTGGGTATAGATATGTATTAGTTATTGTATGCATGCGTTAGATTAAGTTATTTTGCTGTCAAATTGACAAAATTTTAATTTTAAATTTCAAAACTGTCACCCTTGGCGTTTTTTGTATTTGGCGATCAAAAACGTAATACGAAAATATACATGCCAGATGTATATTTTCGTAATATGTATTGTACGAAATATTGTTTCATATTATTCGTTACACTCTTAATGTAAGTTTTTAAAATAACCATGATTTTTGAAAGGAATTAAATTATATTCGCCAGATAATTTGGCGATATTTTTTTTTTCTGCCAAGGATGACGGATATCAAATCTATTCCGCTGCAACATATTAGTATATTATATCAGATACTTTATTTAGACATTTGAAAACAAATTTGACTTCAAATTATGATAGAATATTTATCCTTTCCCTTTTAATTAGTTTATTAGTTGGATGTTTATTGTGTAAATATCATCCTTTGAAATGAAATGTTTATGTTTTCAATCGTATATGGAAATTTGCCATTTTTTTTTCTAGAGTTTTGAAATTTAAAATTCCAGTTTTATCAATTTTACAACAAAAACAATTTAATCTAACGGATGCACATGATAACTAATACATATCTATATCCAAATATGGGGATTAAAATGGGGAAATAATTTTCCTCGATCTTTATTATTTTTTTACAAAAAATCCAGTTCACTTTTTATATTATTGTTCGCGTGAAAATATATTTTATTATATGTCTAAAAATAAATTAATTCGTAAATCTTTTTGGCAACAATTATAAATTAAAATAAATAATATTATAAAATCAAATTTCTTATTTTATTTTATTTTATTTATTTATTTATTTTTAAATTCCAATTTCGTTTACACACATCAGTTTAAACCACGGAGTAATAAAGACTCCGTGGTTTAAACATTGATGCTTAGATATTATATCATATCATATCAAATTAAATTATTAGAAAAATAAACACTTTTAATTCTATAATGACGTCAGATTTAACGTGTAAGTTTAACAATTAAAAAAGCTTTATATGAATTTCAATTTAATGCACGTGCAAATATATTTCTTTTCTTTTCACGTCAAGATATCTTAAAAACGATATGAATATGTAAATGTTTCTTTTATGTTGGCAGCAGCTAATTTTTTTAATATTTCATTATTTCCATTTCTATTACGGCTTCTATGGGGATTTTAATTAAAATGCTCAGATTTTAAACTAAAATTTATTTTATCAAAATTAAATATAGCCTATAACAATATGGCATACTGTAGCTTTCGTTCAGTGAAAGAAGTTTTTAAATCGGTTCAGTAGTTTCAGAGATTACCCTCCACAAACAAACAATTTTTTGCGCTTTATATAATGATATAGATTAACAGAACGTATCTATAATACAAGCAAAACAATCATTTTAAAATACTTTAATTCATGCTTAATTTTATTGGCATTAGTTCTTATACATTAAAATGAACGGACAGAATACTTACGCTTAAACTGAATTTTAGCATGAATGCGTATTTTTTACATCTATATTAATAATTGCAAAGTTTTTTCAAAATTAATGTAATGGCTTTATTTATTTATTTATTTATTTTATTATTTATTTAATTTTTTTTTTTTTTTTTTTTTTTTTTATCTTAGAGAAAATTTTATTGCAATAGTTTAATTTTCTGTAATTTTAAAATTTTAAACGGATAGTCAATTTTGAAAAATGTTTTAATTATTAATGTAAAATATAACAACTTGAAAATGTGAAATCTTAATAAATTCTTAAAAAAAAAAAAAAAAAAAAAAAAAACTTTTTTTGAAGCCACTTTTTGCTCTATAGGTGTATTTTTAAAAACGTAGTAGCAATATTCAAGCAAAATACTCTAGAAAAATGTACATGGAGAGTACTTTTGGAAAGATAGATAGTAAAGAAACCAAATAATCTAAAGGAAAATGTAAAATATCTGTAGAGAGAAAGAGCATAAGGAAAAGACTATATGTATATTTTTATGTATGAGCTTTTAGTTACTACTTGTATTTTTTAATTTGTCTTTACATTTTACATAATTTTAATTTTAATTTTTTTGCTATTTTCTTAATGTTTGGTCAATTTTTATAAGAAATATTATTGACTATTATTTACAAAAATAAAATTGCTTAGATATGTGGTAATAAAATTCTGATACTTAATTAATAAACTTTTTAAATAATCATTTTTTTAAAGGAACATTGACTTAATTTTATTAAAATATATTAAAACGTTTTGTGGAAATTTAATTGTATTTTCACATTTAATTGTATGTGCACATTTAATTGTATGTTTAATTGTGTGTATTTAAATGTATGTACACTTTCCTTAATACCTTTACTATAAAGGAAACATATTTTGCAAATACGTAAAATTCATAATATTGTATAAATAACAAGCTTTAATTAAATAAATAAAACAACTACTAATAAAAATCACAAAACCGGACATCTGTCAAATATTTTTGCACAAACCTCAAAAACAATAAATATAAAATAATAAATATAAAATATAAAAGCATTTTTATATTTGAGCTGAATCAGCCATTTCCCTTACCTATCCCGGCTGATTCAGCTCACCCTACTAAATATAAAAATGCTTTTTTCAATTCCTATATTACCCGTGCAATTATACAACTTTTGAATTTAATGAAAAACAACAAATTAACAAAATTATTAAAATCGGTAATGCTGCAGGATATAGTAAATCTTATATTATAAAAATTGTTAATAAAATAAAAAGCAGCATGTTAATTAATCTTATTAATCATACTTTGAATTCAACTTGTAAATTACATTATACCAATAGTCTTCCCTACTGTATAGAGTTCTATAGTTTTCAAAATTATATTCAACGTAAATTTAATATATTAATTCCTTTCAGTTCCCCCCTAACTATTAAACAATTAACTCTTTGTGATCGTGACCAAACTGGACCTACTGGAGGAGTATATAAAATAACCATTGAAAATAACAAAGACCTTTTCTGTTACATTGGACAAACTAAGCGAACTTTAACACAACGAATTCAAGAACATAAGCGTAATATAAAGGAAGGAAAAAGTTCTACTCTAGTTGATTTTATTTATGATAACCCTAACGCTACTCCTATGTGGGATAACGCCAAAATTATTTCAGCCCCTCCTACGATCCAAGAACTGTATATTTGTGAAGCTATAATTATAATTAAACATAAAAATTCAATAAATTCAAAAGATGCTGCAATTTTGCCAATAATTTGGCACCATTTTATAAAATAACTAATAGCTTGTTTTTTCCAGTTCAGGATAGTTTTACTCTTCAATAGCCTCAGGCGACTCTTCAAAACACATTTAATAAATTTTCATTTCCTGCATTTGCACTCTGATGTTTCTACAATGCACCCAAGTGTAGCACTTTGTCACCCTGCAATAGTTCCAGCCTCTAAGTGTAGCACTTCGTCACCCTGCAATAGTTCCAACCTCCAAGTGTAGCACTTCGTCACCCTGCAATAGTTCCAACCTCCAAGTGTAGCACTTCGTCACCCTGCAATAGTTCCAACCTCCAAGTGTAGCACTTCGTCACCCTGCAATAGTTCCAACCTCCAAGCGTAGCACTTCGTCACCCTGCTATAGTTCCAACCTCCAAGTGTAGCAATGCGTCACCCTGCAATAGTTCCAACCTCCAAGTGTAGCATTTCGTCACCCTGCAATAGTTCCAACCTCCAAGTGTAGCACCTCCTCTTCCTTGAAATAGCTCCAGCGCCCAAGTGTAGCACCTCCTCTTCCTGAAATAGCTCCAGCCTCTGACTTCCAGTTGAATATATTTTATGTAAGGACTTAACTGTTAACCATGTGATTCAAAAGTACATATAACTGCTCTGAAGTATGTGTAAAACCAAATTCCCTGATGATGCCTTCTTATATGTAGGCGAAAAGCTTTGGAAGTTTTTTATATTTTAATAAATGTATTTTTAACGTGTTTTTAAAGTGTTTTTAATTAATTACTTACAATATGATACGTGTTTTTAATTCAACTCTTAACTGGAGTTTGTTTATAATATATATGTATATACACTCCTTCTCATATTTATAAGGACACTTTATGTTTTGAAATAACTAATGTAAAAATTATTGTGAACAAGATTATACTAAGTGCACTTAATATATCTAGTATTCTAAAAACCAAAACTGCTATATTTTTTTTTTTTTTTTTTTAATATAAAACAAAATTAATAAAATATAATGCAAAATATTTTTTTCTCCACGTTTTTAGATGTTCATAATTATAGGGACAATCAAGATTTTTTCGTTTTATTTAACTTACTAAAGGCTAAATGACAGTTGATATGCGAATTTGTTAACTACTGGGCTAGATTAATTCACATATAAATCTTCAATTTTTCTTGGACGGACATTACTGATAATTCCTCGAAAAAAAGAATGCTCATGTAGTGAAGTATGACAAATGTGTTTTTTAAGTGGAAGGATACTTTCAATCCACCGAATTTCTAATGAAATTCGAAGATCTAAATTTGCTGAAGGAAATGTGATCAAACTTTCAACTGCTGGTTTGATAGGAGAGAAATCTGATGGAAAATCAGAGTTATTTTACAGACATCGAATGATCATAATTCCTCTTACTGTTCTACTCATAATGACTGCTGCTGAATTTGCTCGTATTTTTTAAAGAAAGGTTGGGGTCAACATTTATGCAAGTTTAAAAAAATTAATAATAAGTTAAAATAAATAAAAAACCTGTAATAATCAATAAATATTTTAGGGGGGGGGGGAAGAAAGTCTGTGTTAAAGTTGAATAAAGACAATATTAAATTGTAAAATGTTGCATTTTCGGATGAAAAACATTTCATTCTTGATTAACCAAATTGTTTAACAGTTACTGGCACGATCTGAAGATAGGGAAAGACAGATAAGATTTTTTAAAGGCAGATATGAATCAGGTATTTTAAAGGTGGATCTATGGTGCTCTGGGGAGCCGTTTCTACTGAAGGCAGAATGAATTTAGTAATTTTTTCTATTATTATGAACATCAAAAGAATATCCGCAAAATTTAAACGTGGAATTCTCAGATTTTTGTTAGATTTGGGGGGATAATAATAATTTTTTCAACAAGACTGACATTTTTGCTCTACTTTTAGAGCAATAGGAAATAGTTTGAAGAAAGAATATTCTGTATTATTGCCTTTCCCGTGGCGTAAAAGTTTCAAAAACCTTAACTTATGATATTGGAAAAGTGCATGCAAGTGGAAAACAATTTTAAATAGTTTAAATGTATTCAGAATATCATCTATGCTGTATGAAATGGTATTGAAACTGAATATTAAAAAAAAATTATATATATATATACCAGAGAGAATGTCTGACTGTTTCACCGTAAAAAGAGACCCCAGAAAATATTAATTTAAAGAATAACTGAAAAAAAAAAATTAAATAAATAAGATTCGAGCTGTCCTTATAATTGTGAACACCTGTAAAATCTTCTTTTTGACCGTATTTAAAGTTTTTTAAGGCAGAAAAACAATACAACATTTTAAATATAGTCTATTAATGAAATTCAAATTAATAAAAAATGTATTTGTTTAAATAATAGTGTTCAGTGTTTAGTTAATATAGAACCAGTGTGTATATATATATATATATACTCTGCATCTTTGTTATTTAGAATTTTTAATTTAGAGCTGCACATTTGATATATAAATCAATTTTATATACATTTCTATTTTTTAATATAACCTCTAAACATTAGATTACTATTTTAATTTGTTATAAATTTATAAAATAGGATTCCAATTCAGTAAACGGTTTCACTATTGACAAATAAATAAGTTAATAAATAAAAGTAAGAGTTATTTTCCATTATGTTTATAATATTGTGCTTCTATTATTTCTGTGGTTTGTTTAAAAACACGGAATTCTTTTGACTTGGTAAACAACTGATTAATCAATAACTTTGGTAACCAACACGTAAATCAATTACTTTTGATTTTAATGGCTTAAGATATGTTATAAAATTTTGTTATTCATTAATTTAATGTTTTTATTTATTTATTTATTTATTTATTTATTTATTTTTATTTTTTTTATGGGGGGGGGGGGGAGAAGCAAGAATGTGCGGTTCGATGGAAGTTACTAGCTTTTTTTTTTTTTTTTTTTTCAAATAACAAGTGATTATTTTCGTTTTTTGATATATTTTCGTCTGACAATGTTTTGTTATATTATATGTATAATCGTGCAATTTTGGTATTTCAACTAACAAGTAACTCTATACGAATAAAGAAAAAAAAACTTTGAGACAATTTTGCTACGATAAGAAATTTTGTTTAATATTCTGCAAAGAACTTCTCTTCAATGAAATTAATTATTTGGGTTGGGGACAAAATCTCGCGGGACAAAGTATCGCGAGGACAAAATATCGCCGACGTAAATGAATATAAAGCAAAAATGAGTTGGTAATTATTAGTAATATTGCATAAAATTTCATGACTACACATACCTTAGTCAGAGCACTGACATTCTGACAAACCTATAACAATTTTTTTTTATAAATTTTATTTAAAATAGTTTAAAGACTATATTTATTAACTTTTGTCACGATGAGTCATAATGAATTCAATCGTGATTATCAATTTTAAAATTTTTAATTTAAGTTTGGGAATAGTGTTCAGCTTTAATGTCAGCAGTGATGTACACGATTTTTAAAATGTATTTTGAATAGTTAAAAGCAAAAGATAAAATAACTTAAAAATAAACATACATAAAATAATGAAATTCAAATCTATGATTTAATTAATTAATTAATTAATAAGTATTAATTAATTAATTAATACTTATGAGGCCATGTGGTCCCCGCCAGAGATCACCCGTGACACAAAATCAAATTTTCAAATAGATCATACTATTTATTTGACTCGATATTTTGTCCGGCGAGATTTTGTCCTGCGATATTATGTCCGGATCCCTAATTATTTACATTTTATCGAAAACTCTGGCAGCGATGTAGAATATTAACAGTGTTTCAATAAAATATTAATGATATTTTTTAATTAATGAATTTTTTTTTCGGGATATAAAGTATTTTATTTATGAGAGGTGTAAACAAATACTATTACTCTTATTACCGCACGATAGAAAATGAAATAAAATAAATCACCGGTAACATAAATTTATATTTTAAATATTTTCTTTAATAAATAATAAATTGTCACTCTATCCATCAACAACTGGGATCTTATAGAAAAGTTTAAATATATTAATTTAGGTGTAAACTGTTCAAAAATTAGGAATGTAATTGATATTATTATGTAACGCACAGACATATTTTAATATTATTAGATTTTTTATTTTTTTTTTTCAAATCATATACTTATCACAAAATAATTTCCTTTCTTTGTTTCCAGATTCTGCTTTTTTTTTTTTTTTTTTTTTTTTTTTTTTTTTTGTTTTTCATTCAATAGTCACCAATAATTTTCAGAAGTGATATTTGATATACAAAATAGACGATTAATCTTCGAAGTGCTTAGGTGTCCATTGCGTTTAAAATTTAATCGTGTATATTGAATAAAAAATTCGTGAAATCTGGCAATACTGTTACCTTTCAGACTGTCAAGTGTTAGGTTGTAAGAATCTGTACTATAATCTTAAGTATAAACATTTAATTAAAAAAAGAAATAATTGAGTTTTGATTATGTATAATAAGTACATTATTAAACATTTTGTAATAATTTAAAATGTTAAAGATCATGTAGCTATTTTTTTAGTTAATTTATTGACTGTTCGCGTTTTCAGCAGACTTGTAGTAATCTTAATCGCGCAATCATAATCGATTGTAATCGATTAAAAAAGTAATCGCTGATTAATCGTAATCAAAATAAAATATTTAAATTATAATCGTAATCTAATCGTAATAAAAAAAATATTTAAATTGTAATCGTAATCTAATCGTAATCTCAAAAAATATTTAAATTATAATCGTAGTCTAATCGTAATCTCATTATATTTTGCTAGAGAATAATCTGTATCGTGAAGCAATGCAAACGTAATTTATCTCTAAAATAAGATTACACAATATTTTTCTTTTCTTTGCTGCCATTTTTACTCTATTTATATTTTCTGTTATCCTTTTTTCAAAATTTTCTTGCTTCACAAGCTAATTTTTGAACTTACCTACTCACCCAGGAAGATTTCAGAGGTCATGTTTTAGTTTTACTACGAACTCCGGCATGACACACGAGGACACCCTTACACACAAACCTGAAGAGATTAGGTCAGATTCAGCCAGTCAGTAGTATTTTCTGACCGCGGTAGCCCAGTCGGTAGAGCACCATGCTCGTAATTGGAAGATTGCGGGTTCGGTACTCGAGCCGGCCAAAGACCGTCGTTTGCACTAATGGTGGCTGGTGAACGTAAAATCTCGTGACTACAATAACTCCATCTTCCTATCAATGTTATACCTCTGGGGGTCACTAAATCGGGAGAGCCATCCCTTTCGTGGCGGATCAAAATTGTGATGACATGTCTCCGCCCATCCGGGAGTCCCGGACCGTTGCCAATTGCCCATTGCGCAGCACTAGCGCGTCTTAAAACCCAACTAACCAACCAGTAGTATTTTCGTTACATTTACGTCTTGGAAAAAGTGTTGCTGAATTGGATTATATTGTATTGTATTCTATGGAAATGGGAAGGAAGGAGATAATTTGGTCATTTTTGGGATTTTTGTGAATATTCGTTTTCTTATTGTAATCTCTAATTCTACACCTGAAGAAAACCCAGAACGGAACAAATTTCTCCCCCCCACCCCCAACCAAAAGAAAAAAAAAACCCTGCACAGCCTAGTTAGTTACAGTTAATAATTACACAGCCCGATTAGTTACATTTAATAATTGCACAGCCCAGTTAGTTCATACGTGTATCTCACACTGCATTTGCCTTCTCTTGCTGTTTGTGTAATATTTGAAATTTAACTTATAATATGTCAACGTCAACGGTATTTACAAAAAAAATTGAAAGCTATTTTGATGACCCAAAGATTGATTATAATAAAAAGGGTGTAAAAACTCTGAAGTATAGTTGCAGATTATGTTCATCTGCTGTAAGTGTCTCAAAAAAGACTAAGTCGAATTTGAATACCCGTATGAAAGTGAGTAGAATTACCTTTCTTAATTAAATGTAATTCATTACAAATGCATTAATGAGAATTTTTCTAATAGTGTATGTTTAAAATTTCTCTTTCATTTTAAACACTTCCCAATAATGTTAAAAGTGCTTAAGACTTCGGTTCGTCTCTCCGCGCTCTTATTCCCTTAAATATACATGGAATTTTTTGAAACTGATATATGTTATGTTCTTAAACTTCACTATGGAATTGTACCCTTTTAAAAATAGGGTAAATATTACCACTGGTTTGTCTACAGGAAAATTTAAAAGAATTTCAAAGCGTTGCGACCTATCAAAGGTATTTCTATAGGTCATATTTTAACTTTTATTTCGCACAAATCATAATGAAGTCGACATTAACAATATATATGGGCAAGAAAATGCTTCCTGCAGAATATAATGTCATTAGCAATAAGATTTAGAGAGCAACACAAAAATTTTCACTTTCAATAACGGTTATAATTGGAAATTGCTGGAATTGCATTTTCGTTTGCCTTTATCATTTTTAATACTTCCTAGCAACGTTATAGAGTGATTATTGTTTACAATGATTGTTTCATTTTCTATATCTACGAAATATATACGAATTTATTGGCGTATTTTTTTATAAACCTTTTAAAGGGGTTTTAATTATAAAAAATATTTAGTAGAATGCTTTATTGAAATTAAAAAATAAATAAATATAAGTTAACAAACAAATCGAAAATAATTTTATGAGAATAAGGAGTTTTGCTTAATTACAAAATTAAACATGTTAACAATCCATTTCATAAGATGCTTTGCCATTAAAAAGTAAAAGAAATCTTTGAAATATGATTGTTATTGACCCGTCTCAAAACTTAAATCTTTCACTAAAAAGCAACTTTAAAGTTTAGATATGCTTTAATAATTTCATAATTTTTTGAACTTACAAAATTTTAATTTACTTTCTTGAAATATTTTAAATTTAATTTTTGATTTTCTTTTCCTCTTCTGTCTCTCCATTCATCTGTCTATTTGCGTATGCTCTAGTAAATTTAAGTAAAACATTCGGATTGCCGAAATATTGCAAAATAGTTGTATTTCTCTTTTCAAACATATTTCTGCAATGATTACTGCTATTTATGGTGCCTAAAAAAATAATTTTAATAGATAAGTATTTATTGTAATTTTTCGTTGTAAAACAATTTTAAAATCTATAAGAAAATTTCTCATCCGAGCTTTGAAATTTTCCATAGAAAAAAGGATGAAGAAATATGTGGAATGTACACCATTTATTATATCAAAAATTTTGGATTCACGTTTCAAGAATAGTGGACTTAACGAATGAGCAAGTGTGTGAAATAATAATAAAAAAAATGAAGAATCACTTTTTTGTCGAAGAAATAACAGAACTAGAACGAAAAGCCGCAACTGAAACTTAAAAAAAAAAAAAAAAGACCAATTTGTTTGCATTTTTGGACGGGAAAAGATCAAGTAAACTTGACCAGAATTATATAGCAAAATCGGAAATAACGGACTATTTAAAAGAGCCATTTGAAGGAGAAGATATTTGCCCTCTAAATTTTTGGAAGGAAAATGACAAAAGGTATCCAAATTTTCAAAAATTAGTTCAAAACATCTCTCTATCTGTGCATCTTCAGCACCCGTAAAGAGGTTATTCAGTGTCGCTGGAAAATTCTATACGATTTTCCGCACGCTACTAAAAGCGAAAAACTTCGAAAATTTAATTTTGATTAAGTTAAATTAAAATACTTAAACGAATTTTAAATCTCTCCTACATTCTATCTGTATATATATGAAGTTCAATGTTCAGAAGTAAGAAAAAATAAAAATTAATGGATTATTAATTAATTTTATTTATTTATTTATTTATTGGGGGGGGGGGGATAGTAGTGCTAAATTTCAAAGACGAGAAATATTTGTTTATGAATATCCATTTGAGAAACATAAATATATTATCTAGACCATTTAATAAAATCATTTAATTAATACAGGTGTCATCATAATCTATGAAGGTATAAAGATAACTAAACTCATTTTTTATTATAGGTAACAGAACTGTACATCTTGTAATTTTTAAATTTATATCAATATGTTATTTCTCTTTCGTAAAAAAAAAAAAAAAAAAAAAAAAAATGCATTTTTAGCTGACAGTTTTATTTAAATCAAATGCGAATGTCTGAAACTTCTTTTTTAATTAAATTGATTGCATTTTCATTTAGACTTCTTATTTATACCTTTACACTTTGTTACGAATGTGATTCAATGAGTGTAAATACTTACATATGATATAATTTAAGGGGTTCTCCATATTTACATAGTTTCTACTTCTTTCCTTTTTATGCTTTACTAAATAATTTTTAAGAGATATTTGAGATAGTATTTTAATTACTGACTCATACTTAAAACTTCTTTCAATATTATAATGATTGTATTTCTTTGATTGTCAAAATATAGAGTTTTGTATAAATATAAGATTTCTCTCGTTTTAGATGATAAATTTCTTGATATTTTAAATCTGCTTACTGTGATATTAAATGCTTAATCTGAGAGCAAACAAAATAAAGAATAAATATAGAATATAAGGAGAGGATATATACAAGATATATTTAAGGATATATATATGAAGAAATATCTAAGAAAGATTATATACAAGCGATATTCATCACATGGAATTTGAGAAATCTGAATAATCGAAGTTTAATCATAATCGATATTTCATGCAATCGTAATTTGACAGTAAAAAAAGTAATCGTAATCTGAATGTAATCGTATTATAGAGTCTTTTCAAGACGTAATTAAGACTGTAATCGTAATCTAAATTACAGAATCTTAAACGTATTCGTAATCGGCTTTTGAAGATTAAAAATAGTCGTAATTGTAATCTATTAAGGGTTTCTGTAATCGACTACAAGTCTGGTTTCGAGTATTGTGACAATACATCGAATTATAAGCTAATATTCTAAAATTGCAAATAATAATAATAATAATAAAATGTAAATTAAAAAATAAGAAAGAGAATCGAGAAAGAAACAATTCTTATGATTTCCTTTAGCAAAATAGTTGTAAATTTTTAATGTAAACGTTTTCGTAAAACAAAGATAAATGATAGTGACATTATATTTTATAAATTCAAACAGTTCGTATTTACTATCTTATCGAAAACTAGCACATAAAACAATTTTATCACTTTCTTAGTTTACTCAAATAAATTTTATCTTTGTTTTACTTACACTGTGCACAGACACATTTCAGCACGTGATCCGAATTCTTTTCACTTCTCCCTGGTGTGAAATACTGGAAAATACACAAAAGATTCAGGAAGTAGTTAAAAGTTTGCAACTTGAATTACTTCTTTTACTTTTTTATTTAAATGTGTGAAGGTTATAAAGAAAACTGTTTCAAGAAACAGTTTTTTAACAATAAATTAAAGAATATATACTGCCATTGTATTTACATGGAGGGATACACTCTAATGTTAAAGTATAATAAACTGTTTACTTGAATATTTTTATTTTTGGTTAATGTTATCAAAAGGATACTATTTTTAAAAAATAATGATTTTTTTCTCATTTATAATAGGAACTAGCAGGCAACGCTCGCTTCGCTGGTCCCTATTTTTAAATGAATCACTCTAATTACTGAATTCTCAAAATTGCATTCATTTTTATCACGTGAAAAGAAAAGAGAAACAAAATCTGATTAGGAAAAATGTCGCACCGGGTTCTCACTGCCTTCGAAAAAAATTCCCAAAATGCTCTAACTCTTATCTCTATTATTTTCCCCCTTCGCCGCCCCCTCCCGTCTATCCTAATAGTTTTACAAATTCGAAAATATCCGCAATCGATTTGTAGGTATCGAAAACCCCTATGTACCAGTTTTGAACTATCTATTTCTTTTTTTTGGCCCCTCCGTTCCCCCCCTTCCCGCCCCTCCCAATAATTTAAAAAATTCGAAAATATCCGCAATCGATTTTTAGGTATCGAAAACATCTATGCACCAATTTTGAATGATCTAACTCTATTTTACTTTTTTTGCCCCTCCGCCCCCCCCACCTTCCCGGCCCACCTAATAACTTTAAACTTTCGAAAATATCCCCATTCGACTTGCAGGCCTCTAAAACCTATCTGTACCAATTTTGAACGGCCTAACTGTATTTCTATTTGTTTTTGCCATAGCCCTCCCCTTACCGCTCCAACCCCCCCCCCTTCCCGCCCAACCAAATAATTTTACAACTTCGAAAATATCCGCAATCGATTTGTGCGTATCGAAAACCTCTATATACCAAATTTGAACGATCTAACTCTATTTTTATTTTTTTGCCCCCCTCTCCCCCCCACCTTCCCGGCCCTCCTAATAACTTTAAACTTTCGAAAATATCCCCATTCGACTTGCAGGCATCTAAAACCTATCTGTACCAATTTTGAACGTCCTAACTGTATTTTTATTTGTTTTTGCCCCATAACCCCCCCCTTCCCGCCCCTGCTAATAATTTTACAAATTCGAAAATATCCGAAATCGATTTGTAGGTATCGAAAACCTCTATATACTAATTTTGAACGATCTAACTCTATTTTTATTTTTTGCCCCCCCTCTCCCCTCCCCCCTTCCTGCCCCTCCTAATAACTTTACACAATCGAAAATATCCTCATTCGACTTGCAGGCCTCTAAAACCTATCTGTATCAATTTTGAACGCCCTAACTGTATTTCTATTTGTTTTTGCCCCATAGCCCCCCGCCCTCCTCCCTGCTGCCCCACCTGGGGGCTGAATTTCTAAAATTCCAGAAATTGGTTTTTAGATATTTGCATTAGCTATATTTTAGAGCAAAAATTTCACGTATATCTATTTTTTTGTTTCAGATATATAGGAATATGCGAAATCACGTTTTACGCATGTGAAATCACGTTTTGCCCCCCCCCCCGCCCCCCTTGGGGACCGAATTTTGAAAATTCCAGAAATCGGTTTTTAGACATTGTATTAGCTATATTTTAAAGCAAAAATTTTACGGATATCTGTTTTTTTGTTTGAGATATGAAGGATTTTGTGAAATCACGTTTTGCCCCCCCTCCCCCCCTTGGGGGGTGAATTTTGTAAAATCGCTTCTTAGTGGATGCCTACGTCATAGAAAGAACATTGTCACGAAATTTCATGCTTCTAGGTCCAGGGGTTTGGTCTGGGCGTTGATAGATCACCCCCTCACTCACTCACTCACTCAGGAAGTGTTCTTTTATATATATAGATTATCTGCATGTCACTAAATTAGCCGTGTGATTCGTAATAAATATTAAATTTTAAATTTTAATAAACACGATATTAAATATTAAAACTTAATAAAACTTTACATATATTTGTTAGTTTATTCAATTTAATTTATGAGATTTATTTTGTTTACATAATTATTTATGGTAGTATGCGTATTTTCTTTGACCTTGAGGAACATTACAAGTATTTAAATATATGTACTTAAAATACGGAACTTTTAGACTTTCGTATCATGACAAGTATGGAAATAAATATAAAGCCTTTGTTTTACAGATTAAATTTTTAAAAAAGTACTTATTTTTAAGTAGTTCTCTGATTTATTCAGAACCTGATAATATCATCTTTCTACAACCGATTGATAATATAAAGCTGCTTTTCTTTTGATTAAATTTTCTGCATAGATGAATATCTTAAATAATTGTTAATAATTCAGAAATTTAATTCATCAACCTGGAAATTAATTTTGATAGAATGGAGTAAAAGGCTGATTTTTACTAACTATGTGAAAAATATCAGAGCCGAGAATCGAACCCCGGGCCTTCCGCTTAACGCGCGGATGCTCTAACCACTGAGCTACCCTCGCTGATAACCAGCTTATGTGAGAAGTGCCGAGCTGGTTATCTGCCAGGGTAGCTCAGTGGTTAGAGCATCCGCGCGTTAAACGGTAGCCCCGGGGTTCGATTCTCGGCTCTAGTATTTTTCACATAGTTGGTAAAAATCAGACTTCTACTCCATTCTATCAAAATTAATTGTTAATAATATTCTGCGCTCCTTTCCCTCGCATAGTTTTTTGTTTTTTTTCCTTTTCTTTTCTTGACTAATTCTCAAACATTTTCTGACTGGTTTTTCCTACTTGTGATTAATTGTTTTTTCATGCTCTTTTCCCTTGCAGTTTTTATTTATTTTTTATTTATTTTTTATTTTTACATTTTAAAGTGCGGTGGTGGTCCGCCCTAGTAAAGTCATAACAAGCCTACTAGATGCAGGGTTGGAAGTTTTCCATCTTTTGACGGAACTCTTCCACCGGAAATGTTTTACAGTAATCTGTGTCCTATTTAATCAAAGGATATTAGAGTAAAAATAGACTCTCTTTTTTTTTATAATAAAAATAGTGGTGCCGATGACGATAACCACTTTCACCCCTGATTAGATGGCTTCAGGTTGCATTGCTTTTCTTTTCTTCTCTTTGATTTCTTCATCTTGACTATATTCCCTGCAATTTCTAGCTAGAGTTAGTAATGTGTTTTTTAGACTTGCGATTTTCATCGCTTATTTTCGCATTTTATTGTGCAGTGGTATCGGTGCTTCTATCAATGTATTACACTAAAAAACAAAATGTCTTCGTAAATAGTAAATTTATATTTTTTAAAATTATTATTATTGATCATAATTATCTAGCCCCATTTTAATTTATACATTAAAGATAATCTTTTGACATTATTCCATGAAGATGACAAATTAATTTTAAGGTAAAAACAACTTAAAGTTTATTAAAGATTATGAGCTTGATAATGAACTCCACACTGTGCTAACTGGTCTACCGCTAGACTTACCCATCTAAAGTGTAGTGTAAAATGCAGACTGAGATTCAACTTAAAAAATAAAAAGAAAAGAAAAGAAAGGAAAATGCCAAAACATATTGAAGGTAGGCCCTAAAACCTCTAAATGATTGAAGAAAATAGCACAGTAAAAATAGCTCAAGAACTATCAAATGAAAACTCGACGCATACTCAAAATGGATACCATTTATTAAATGAAGACCGAATATATCCAGGATCTTTCGTATTTTTAATAAAGGTGACAGACGAAAAAATAAAATAGAATAAAATCATACGCTATTTTCTCGAAAGTTATCACTTCGAAAGACTGTCAAAAATTATATAGGGAAATAATAATAATAATAATAATAATAATAATAATAATAATAATAATGAAATTAACATAAAAAACATGAACAAATATCAGAAAAAATGATGAAGTTAGCGAAAGAAGCAACAGAAAAAGGAACTAGAAAAAAAAAAAAAAAAAAAAAACTACAGAATACGGAACAGAAATAAATAAATATGGAGATAGCTAACAAAAAGTAATGAACAGAACATGGAAGAACAGAAAATAGAAAAATAGAAAATAGAAAAAATCAAGACGAAAGAAGGAAACCATTGCAAGAACATTTTATTATTGCTGAAATACTTCAGTTTACGTAAATACATTTTTTTCAATGAAATTATTTTTCATTTTGCTCATTTCTGCAAAAGTTTAAAGATATCCACTATTGACATTATTGGGTTTCAGTTTGTTCACTAGTGGCACATTTTAAATACTCCACGAAGAAAAAAAAAAAAAAGCTAGAAAATTCGATAGTTAGCAACTTTTGCAGAAATGTCCTATAACAAAAAAAAAAAAAAAATAAAATAAAATAAAAAAAAATAAAAAAATACATAAATAAATAAATAAATAAAAATAAATAAAAAATCTGTTGTGAAACAACCACACGACTTCCATTGCCCACAATTATACACATTACATGTTTTTTTTTTTTTTTTTTTTTTTGTAGATAATGTGATCAGACCACATAAATTTGACCTAACGAAATGGATACCTAAAAATTTTCCGATAAGAGAAAGCTGATAGTATGTAAAGACATATAAAATAGAGCTAACATAGAGAGTTAAGAAATAATAATAATAATAATAATAATAATAATAATAATAATAAAACTAGTATGTTGTGGCCACCACAAGACTTTCTTCTATATTTTCCTATACATATTCAATCAGTAACAATATTAAAAAAAAAAAAAAAAAAAAATACGATTTTTTTTTCTAAGTTTTTTTTTTTTTTTTTTTTTTTGTTAAAAGTAAAAAAAAATCGATAACTTTGTTTTAAATTATCACAGATTTATAGTTCAACCATTCGTTTTAAAGGTATTGACGAAATCTTTCGAATGACACCCATCTTTAAAATTTACATAATTTTGTGCATGGGGGGCATCGCTTCCCCCCCAGGGAGGTAAGCGATGCCCCCCATGCACAAAATTTTTTTCCTAGTTACGTACTACTATTATCAATAATTCATATTAATTTTACAATCACAAGTGTAAAATAACTCTTATTACACACATTTATACGAATTTTTGTCCTATTCTGCCATGTTAAAAATTTAGATAAAATGCTATCACAGCGCTTCCTGTTGAGCTATTGATCCCCAAATATAATCAGCACCAGTTTATGTCGGGGACCAACTAAATACCAAATTTGGTAAAATTTCGTTTAAAAAAAAAAAAAAAAAAAAAAAAAAAAATACGATTTTTTTTCTAAGTTTTTTTTTTTTTGTTGTTGTTGTTAAAAGTAAAACAAAAAGGTAACTTTGTTTTAAATTATCACAGATTTATGGTTCAACCATTCGTTTTAAAGGTATTGACGAGAGCTTTCGAATGTTACCCATCTTCAAAATTTAACCCCCCCGGGGGGTACTTCACCCCAGGGGGGAACCGATGCCCCCCATGCACAATTTTTTTCCCTAGTTAACTACTACTATTATCATTAATTCATATTAATTTTACAATCACAAGTTTAAAATATCTCTCATTATGCCCATTTATACAGAATTTTGTCCTATGCTGCCATGTTAAAAATTTGCATAAAATGCGATCACAGCGCCACCTGTTGAGCTATTGATCCCCAAATCTAATGGGCACCAGTTCATGTCAGGGTGCAACTAAATACCAAGTTTGGTTAAATTCCATTCATTGGTTCGTGAGATACAGAGTCCACAAAAAAATGATACAGACAGACAGACAGACACACAGACAGACATTTTTTTAAAACTATCAATTCGTGTTCAGGATATCCCAAAACGTGTAGATCCGTCAAAAAACGGAGGTCGAAAATTTTCGCGAATCCAATACTTTCTCTATATTACATATAGAAGAAAGTAAAAAGGTAGAGTTATTTTTTGAAACACCAATTTCTGAAATGGAAAACTGACCTACCTAATCAGGATGACTGTTAATTTTCCAGTAATAAACACATAAGGAATGAGAAAGGATATCTAAATTGGACTTATGTAACAATTTTAAAGAAAATCGTTAGAGCCGTTTTTGAGATACTAAATTTTACTAAAACTTCGCATACTCAATTATTGATTGAAAATAAATAATTTCATACAAAAGGATATTTAAAAAGGAGTTAATATAGCGAGTCTGAAAAAAATCCGTACAGCAGTTTTTAAAGAAATGCACTTGAGAGACCTGAGATTGAGTTATTTATTCAGGACGTTTATCAATTTTCTTGAATTAACCAACTGTATCATTCGAAAGGACACCTAATAGAGTGTTTATATAGCAACTTTGAAGAAAATTGTTAGAGCCGTTCTTGAGATACGGGTGTACGGTCCCACTTCCGTCGTCTCACTTGTGCTTTGTCAATTTTCACCAAAATTTGGAAATTTCATTTGTTCGCCAGACCTGTCTCAATTCTGATGTTTCCTAGTTCTATCCTTATTAGCTTCAGAGATATGATAGCCAGAAGTTTCCCCACATATATAGATACATACACACACACAAACTATTTTGCCGAAAACTACATTTTGGACTCGGGAACCTTAAAAAGTGTAAATCAGGTGCAAACTCGATATCGAATTTTTGGACCGAATACAATACCCCCATTACCTACGGTAGTTGGGTAATGGAAGTAATAATTAAAGTTTGAAACATTAAATAATTTTACAGTCCCTAAAATTAAGAACAGTACACAAAAACATCCGTGTTCTGACACAGCGTGCAAAATCGATGGAATTACTCCAACAACCAAAAAATTTTCACAAATTAATTGAATAAATTTAGGATGCTGCTTTCAAAGTTTGATTGAGGAAAACATTCTAATGTAAATAAGCGTAATTTAAATTGTATATATGAATACATATTTATATTTTCGTTTAATGTTTTGTGACGTAAGTGATTATAAAATATTTATTTTAATTATGATTTTTTTTTACTTTTTTTTTTTTTTTTTTTTTTTTTTTTTTAAATTAAAAATTTTAAAATTTCTTTATGAAAATAAGTTATATCGTCTTCGCATAAAAATGAGAATCTAATAAATGATAATTTCTATTGACATGTTATATTACTAATCCCAAAGAATATGTTGGATCAAACTAGAGCTTATTGTTTTTTATTATTTATTTATTTATTATTATTATTATTATTTAAATAGTCATACTTGCCAACATCCTAATTAATATTCCGTAGTTCTCTTAGTCCCGCCCTTGTTTTTCCCACCTGTAAATTTGTAGAGTAATATTCTCTAAATGCAATTACGATTAAATAAGAAGAAAAATACTTAAAAGAGATATTGGTGTAAAAAAAAAAAAAAAAAAAAAAAAGGCGAGGCTAACAAAAGACGTTGGATAGTTATTTGAGATTTTTGGAGGATGCAGTAATATTATAGATAAACAAACAGATCACATGAAATATATTTTTAATAAAAACAGTAAATGTTCCCGAAATACATTTTTGCATCTAAAGTTGACTTTTCTGGATCATATTTTCTTGTAATCTATGTTTAAACAATATTTGCTAAAAAAGTACCCGATCTATTAAAACTCGAAGTATATTTAGATTTTAAATATGTACTTAAAACATTTTACAATAAGTAAAGGAAATTTTTTTTTTTTTTTTATGTAGCATTCAGAGGATCCGTATAAATTAGTATGAATAAACATACACTAAAACTTGAGCACTTTTGTTGTAAGAAATACACTGACAAATTCCTTTTTTTTAATCATGTATAAAAAGACTGTTTTGCCATACCTTTTAATTTTCCTCATTAATGGTTGTGATGGGAATTCTTATTTAAGGTAAGAAAAATTTTATTTCGTAATAAAACATTTGGAAATAAAGGTAAAAAAAAGAAGAAAAAATCTTTTGTAAATTTCTGTTGAGTGTCTATTGAAGTAGGAAAATATTCCTTGAGTAAACTTCTATACCACTATCGGTCATGTTCTCTATTGCATTGGGGACTCGTCATGGCACAATAGAGGCACTGCAAGTAAATCTTTAAGAAATCCCTGTTAGGATGAAATACTTTTTTCTTCTTAGTTGATTCACTTACTTAAAGA